>VMBQ01000501.1:0-173576 GCA_007657795.1 Dreissena rostriformis | reverse complement strand
AACATTTATTTCAATGTGATTTCCCATCAAATGAATCCTTTGAAGGCATTGAAATAGCAATCTCAAGAACAACAGCAATGGCAGATTTGGCTATAATAAATGTGTATAAACCGCCAAATAAACCAACAAAACAACTTTGCGAGCTACTTTTATCTATTCACAAAAAACACATCAAAGATTCAAAAGTAGTAGTGATGGGTGATTTCAACATTGATTGGAATAAAGAAACACCAGACAAAAACCGACTGCACAAACTAATGGTTCAACAGCTGGACTACAAACAAGTGGTAACTGATCCTACTAATGACTACGGATCCACTATTGATTTGATATTCACAAATATTGACAACTTCCAATGTGGCACACTAGAGACATACTTCTCAGATCATAAAGCTATCTGGATTTCTCTCAGTCAATAAATCTTGAGTATACCATCTCATTTATGACAAACATTATTGACAAACATTTTTGCAGATATTACTTGTGTATTCTTCTAATTGCTCTATGGACAAACCTCAATCTAAATTGATGTTGCAAGATGATACATTATGCTCCATTGAAATAGTATCCCTGAAAAATTGAACAAGGTGAGCTTTTTTCTATTCCGATTGTACACTACCACTTACCCATCTACATTTCTCTTTTATTATTGGTCAAAATATCTATAACAGGTTTACTTCAACTCCATATCCTCTAAAGAAATGCATACATATACTCAAAAAAAGATATGGTATGAATGTCAAGGAGACGGCGCTCCATGCTCATGTACTTATAAAATAAACCATGTATTCAAATACAAATAAACTGAAGTAAAAAAATGATTCAAAGGGTTATTTATTACCTTACTACTTCATTGGCGAACGACGGGCGTATCATGCGCTCATGGCGCAGCTCCTCAGTTTGTATATGCTTCACCTCGGTGTTATCACATTACATTATAACACTTTTAAAAATGTACCAATGTATGTCTATGCATACATATCAACCGAATGATACAAGGTCTTCACAGAAACCACATTGTCTAAATGATTCGAGTGAAACATTGATAATTAATGATTGCTGGTTACACGGAATTGATGGTTATATGGCAGGTGGCTGGAACTACACAATGTAACAAGTGTGTGCAATTACATAATAAAAATGACCAAACATAGATGGAAGCATCCTGGTGTTCATGCAAGGTAAACTATGATAGTTCTTGAGTTCACTTTTCCACTTAAATTGCTGCGAAAACCTTGGATATGACCTAAAAATGCTCATACAATGAACCTTGTCAATCGTTAACAATCAGGCACTTGCGTATAAAGTTTTCAATAACTTTTTAACTATTGATAATGTATCTACAGGATTTATACCAAGGTTAAATGGATATCAGTAGATCATCCTGCGTGTAATGATAATCTAGAATAAGTATGCCTGTAAATGTACAAACCTCTAAAAAGTTCAGATGAAAACGTCGAAAAATCAGCCGTTGGCAGCCATTTTTATCACCTGTTAATATTTTTCTCACTTACGCCATACCAGTAACTTGTTTACGATCTACCCGCTGATCATTATCGATAGTGGCATATGTATGCTACATAATAAATTTAATATAAAAATTGTTCAAGTGTGTTGCAATTGTATTCAAATCAGTAGGCACATATATTCTTAATTTCTTTGTATTAAAACATATTTTAGGTTTGTCTCCACACACCTCGGCTTAAATTCGCCTCTGGGCCTCGTTTAGCAAGTTGAATATGATATTTTTTTAATTACTACTAGAAGACACATATTAATTCCATCTTTTCAACAGATTACATAGATCTACATCTACGAGTGTTTGCAGTAAGCCTTATTCAGTATTATTATGCAACAGTGTAAATCTATTAGCTATTGGTACTTACTCCTCGGCGACCAATTTCCAAATGGATGTCTTATCCTTGCAGGTAAGACTCTTCGAGAACTTCCCTAATAGGGTTGGATAGTTGTTCTGTCAGCGCAGCCATTTCTTTTTCCGACCAATTTTTTGCTTGTTGAGCATTTTCTTCCATTGTCAAAGTTGCAGACGACAATATGGTGCAAAAAAACTACCGGATGTTGACAGTTTGAATATTAACCTAAAGAAAACAGAATGTACAATAAAGAAATCGTAGATCACGAAAGCGTTTAACTGGATCTGGATCTGGATGGATACGTCGAAGAAACCAATTCTGGCTTTTACTCGACGGTGGTGGAGTGCGCGATAGCTACACTATTGCTGTTTTAATACACTGACTTTGAAAATGTCTATCGTTGAAGAGTTCACAATGTCATCACTAAGTTTATTCCAGTCAATCACAGTTTTTACAAAGAATGAATTTTTAAAAAAGAACAGTTTTTGATGGAATAGTTTCAAAACACTTGGGAGTTATTGTTCACAAAGTTACACACACTGTTTTGATGAATATAGCCCTCGTATTGTTTAGCCCTTATAGTACGTTTAGGCCTTAGTGGCTAAAGGTAGCGTTCAATGGAAATGGCCGGTACGTGCCCTTTCACCACCTTGTACAATAGTGTCAACCTTTGGGCGCGCCTTCTGTCTTGGAGTGGTGGGAGTTCCAGCTTTTGAATCATTTCTGTCACACAACCAGGCTGTCTGGAGCGGTAGTCTCTGGTTATGAACCTTGCGGCTGATCGCTGGATACCCTCTAGGCGGTCAATGTCTGATTGGTGAAATTTACGAGGGGGTTATTGAAACGGTTTACGAGAATCGTAAATCCAATCGACACTACCCGAGCTACGATATTGTAACAATAACGATACTATATCTGATTGAAACGATCGAAACGGATGGCTGGAACAATACATGAGGCGATTTGTGTTGCTTGATTTATATAAACTTGGTCCTTTTCCAGGCGGCTTCGGAAACCTAGCAACACATTTCCAGAAACAGTTAACCTGTTTAATATACGAATTTCCTTTGAAAATGCCGATAGTAATTACATTTGTTTTTATCATGTTAAACAATATAAAACATCTTCAATGAAAAGTGAACACACACATGTTGCAATCAACTTGTTGTATTTGTCTACAAGTTTAAACACTGATTCAGGAATAAAAACGTATTAATTCGATGATCTCAATAGTAATAAATAAACGATCAAACATTATGAACTGATAAATTCCGACCCTTATTATTTTGTCTAATCTAGACAATTCTCAGTCCAGATTATTCTCATAACTTCTCTAATTTTATCGAAAATTCTATAAAATGCCATAATACTTGTCAAAGGTAACGCACGTATACTTGATAATGGTTAAACTAATAGAAAGACGCCACACTTGGGTCTTAGATCAGCTTCTGTCCACCAAGAACACCACTGAATGGCTTAATTTGATGACATGCCTGATCTGGTAATAAATTCTTCATTTATGATGGTGTTGGAATGGACTATCTTTAGCGGTCGTCTGTGGCATTTATCTGAAGGCTTCGAGTTTATACAAACATATAGTAAATAATGTAGATTAATAGAAACAAAAGATTCTTGGGGTTTAAAGGTTAAGATTTGGGTTTATATACTGATATATTGATGATGATACATTTACAGCCCAATTTCACTTTTATCCCCTGATCACTGGGATGTAAGTCGCATGTTTACGCTCCGCGCAGAATGCAGCCACAGCACATTGGCTTATTGAACTCACAAGTACACATTTATACTCATGGTTGGAGAGGAGTAAGCGTGGGATTATATTTTTGCTCAGAAAAATTAAAGTGGTCTAAGCGGGTTTCGAACCAGCGACCTTCCGATTTCTAGACCAGCGTCCTTCTACTTGACCACTGTTCCCACGTAAATATATTATTACGCCTATTTAACAGATTCAATGTCTACTGTTTTAATAATAATTATTCTCTTGTTTGGGATATATACTTTAAAAGCATTTTTTTCTGAAATAAGATATATAATTGGTTCCTGCTAAATTCAGAATTTTATTTTATAACATAGAGATATTTTTCAGAAGATTTCTTGTTACAACATTGTTTTCGGCTTCACTCTACTAACTTTGCATGTCAAATAGAAGATTTTTTCTTTCAGATATGAGGTAACACGATAGGCCTTTTACCTTATTATCATCCAATCGATCCAGTCGAAATGCCTCGTCGTTCTGGTGAAAACAAATGGCTTAGAAAACCACTCACTTTGCTGTTTTTTTTATATTTAAAGATCGGACGGATTGCATAAAAGAAGTGACACAAGCTATGGGACAAGTAATTCAAGTAATCATTGTGACTAATGAGTCATTTATGCACGTTTGTCCTTACCACCAGCCACTTTTTTAGCCCACTTTAGTGCCCTATTTTGTGTGTTCTGTAGTTGCTATTTCAACTGCATTATATTATCATATTCCGAAAGATGTATTGGGGGCAATTTGGGCATTGTTTGAAAGCACTCTGAAAACAATATTCACTAACTATACATGAATCAACAGTTGGCTTCTAATAAATTCTTGAAACACAATCGAGCAAATGCACTACATTTGTTGATTTGTGTTATGTTTGAGGAAACATTAGTAGTTTGTTCCGGCAATTGAAGAGGAGAGAAACTGATGGGATTTTTTTTTGTAATATGATCAATATTGAAACATTCTCCTGAATTCAAATCATTTATTGATAATCGGCGTACATAATTGCACTGTGATATGTTTAAGTAACCATTGATGATGCTTGAAACATGAACACATAATGCATATACCATCTAAATTGTAGGTATCATTATTTAATGTGTGTCTTAAAATATCGAGTTTAGTTATACCGATATTTAATTGTAATACGAGTCATAAAATGCAGTTAAGTATGTGCTTAAATTAATGTGAATAAAAGTGAAATTTCATCTGTGCCAGCAGGTGAAAAGGCTTATTAAAATATGCGCTTCATAATGTTTGGAAATTGACTTAACGCCAAACAGCGCGACACAAAACAAATGTAGTACACAAGGCACACATGTACTTGTACACAGCAAACACAAACACACGAATGAAACTGGGGTCGACGCCTTGGAACGATTAATGCAGATTATTGGGGGTTCAATCGGTTATTAGGAGGTCCAAATCTCACATTTGACCTACATTTATTCACACAACATTTAAGTGTACATAAACATTAAAAACATTATTATTTTTTTTTTTTAATTAAATAGCAATCAAGAAGAATACATTTTAATCGTATTACCATTTATTGGATTAAAAAAGCAGCAGAATTGTAACTTTCTGAAACACGGTGCAATCTTCAGACGCAAAGTTAAGCTGGGTAGTTTAATGGTAGATGGCGGAACTGCAAGGTTTTCGGATTCAGAAACCTTGTGATGTCCAGCAACTTTTCTTGTCACTTTCGTTATTTAAAAGTGACCAACATGTAAGCGTTTCATCTAATCATATCAACATGTTTGAATATTATGCATTTTCATATAGACGAGCAACACGAATTTGCGTTACGTTTGCTGTGAAAACGTGAATACAATTTATTTTTAAATAATGGGTTATATCAAACACTTTTTAAGATAATTAGTTTTTCATTGCTCACTGATCATATTCTTGGTTTGTAAAAGGTGTAATATGTATATAAATGACTCAAATACATATGAATATGGCAATTATCCAACAAAACACAAACGAGACCAACAAACTGTTCCATGTTTTCCTTATCGACACATATTAAATTTGCCAATTAGTAAAACTCATTAAAGATATATGCTTTAGACAGATCTTTAAAGCTACTACTAAGCGGTGAAATTAAGGTTTTCAAAAACTGTGAAGTTTGGAACAGGTGATGGTGTCATGGTTATGCAATCCATTGGTCATTGTCACAAGGAATAATAACCTTAGGCCTATGCAACGACAATGTCATTATCTGGGTACGTGAACCCTACATGTGTGAACATCTAACATTATTTGATGCAAAGATAACATATCTCTTATAATGATTTATAGTATGATATGGTATTTTTATGTTGAAACGAGATATTTTGCCCAATATTGTTCCACTTATATTAATATTGATTAATAGTATAATGGATGGCTTTCTCGAATACTTATGGCAGTCGAGATATATAATCATTACTCACTGATATTGACAATCAGGAATGGTGAATTAAACTATGATGAAATTGATGGAAAATACAGAATGGCAACTTGAAAGTGAGGCTTGCTTTATATCAGATGTCAGTCAGTGATATACGATTTTTGATTAACTTAGTTATGTATTAATGACATTAGTAATTATTTAAACAATTCACAATTCAATTATATTAATTCATTGTTGGATGCTATGGAAAGTATAGAATAAAAGCTTATATATTAAATATAATGTCATTTATGGTCGATATTACAGAAAAAAGAATGGAAGGCAAATATCTTTTCTAAGAACTAAATAGTATCATGAGCAAGAATGGCAATAGGAAAATCCTCATAAATATTTCAATTAAATAAAAACCCATTTTACTTACATTAATCGGACATTTAAAAATCCGATAATTGAATCAACTGTAAGAAATGTTCTTGGTCTTGCTGTCTTTTTCATGTTTCACATCTAGTTGGTATGGATTCTGAAACATAGAAGGAATATTGAATTTTGGAAGTCAGACAAAACGATCTGCTTGCAGGAGATTCCTTATATTTAGCAGACTTTATTCAACTAACAAGTCTTATTGACGTTACTGACATTGCCAGTTGTGTTTTTATTGAATTATTTCCGTATTAAAATACAGTTATCGTCGTTATAGTGTAAATTAGAGACTGGCTTATACGACTTTCTGTAGTTGTGTATATCGGTGCAAGATCCATAGTCTCCTTGTCAATGTTCCCCCTCCTATAAATACATTGAATGTTTTAATACAATGTTTTGGTGTTTAAATTCACGATCATCAAACATGAGGTCGTCAATTATCTCTTATAAATAGCATGTTGTAATATATAATTTCACAGATATAACAGTTATATATAAAACACATAATGCGGCTTGCATTACCTTCATTCAAAGTCAAGTGTGATTACATTGAAAACATTAACAAATTTGTATACCATGTATACTTTTTCTGGGAATTTATCCACGGAAATTATGTAAACCGTGTCTGCACATTTGTAGGCTATCAATTGTAGACCAGGACATTGATTTGCTATATTCCTGTCATCAGATGAACGTAATTGGGCATATTTATTGCATAAGAACTGTCTGTAACAATGGCTAAACGCATTCCGCCACAATCAAAGACATTCCTGCGTTCCGGGGTTGTCTGTCCCTGTAATGGAATTTGTTCATTTAGTTAGTTACAACTGTGTTAACTTGACAAATATGTTACCTACTTACACTAAGGAATCTTTGCGAGAAATCTGACAAGTTTTGTCTCTTTTTGCTATCACTTTGATCATCTACACATAAGTCTGATAATGTTTTCTTTCCTTGATAACAAGTATACATCAGAACACTGTACATATTGAATAACATAATGTAGAACCATACCATTATCATGTCAAACAATATAACACAAATCAGCGTATTTTTACTCGAAGTAAAAAAAAGTTATGAGCCTTCCAGAATATTCAAACAATACTCAAGAGTTTAATGAAAACATGTTTTATTTGTTGTTAATTTGTATATAATATACAGTGACATACAATAAACAAAAACAACCCTGAGAAGTGGATTGTCTTCATTGTTTAAACTTTGAGTGTACCATCACATTTTATTCAGGTAGCTTCTGCGCCCCTCGTTATACTGCCGATAGTTCCACAAATAATTAAATAATTATAATCCTTTGATTCATGACATAAAACCCATGGCAATACTTGTATTTATTCATAACAGTATGTCCAGAATGTGAAAGTCCTCACAATAAATTAATACCCGCTGACGTTTTATAACTATTTGTACTTTTCTTCTTCATTGATTTCCGTATGGTCGCGTCTTAGATTCCAGACGATTGCCTATGTGCGCGTATATGAGGTCAAACCATTAATTATATTATATACAGTAAGCATCCCGATGAAATGATGTTCTGCAAGTTAGCGCCCAGACAGACAATCTTGCTTTCACCAAATGAAGCAATAATGAGATAAATGAGTTTCAAATTATGAAACTTTGACCTGAAGCTGTTTACGGTTGACACAATTTGGTGAGACAATTAGCAAAAACTTAACAGAGTTCAAACTTAAAAACTCATTCTTTTCACTGAAGATTGTTTTTTATGGACACATTACAAACGAAAATACATCACGTTAATTGAAAGTAATAAAATAAAAAACAATTACACGGTGATTATATATATCGTATTATATAGTTTGTGTACACACACAGGCTATCAAAATGTCTGGTTTACTATTTAACAACATGTTAACTTACTATATTTATATTATACATAATATCAGCTGTTAATCTCAATCTTATTTCTACTTTGAAATCTATTTAATTTCTTTTAATTAAGGAGAGAAATGATATTACATTGTCTGATAGTAAGTTTAAGAACATTGAAAGCTATGAATCATTATCAAAATGTAGTAAATAACAAATCGTGAATTACAAATGTTTGCACGGTTACTGCATGTGTATATTAAGGTTTATGCTTTGCTTTCGAAATATGCACTTTTACGCGTTTCATACAGTGTTCGTTTATTCTTGATTAGTTTATGCTGATGAAATTTTGACTTTGCTATATTTCTGTTTCAGTGTTTTAATTGGATTAAATTTATTACATGATAAAAAACCAACATAGCGAACAATGGAAACTAGTCAGTTTTATAATCTGTAAATAATTCATTGTTCTAATTAAACCATATTAAATGTTCCAGTGTTAAGATCTTATGCAAAATCTAATGGCAAAACAGTAATAAAAAATTATATCTATTCTCAAACATCCTGAGTTTAATATTGTGATCTGTAAATTTGATAGCACAGGTTCGACTTAGTTAGACCCATTAATCAACAACGGAATGTTTCGATTTGTGGGTGTCCACCAAAACCACATCACACAAATTGATTTAGGATCACTATTAAAATAGCAGACAACAAAGTCAGGTTGTCGAGCTTCAATTCGTGGTAAACACTGGTCTTCGTTTAGTCACTTCTGTTCAACGTATATTTCCCGTGGGTTTGCTTTAAAGTGCTCCATCAGCTTATATCACCAAAGACCAATGACTTGTTCCACAGCACCATATCCCTAATATCATATTAATTATAGTAACACCAGGTGCATTATTTCGACATTTAGAGATTATAATTTCGGTGGTTGAAATATCACTGTTGTTTGCACTCTCTCCACCACATATTTGCATATTTGTCCTCAGCTTTTTCCTTTATCGTGAAACAACTGTTTTCCATTGATGTTATTACAATCAACATCAAAGAGACAAACAATTCACAAGGCACGTACGAGGCTGTGTGAATAATGAGAAACAAGAAATGGTAGTCACAGGTGATATCTGAAAATGGCATTATGATTTGTTGTTTCATTGCTGACAGGACATGCCTGCAATTGTGGTTCAAATTATCAGGTTTTGCAGAGCTTCACTTCTGTGTTTGCAAATGAGATACTGTACACGCTAAGAAGGTATTTGTTTACTGCGTCATTGAAAAGTTATCTCCTATTGCTATAAGTAAAGTTAAGGGATAGCGTAAGGATGAGTAATCAAACATAATTGACCATGGTTATAAATAAGCCTAGCTGTGTTTCTTGGAATAACAATATTTTATTTCCGTATTTTCATTTACCTTATTTATAGAGTTTTGAGTGCGTTTATCGAGCTCTTCAGATTTAATGCGGAAAATATGATATGAAAAGACAAACTATCAAAGGCTATAATTATGGTTATCAAGGCAAAGTAACTTCCTGTCTTATCATCAAGTACCATTATCGTAGCTATTTACTAGGATCAACATAGCGTCATTGATATTATTTTATTGACATTTTTGAGCTGGTACCTATATCTTTCCAGGTTTCTCGTGCAAGGTACTTGATGGCTAACATGCAACACTGAAGTCATTCATACTCGAGAGTCTGTCAGCTATAAAGTTCAGATCTCACTCATATAAGATGTCAACAATGACATTGACTTCAAAAACTTTTACCTGTACCAGTTTTAGTTTTCTCTATTTTGAAAGCTTTTGTCGGAATGTCGTGTTGTCAAAACTAGTTTTGTACAGCGTACAATATTGCAATTGTGTAAATTTCACTAAGGATTATATTCAATGGAGAAATGTACATGCACATATTTTAAGCCTAACTTGCGACATACTAAGTCCAAACCTATTGGGGCCTTTATTTATATAAAGGGCAACGGCTTAAAACCAACTTAAAAAAAAAACTAGTAATAATCACAAAACGTTACTTGATCTTTCACGTATCTTTTCCTTTGCCCACCCAACTTGCCTACTTGCAAGAATCCAGGACATGTGCCAATAGTTCAGTCAGATGAGAGTTATAATATCACCATAAAAGGTATTGTTAGCGACTCATTGGTGATTTATCGACACTAAAACACACTAATTGCTGTAGGTGTATAGCAGTTTAAGCATAATAAGCTTGCAATTATATATATATAATAATTCCGATTTCCTAATGGACATTGATGTCTGTGATGTCTTTGGTGCTTATTTAATGATTGTTTAAACCCTTTTCAAAATGTACATTTCTTATGAGATTAATGTTAACTAAAGTGTTGTCAAATTCATAGAAGAAAAAACGCATTTTTTGTGTGGAAACTGCTTATGCCATTCAGTAAACTCTCATTCGTTCAGTGAAAGGTCACACTACACCAATTGATGAAACGAAAGGGGCCTTGCTTGTACAGGTTCTAAGTTAATTAATATGAGAATGCATGCTGTTCTACCACAGAATGTTTCGAAGGATCTTAAAATTAGTTTTATGCATATATTTTGATGGATGCAATTCAAAAAAGTTTCCGTTAAAAGATCACTATGAATCTTGACAAAAAATCAAGCACTAATTGTTTTGAATAGGTATGAGTATTTTAATTATAATATGATTGTTGGTATTAAATATTGTGTAAGCATTTTAAATCTATAACATTTGGAAATAAGCTGTAATTTATAAGTTTCACTGATAGTTGAAAATACGTTAGTGAAGTCCCATTCCTATTTTTAGGCAAGTGTCTCTGCAGTGGCTCTGAGGAATGAAGTGGTCAGCTAATTGTTTCGGCTGGACGGGTCAATGGGGTTACGCCAGGGATAAACATCATTAACATGCATGTGGTGGCTCATAAAACTGGCAGATTTGCAGGGTAGGCATTGATGGAGCACTTTATTGGCGATTATCACATTCGCTGTAGAAGTGTGTTCCGTGTAATTGTGGATTTACCTTTGCATGTCAGGCAAGGGTACCATTATGAAAATGTTATCAAAACATTTCACAGATACCTTGTAAAATGAACATACACGGCATTAAAATACTTCAAGTATATCCCATTAAATATTAAAACTAGTTACTGCACCTGTTACTACCACACTACCAGTACGCTACTGCTAATACTACAAATTGTGATGTTACACTTATTTATCACATGCCATACCCTGTTTCCCATGTAATATAACCATTACATATATTTTTATATTACACATGTGTAATATACTTTTTAAGCGTTTTCATTGACTAAGTTTTCGTTTATTGACCAATCGCATTTTGTTATTTTGCTGAAATGACGTTGCAACGTCAAATGACGTCACGAAATGTAAACCACATTCGGGATTTATCATTATGTTTCCGTAAATATGTATTTAATTTGCTCATTTAAAAGCATGTGATAAAAAAGATCTGACACTCGTTGTCATATCATACCATATCTTATTAAACTCGTCCAGGAAATTCGTTAGTGAGCTCGCCAAAGGCTCGCCTACTAACAATATTCCTGAACTCGTTTAATAAAATATGGTATTAAATGACAACTCATGCCAGATCCTATATTTATTGGCAATAAGATCTTAAAAATTATAAATTTTATATTCACGAAAATGATTTGGGAGGCAGTGCATGGTAATATCTTAATACCTTACAGGCTTTTATTTGTCTGCGAATATCATGATTGAGTCTCAGGGAATGATAGATTGCAGCCGTAATTACATGATGAGTTATCTTGATGTAATGGTTTGATATGTTTATATTTGTTTTTCTATGTTTGAGTGCACAGGTCTCCAATTGCTGCAGTCTGCAGTACAATATGCGTGTTTTGCGAGATAGCAATCTCCTGAACAGCTCAATGTGCTCGTAGTTCTATATCCATATCTGCACCCTGTGTACAAACACTGATAAGGTGTGTGGGTATGGAAGAGGAGCTGAAATTCACTGACTCCAACTGCATGTACTATATGCGTTTCCCCTGTGGTATACATTTCTAAAGGCTGTTTTTTTTTGCTGTGGCCTACCTACTATTTTCTCTAACAATTGATCTTTATTAAATAAAATAGCCAATATATTAGTTTAATGATAATATCCATCAGCTTAAAATGATCTAATTGCACTTATATATATTAATGTCAGGGTTTCCTCGAGGATTGTTTGAATGGATGGCGGCCTAGACGGGGTGGGTTTGGGAGGGGTATCCCGTCCCATGTTGTTATACAAATTGACACTATAGTGCTAATATTGGTGCACTTTTGGGTGTACTGATCGGTGTGTATACTTTATTATTGACAAAATGCTCTTTTTTTATTTATTTTTGTGGGACAATATATTTAACACATATTCATGTACCATGTTAGTGTTCGTTCATGAATAGATATCGTTCCGGGAAATTAAAATATATTGTCCAACAAAAAATAAAAAAGAGCATTTTGTTTATTTTTATATCTTTGTTACCAGACCACATCTGGCGTTGAAATTTTGGCTTTAAAGCTTTGTGTATTTAATGTGCATTTCTTATTGTGCAAATAACACTGCGTTATATGCGCATTAAATAAACACTTCAAACACGTTATAATATAATTTATTTATTTAAAATGTATGTGTGAAAAGTTGCAAATCATGTAACATACTTCTAGACATCGTCTGCACAGGCTTATCAGATCAGGGACGACACTTTCCGACTAAACTGGATTTTTGCTAAGAAGTGACTTTCTTTAAACGAACAAATATCATGAAAGCCGAAAGTGTCGTCCCTGATAAGCCTGTGCAAACTGCACAGGCTAATCGGGGACGACACTTTACCTACATGCACTAAAGCCCTTTTCAGAGCGAGGCTCATATTTATGAGGGTATTAAACAATAACCTTGGCAACACTTGTCCTTATCAACCACATTGTCTCCTTACTTTCATGTGGCTATCACAAGATCATTGCCCACTTAATTGACCCAAGTGGGCAGCTTTTTCGCCAATTGAGGATTATCGGACCCTTAATCCCCTTTATCCTGATTGATGCCCTGGGGTTCAAGTTATCTTGTTATTTCTGGTGGTACTTGAGACAGGCTGTATCAGGTGTTGGATACATTAATTGTTACTTTTTCATTCCTTACATCTTACAGAACAGCCCCACACGAGCAGAAAGATTCATCACCATGATAAGCATCTCAGCAGCATCATCACCACCACCATCATCAAGACCACTATCACTATCACTTCCTCCACCACCACCAATACTATTCTTACCACCACCACTCCTACCACCACCACCACCACCATCATTATTCATAACACTACCTCCACCACCACCACCACCACCACTATTCTTAACAACACCACCACCACTCCTACCACTACCACCACTCCTACCACCACCACCATCATCATTCCTACCACTACCACCACCACCATACTCAACTACCATTATGATCATCAACAGGTACACCTTCATCACATCAACTGCAGCTATCTTGAACATCAGCAAATCCACAACTCCACCACCACTGCAAAACCAAATCCACCATCACAACAACCACCACAAACGTTACTTGAGCGACCATGGAAACATCACAATCGATCACGTTTGTCATTATTTCCAATTAGCAAGCATCAACATCGTCACCAACAACAAAATGTAAAATTCAATCTCTTAATTTTAAGTATCTAATTAATGTCATTATTTGAATTATTTGGTGCAACAGATTTAAACCTGTGTTAAATCATTAAAAGCTTTGGTATTTAATACTCTTTACACTTCACAGAATTTAGCTATCAAACATTTATAATGGTGATGTATACATCTTTGACAGATGTCCACCCAGGAAAATTCAGGACCATTTTTTCAAAGATATCATTTTGCAATGCCCTCTGGGGAGATTGTAACAAGATGCACTGTCAGGATAAGATGAAGATGTCTGATCATGGAAGAAATCAATGACTCTGAATGAATGGCCAATTAGGATTTATGAGTCCACAACAATTCTTAACAGATGGCAAATAAAAGTTGCTCATTTTTGAAGCTTCCCGTGTCAAATCTAATCAAACAACACCCTCCCAAAAACATGTTAGATGAAATTGCATAATGTTTCAAATTTGCAGAAAAAAAAAACAACTGACAACTGACTGAATAGTCTGTATTGTAATGTATGACCGATTGTGGAAAGGTCTGAAGAAAAGTTTGGTTTGATTAAATTGTAAACGCATGTCTGTAGTCATGTTGGCTTTCCTCAGTGATTAAATTGAATTCTATGAATCAGGGACAATCAACAAGAGGCTTAATGATTTATTGTTGTATTTGTTAAAATCTGGAGAACTGAGGCCCAGAAAATGTTTCATTAAAATGCCACAAGATTTAGCTACTGTATTGTTAAAATCTGGGGAATTTAGACCCATAAGTTGTTGTCATTAAAATGTCCCACCCGCTAGCATACACTCAATCTTAGAGAACATAAATACTGTATACATATCACAGTGTTATATAAAGTCACATTCCATATGCCAGTTGTATATATGCAAACACATTAAACCCCAAAGCTTATTCTCCGAGCTTTGATTTTCTTATTATTGGTCTGAAATAAATTTGAAATTAAAATTTAAAGGAATAAATGTCCTGAGAAAATGACATTTTCAACAGAAAAAAAGGCTTACTCAGAGATAATCATAATATGAGTAGACGTATTTTAATTAACGGATAATATTCTTTTGAAATTATTTTGATACTCCACATGTTAAGTGTTAAGTAATACGCATTACGCATTTAATACCTATTTGGTCCACAACTTAATGTTTTAGTTCCCGCTGCTCATATCATATTTTCTTGGTGCGTGTTCAAATATTGAGTTCCTAATTAATAAGATGAAATTTGCAAATTCTGCACTTAAATGACAAAAGTATTTGAATATCATTTCATATTGATGTGATCATTGGTTTATTGATTATTGGGCAGGCTGCATGGCCTTTCATTTTCATTGATCGCCACTTATCAGTTGCAATTTGCCATTGTATAATTATTGGTCAAATCGCTTAATGTCATTATGATATTATTCTCTTCAAAGATGTCCTAAATTGTTCTAATTTACAATTTGAACTGTGCTGCTGTTTTGGAAGTGTTTGCACATTACGGCATAGTATTGTGAATACATTGAGATTATCCAATAGAATTTATGATGTTATCAATGGTCTTCAGTTCCTGTTATTAAAAATGCAGTCCAGTTATTTGCAAACAATTAATGTATTAATCGTACCTTTTTTCAAATTGGTTTTTTATAATTGCAATGTTAAATTTTAAGATGTTTTTTTTTCTGTCATTAATATTATTGGGATTATAAACACAAGAGACTCAAAATTATTATCTTTAATGTATAATAATTATGTACATGTTAACCTTTTTTTAACAATTTCATTAAAAACTAGTGCCATATTGAAAAGCCGTATGCAGATAAAAGCTTTAAATGCATTGCTTTAAGATAATCCCTTATAAAAAATCAGTTTTCAGGTTTCCTTTTATGTCCTTACAGAAACAGAATCGAAGTTAGGAACACAATAATGATCTAACCTCACAAGATTTGTCACTGTTCCAGACTATTTACATATGAAGATAATTCACAAAGACAGGCGTCTGGCCTCTTATCCGATTTGAAGTTTATTGCATTAGAAAAAGATAATATGTTTGCCTAAAGTTGTAGGGTGCTGCCTGCGTTCTCAGTAGGGTGAAGTGTTTTACTTAGCTTCTATGGTATTATGATAAAAACTGCACCTTATAGTACCAAAGTTGTGCAAGTTTGCAATTTTTCAAAGGTTTTATATTTCTAATGTTTATCCTTGAAGATAATCCTTTTAAAGAGACCTCTTGGAAACACAAGCATGCTTTTCAAATGTAAAATCAGGAATGATGAGCATGCAATATTAAGAAGTGAAACTCCAGCTGCTGGAGCAGTATTGAAATCTTATTATAAACAATTAGTTGGTCCTTTATTTATGGCAAGTGACCGATTGCCGAAACAGTACAAAACAGCACAATACAGCACAATACAAAACAACATAAACACAAATAAGAATAAAGCTGGGGTCACCGCCTTGGAACGGTCAATGCAACGCATTGGGGGTTTAAACCTGGTTTAAAGTCTTAAAACTAAGTGCAATATGTGCCAAAAGTTATATAATTTATTTTGTGGAAATGAATGATATTAATAAAAAAGTGTCGTTATGAGGAAATGTTGGAAATTTTTAAAATATTTATCATGATTGATATCTGCAACATGAGATTGTCAAATAATAAACATGGTATGCTGTTTATTTATTTAAGGGAGAAAGAAGCATGATAGTGTTACTGACACATTGAACAAACTAAAACTGCTGACTCATAAATAAACTCAAGTGCCTTAGATGAAAACACATAAATAATTACTATTTTAGCTGCTATACTTTTGCTGCTTTTCTTGTTTTTGTTTATTATTATGACTTATAGTTTAAAAAACTCAATTAACTAATAATTCATAATGCTTCTGCTGGTGCTGCTGCCACTCTTATTAATACTGTTGCTGCTGCTACCACTACAGATTTTGCTTAATTTACCATTTCTGCTGCTTCTACTATTACTGTTTACAGTTATGGTTGTTTCATTATTAAATTTTGTAAATTGATTACCTTTCAAATACACATTCTGTTTTTTTTTTTTTTTTTTTTTTTTTTNTTTTTTTTTTTTTTTTACAAAATAATATTTCTGTCTGAAAATCTCAAATTATTTTCAAGAAATTTGCCCTGAATTCCACTGATGGTTTAATGTGCCTGTTTCGTCCTTCAAAAACTTAGTACAGGCTATAAATATCCCCGGCAATTTCTTTAATTTCAAGATGTATAACACTTGTATTTGGAAAAATTGTCGGAAAATTACAAGTTTGTGCTGTTTTGGCATGGAAATAATTACAGAAGGAATGATGCATGTTGACAGCTTTGGTTTCCAGGTAGTAAAATAGGATTTCTTCCTGCCATGTTTTAATTAAAGGTTAATTGGATACATTAATACTGGTGAATATTTATCAAAATATTGTCTGCTGAATGTGTAACCACATCCGAGTATAAATACTTAGCTGCCCCAGTCGTTCAGGCACCTTGCCTGTAATAATTTTTAATTTGTAATGGTAGTTAGGGGAAAATTGGTGTTTGGGGTATGAAAGACAGGCTAGAAAATCAATCAGATTTGATTATTTACATTGGACGATGAGCAGAAAAAATGCAAGATTGGATAGGAACTGAACAGAACTGATGTTTCGTGAGGAATGGAACGCTGATGATCATCGCTCTCGAATAGATTATGAGAGCCAGTTGGGCCTTTTTCTATAGGACCAAGATTGTTATTAATTTGTTATTTGTAGATTGATGTTTGAACGGATGTGGTCACCATTTAATGTACAAAGAGATTTGTTTTATGATGGCAAATATTTGTTAGGTGCTTATCACCATTAATTACTATTTTATTACTTTTTTCTTTATAGAAGGAGCTTCATTGTCTTCGGAATTATCATTTCTTGCAGTGCAAATTGTCTTCAACATTTATTATCTTCATTGTTAGTCATTAAAATCTTACCAGAGTATGTGAAGCCTGCATGCCGTTGTGGAAGTTATGTTTGGAAGAAATTCAAAAGTGGGTGGAACATAATTTAGCACAGTACTTTTTTTACACGTGAACATCAGATTTTTATCTTTGATGTGCATAGAAACACTGACAAGGCACTGAAACATGATTGAATACCCCACCCACAAGGTTGTGAAAGGGATGCAAGAAAGGGCCACCAATATAACATGAAAGGGCTCCAACAGAATGAAGGTTGATTGTGCTTGTTTGCCTGTAGCAGATTCGGGATTCATGATGATTACCAGTACATACCATGATAGACACAGAACGTGTTTGTTTATGATTAAATGCTCATTATTTATTTTGTGGCTAATTAATGTTTGATCTGCAACTTTAGGTTCTTCTGTAGTTGTAAATTACTTAATTGAAATGCAAGTTACTTGTTTACATGAACTATCAAATTAGTATATGAACGGGAAAATGAATGCCCTCAGATACTAATGATGTCTGCACGTGTAACAATTATTTAACCCTATTTATTTTAGCACAATTGCATCAAAATCCTACAGTTTATTCTGACGCTCTCAAGGAGTCCTTTTCCTGATCAGAACCATGCAGAAATGATCAACATTTGACATGTCTACATTCTGTTTTTTTTTTTAATGTCATTTAGAACGAAACCTTTGTGTCTTTTGTTTGTATGTCATTACATTTGTTCATTATTCACTATAAGAAATTTAATGCCTCTGTTTAATTGAATAAACATTGAATTTTACTCTTCTTTACAATTGTATACTATGGATTTTGCCATTAATTTATGCACTGATAATGGTTTGAGAATATTTGCATGTTAAATGTATTTGGTCGGGTAGATACTTTTGATAATGCTTTATCTGGTAATTAATCTTCTTTGTTGTGCAAATGAATGCAGATTGTGATGCTGTTACTCACTTAATGTGTTAATATTAGAAGGTTTATAGCACAATAATGGATATATATTGCTTAGATTTTGTGAGATTTGTAAAAGCTTTTGGGTAAAACATAGAATAGTAATATAGCATGATTTCTCTATGGAAATGTAATTTGCTGAAGCCTTATCTGGCTCTTCGCTGTAAACAGTTCAGAGTTTGCGGTTTTGGTGTTCTATCCAATATTGACAATCCTAACAATTGTTTGTGCGATCAATTTGTTTCGGCCTTCAACCAGATTAGATGCTGAAATTGTGCGTGCAAGCACTTTTCTTGTCCTAAACAAGATGTAATTCTGCTAGTATTAGGAAAGCATAACGATATAAGAGGATTCAGAATAAACGAGTCTTTTTTGAGAATGATGAAAATTCGATTTCTCATCCGTGCAATGAAATGGAGATTGATTGATTGCCTATATTACTTTGCTACTTACATTTAATTCTGTCGAATAAATACCAATGGTCAGTGATCTAATTTGGTTCAATTATACGATTGCCCTGATGGACATTTGTTTAAGAATTTTTTTTACCATGCCGATACGTTAATGGCCTCAGGCCAGGACAACCTAATTGCTTCATTTATCTCTACCAGTCTTCCGCTGCTGTAAATGGATTTCTCTGCGAATTCTTCGGCTTCCGATGATTTAAGAGATGTATATGTATTATTCCAGACAAATGTTATCAAGTAAGGCAACTGTTAGCGCCTGTTTTTTCACTCATATTGAATGTATTCGTATGTATTCCTAATCAGACGGATAAGTGTACAAAATGCATGTTGTGATGTTTTAAGCTAAAGTATTAATTTTAAGTAATTTAAGAGTTTTGTTGTAAATTGAAGAAGTTCCTTTCTAAATGGCAGGTCGTGCAGGTATTAATTTATTATTTAAGTCATTTAAAGCCGGCCGAGTTGATGTTGGTATATTTTCCCATTTGTGTTATGTGTCGCAATTTTTTTATTTTTTTTGTCAAAATCGGCCAAGAAATGCCCAAATTCAGTACAAAGATAGGGCTTTTCAATTTCTGTCCATGGACAGAAATGATCTAAATTTAAACAAGCGCGGGTCACATGTAAACCCACGTGACCATTGCATCATTGTTTACAACGTCATTTGCCATGGAGAAACCGTGTCATTTAGTAGTTCTTCTTTGTTTTGAAAAGCGCAGAAGTGGAAATCACGTGAAATTGGCGCTCACGTGACCCAAAGTGTGCATACGTCACAGGTTAATAAAAGTCTTGAGGATACCGTTATGTACATGATTAGGTTTCGTATTTTTGATGCTTTTGACATGTTTTGGAACGATTTTTGCGAAAATAAGTATTGAAGAGTTAAGCTTTAGAATGTATCTGACGAATACTGATAAATTCTGGTCAGTTGAGAAAACCAAATTGTTGTGAGAGATATCAACTCGGCCGGCTTAAGTCTGTTTTATAGTAAGGCAAATACAAAGATTTAAACTGTTATAAAAGAATAAGTCTGCATGGCACATTAACTAACTATACATGTAGTTTGAAGATATTGTGCCATTAGTCCATAGTTTGTTATGTAAAAGCTAAAGGGAGAAAAAGAATTATGAAGAACATTGGTATTCCACTGATTAGTTGGAAAAAACTTAGCCTTTAAAACGTTTAATTTAATTAGCATTTTGTGGTGTGGGAGTTTAATTACCCGCATGCTACACTGGTATCCCAAGAGTTAGCTTGTGGTGGGGGCATGTCACTTCTTGACACTATGGGGTGGTCTAAATGTCTTCCACAAGCAACTGTCAGCAACTTCTGTTAGCATGTCAGTTATTCAGTGCCAGGGCAGGCAAAAGGCTAAGTGCAAATTAATTATTAAATGTATTTCACCGGTTATTTACTTTAAGCTCTAGAAATATTGAAATATTAAATCATTTTTCTCCACTCTGAAATTCGCACGAACTGTGAATTAGAAGCTTAGTAAATACATGTATTCAGACTGTGAAGTTGCTCAGAAATAAGAAGAATATTTATTTTGATGGTACAGTTGATTAAAAGGTTTTGTGTCTTTATTTGCCTTTTTCTGTCTTGGCAGTGACTACACTAATAATTAAAATGCTTGCAGATCCTTTGTGTTTACATCAAAACTCAGGCCTTTTTATCAAAATGGGTTCCCAGGTCATCAACCCCAGTTTGACGGGGATGCTGTGTTTCTAATAGCTAATTCCACTGAATTAACTAGTCATTCAAGCATCAGCAGGGGAGATAATCACCAGCTTGAGTGCCGGGACCTGAGTTTTTAAAGGTCAACTTGCCTTATTGCTCAGCTTAATGGCTGTCCGGTTAGCGCAGTGGTTGGTTCATGCGCTTATCATCAAGGAGATCTGTGATCAATCCCAGTTGGTGGTAGCATGTGAGTTTGGTTGGTGGTCACCTTACCGGACAAGTGGATTTAACCCTGGGTACTCCAGTTTTCCCCACATAGCCCAAGACCACGCCAAAACTAAAATATCTTATTGTAAAAAACAAATATGCGCAAATTGCAGCGTTAATTATAATTTCATTCAAACTTTCGCGAGTCAAGCAAGTTAATGAGGTAGGACTGCTGGAACACACTCCTTGATTTTCAGGAAATTTAGTTTTTGAGTTGGGAGAAAGATGTTTTCAATAAATAAAACTGCAGCAAACTAAATCTTCAAAGGTAAACTATAAAAGAGAACATTGCAGTTATTTATTATTTAAAAAAAATCTTAAATCATTCTACAATTTTTTTTTATTTACATGTTACCATGACCTCTTTTCCAGTTAAAATAACTATTTGCTTGAGGTTATATTAAAGTGTGCCATTATATAATAAATAACTGTAAATATCTACTACTTCCGCAACAATTGTTCCCCTAGGTCTGTCTGAAAATGAGTCTTTATATGGAATTTAAATTAGATACAGAGTATGATATTAACATCATTTCTTGACATTTTAATATCACCCCAAGAAACATAAAATAGCTCAATTTTAGGTTCAACATGCGATGGTTCTATAATTATGGCACTTTATTCTGCGTGGGCCGACCGAGTTATGTTCCAGACAGTTTGTAAGTGGAATAGACTAGTCCAATAGTTAAATATATAGAAATATTTCTCTGCTTTTACAAGAACAATTCGCTATTATTTACACCAATGAATACAAACATATCTTGTTCCTATATTTATAAATCTCTCACAAACAAATGCAAGATAGCAGGAACACATCTCTAGGTTTACTTATAATAGGCGCAACAATTATAATTAAGAACAAGCAAATGCGTTGAATTGATATCCCCCGCTAATTTCAAAATTTTGTTACGGACGGATGGACAGACAACGCCAATTCAATGTCCCTCCACCTTTGGCAGGGAATAATAAAAGGTAAGGTTTTATTTAAAATAAAACACCTTTCATTTTTGTAAGAATGCATCATAATTATTTATCACTGATACAACGTATGAAGTTGTGTATATTATTATAATTATCATAACACTTTGCTTTAGGGTTATCTTTAGGCATTTGTAAGGGTTATTGAACATGGAATGACTTTGGTCTATAAGGAAATATCACCAATTGATGTGATGTGGGGTGAAGTGAAGTCATTTCACAATGGCCGGAGCAATAAAACCCAAGTGTCTTTATGTGAGGTTCAAAGAACAGAAATACCTGACCAATGACCTGATGATTAAGATCAAATATTGGGTTTAATTGCGTTCCTAATTGCGCCCACTTGTTTGTTACGGGCAATGTTAAAAGTAAGCCATAAAGTATGTTCAATTCTGATCTACAGGAGTCATTTGGGTCATAATTAAGCAGTAATGGGCCTCAGAAGTAATAAGCAATATGATGTTCTCATACGTGAGAAATTTAAATAGATTAATAATTTTCTTCGTGGACTAAGTTCATTGAAAAACTCTTGAACATCCAATATTTAATAGTTACCCTTGCATATCACATTATCTTCCACACAAACTTACCAACAGTTTCTGCTACATATTTTGGCTGACATTTGTTGTCATTTGAAAGCACATGCTTTTGGTCCAGAACTGTTATGCATACCGGGTATCTAATATTTCTTGTGCAGACAACTAATGATTGTTCTGAGCATGATGCACACAGACATGTTCACATGGGTGATTGTTCTGCCACCATTAAGGCAAAATTGGTAGCAAAGCAGTTAATGAACATTTGTGGGCAATAAAGTTTCGGTTGCAACTAATACTAAGTGACTTAAAATGCAGACAATTAAGCCAGAAGCTTACATGAATTGTTGTTCACTGGAGAACTATAATAACATGTTTATATTAAAGAGTTATGTGTCTGTGTCCGCAATGTTACCATTAAATGCCAATACAGCTTCTTTAATTTTGGGCCAGACATATGGAAACACTGAGCTTTAGGGAATTACAAAATCTCAAGAAAATAATTATATCTACTTACAGCCCGTTTTCTCACTGTCATGCTTTTGGAACCTACCCCAAATTAATTTACATATCATAATATTTACTTCATTTCCCCTCCTTCTATATGAAGATTAACAATTAACCAATCATAAACAAACTGCTTGCACACGCGATTAAGAAATGAATAAATATACATTAAATACTTTCAATACTTAGTTACTTTCAGAATTTATATTGTAATTTTATGAGCAATCGTTTTTGATCATGACGGGACCATGTTCCAGACAGTTAACAGTTCAAACTGACTTTGATATTCAATGATATGGACACATTCAAAACAAAGTTACAACAGGATTATTTTTCTTAGACATTGCTTTGTCTTTGAAATGACCATGCTCTAGAAAATCCACATGCTTGATGATGATTATCAAGTATTTGGACATGGTCAACACACTGTTACAAGAACGTCATTCCACGGCCACTGATTTATTTGGAGGTCAAATCTCCATTTTATTGCTGACCATGGTCCAGACATGGTCATCAATATGGCAATGGTGATTTCCAAAGGGTATCACTACTGTCCATCTAATCACTGTGTTATGATATTGATGCAAATATTACAGCTTTTCAATTTACCACTACTTTATAAAGACCCACATTGAGTGAAACATTTTAAGATTAATAAATCTGTTATACTTACCCAGCTAAGTTGCTAATTTCCCCAACACCATTGCATTCTTCATTGGTTCTTCAGGGGAGGCCTAATTTGAGCTTGTCTAATAATCGCTGTCAAAATTGATATCTGCATTCCTCCAGAATGGTATTGTGGAAGCTGCCATATTTCTTTGCGGTGATGCTTCGTTTGAAGTCAATGGCCTGTATAAAACTCATATCTTGTCAATGGCCTGTATAAAACTCATATCTATATTAAACGCTTGAGATTGGCGTGTCCTGGAATTTTTATTATTTTACTTTTATGATGCCCGATCATGTAGATAGATTCATAGTTCTTTGAAATTCAGAAAAAAAATGTCGGGTCTAATTTCTCAGTTTAAGTGTTTGTGAAGTTTATAATTTGGAAATTCCTTTAGATCGTAAAATTTATAAAAAGTAATTGAAAAATTGTAATTTAAAAGATTATTATAGGCATGAATATCATATTTAAATGAGAATATATTAAGTAGTAATAATTTAAAAGTAAAGATATGTTTGAGTGCCGAAAAATGATCCCCATTGATTTTTTGCTAGGGTTTTAAGACCCATGTTTATAATGGCATTGTTCTATGAAACAGTTGGGAGAAAACGGCACGTTGTTTAACTTAAGATGTTATTATTTTGATACTATTATACAATGGCTGCAACTAAGATTATATTCATGGTACCTAATTCTCACTGTAATTGTGCCTTTCATTATTCTGCATGATGTTAACCCCCTTCATTTTCATCTCATTAAAATCTACGGTTACAAAATAATGAACCTCAGAAATGAGTATTCCTACTATTTCAGACTTGGATATCAAAACATGCGAAGCGCGTGAGCAAGATTGACTGAACGAAACTGGGCATTCATCATCACCAGTTTATCGCTGAAAAATAGTCTCTTTCTTGGATATCATTTACTTACGGGTCAGTGTTCCCTTTAAATAGCTTGTCTTTGCTGCAAAAATGTCTCTGATAATTGTGTAGTGTCTCTGGCAAATACATTAGCAACGTTATAATGATTTAGTTCTTATTTGTTCTTGTGTAGTCTTGTTTATACAGGGGGTCGGAGCGTGGATGTACAATTAGTGTAACCTCTGTCATTGTATAGTGATGTGTAACCTGTAGATCCAATATCAGTTTTACCGATATTGTCAATTGGTGATGGATACCATTGGTGTTGGAATCAATTGTTTCACTGTTCAAATATAACAGGTAATGGCCATAAAATGAAGACTGATAACAGATTTATTAATAATTCATTCAATGTTACACCGGTTATGATAAACAATGGCAGCATAGGCAATTTAAAATAATTATTTAGTTATTTTAAAGGGGCCGTCCAACAGATTGGTAAATTGACAAAATTAAAAAAAGTTGTTTCATATTCGCAAATTTTCGCGTTTGTTATGATATTTTTGAGGAAATAGTAATACTGACCATTTACAATGCTCTTAAATATCCATTATATGCATCTTTTGACGATTTGAAAACCTCAAAATCATAAAGCGTCGTTCGACGCGAAACGATTGAATAATTTGGAAAGTTCTGTTATTGTCGCTATATTTTGTAAAACTACGAGGATTGCTTATATATGGTATAAAATACGGCTATCGTACATACTTGTCAGGATGGCCGAGCGGTCTAATTGGTTTTTACTCCAGGACCCCGATGGTCACTGGTTCGAGCCCTGATGAGGTTTACTTTTTTTTCCCTTTTTAAATTGTATTCTTGTTTTTTAACTGCAGATTTTTAGGTCAAATGTTTGAATTTATCAATATAGAGCATTTAATGACATGCTTCAATACATGCCAAAATCTAGTGGACAGTCCCTTTAANAATAATAATAATAATAATAATAATAATAATAATAATAATAATAATAATAATAATAATAATAATAATAATAATAATAATAATAATAATAATAATAATAATAATAATAATAATAATAATAATAATAATAATAATAATAATAATAATAATAATAATAATAATAATAATAATAATAATAATAATAATAATAATAATAATAATAATAATAATAATAATAATAATAATAATAATAATAATAATAATAATAATAATAATAATAATAATAATAATAATAATAATAATAATAATAATAATAATAATAATAATAATAATAATAATAATAATAATAATAATAATAATAATAATAATAATAATAATAATAATAATAATAATAATAATAATAATAATAATAATAATAATAATAATAATAATAATAATAATAATAATAATAATAATAATAATAATAATAATAATAATAATAATAATAATAATAATAATAATAATAATAATAATAATAATAATAATAATAATAATAATAATAATAATAATAATAATAATAATAATAATAATAATAATAATAATAATAATAATAATAATAATAATAATAATAATAATAATAATAATAATAATAATAATAATAATAATAATAATAATAATAATAATAATAATAATAATAATAATAATAATAATAATAATAATAATAATAATAATAATAATAATAATAATAATAATAATAATAATAATAATAATAATAATAATAATAATAATAATAATAATAATAATAATAATAATAATAATAATAATAATAATAATAATAATAATAATAATAATAATAATAATAATAATAATAATAATAATAATAATAATAATAATAATAATAATAATAATAATAATAATAATAATAATAATAATAATAATAATAATAATAATAATAATAATAATAATAATAATAATAATAATAATAATAATAATAATAATAATAATAATAATAATAATAATAATAATAATAATAATAATAATAATAATAATAATAATAATAATAATAATAATAATAATAATAATAATAATAATAATAATAATAATAATAATAATAATAATAATAATAATAATAATAATAATAATAATAATAATAATAATAATAATAATAATAATAATAATAATAATAATAATAATAATAATAATAATAATAATAATAATAATAATAATAATAATAATAATAATAATAATAATAATAATAATAATAATAATAATAATAATAATAATAATAATAATAATAATAATAATAATAATAATAATAATAATAATAATAATAATAATAATAATAATAATAATAATAATAATAATAATAATAATAATAATAATAATAATAATAATAATAATAATAATAATAATAATAATAATAATAATAATAATAATAATAATAATAATAATAATAATAATAATAATAATAATAATAATAATAATAATAATAATAATAATAATAATAATAATAATAATAATAATAATAATAATAATAATAATAATAATAATAATAATAATAATAATAATAATAATTATAATATTAATAATAATAATAATAATAATAATAATAATAATAATAATAATAATAATAATAATAACAATATATAGATAAATTATAATAATTATAATCCACCTTATATTAATATACATTTGATATCATATAGAAACCGGTGAGAAAGCTCGACATGAAGAGTGGTATTCCCGTAGGTGAAAGCTGGGGGATTGGCATTAATGTATTCACATGAAACGCTGGTCTCCTATGGTATTGCAATTATTTATATGAGCAGAGACACACCAATCCCACAACATCTCAATAGATTCTGGGCGTCTGAGGAAAATAAGCGTAATCTTCAACTATTGATAAGGGATATAGTGTGTAACGAACTCTGTGCCAACCCAATCATTGAAAGTTAAGTTGTCTCTGACAATGAAGCTCTTCCAGCAATAAAGTATGGTAATAAGGAGATTCCTGAACTTTTAAACTGGATTGGGGAGGCCGATGCAAGGGTAGTGGCTCTGTTGCGTGGGCTGCTCGTATCAAACAGTGTAAAAGAGTTGTTGAGTTGTCCAACGACACCGACAGCTTTGCATTATTGCTTCACTTCACTCCATTATTCCAGACACTCGGTTTAAAAGAAATCTGGCAGCAGTATGGTACTGGTGAGAAGCGTCGAATTCATCCGTTGCAACAGGAAATTACTTGGTTTGGGACACCGCTGGCATTTTTTTTAAATAAAAGATCACATATTGACAGGCGACGACTTCATGAGTACATTGGGAAATAAGCATGC
This sequence comes from Dreissena rostriformis, assembly GCA_007657795.1. Taxonomy (NCBI): domain Eukaryota; kingdom Metazoa; phylum Mollusca; class Bivalvia; order Myida; family Dreissenidae; genus Dreissena; species Dreissena rostriformis. The sequence continues at coordinate 145,462 of VMBQ01000501.1, read as the reverse complement.
AGCTGTGGCCTATGACCTGGAAGGGATTTTAATGTACTTTGATGAGACAGATACTTTATCAGAGCAGGATGAAGCATTAGCAGAAAGATTGACGACAATTGCGGAAATATTTTACAAGCTCCGACTAGCGAACTATACCAGTGCTATTGCTGGACTTGATTGCATCCCTCCTACAAGCAGTAAAATCAAAGGACATGTATGTAGATGAGTCTTTCTAATGCATAGGGCATGTAAACTGCTTATAAATATCGATGGTCCCGAGACACAGATGGCACCAGTTACACATGGTGGATGGGAGGAGCAGCTTAGCATTGTGTTGCTCACAAAGCATTAAGCCTTTACCAGGGAATTTACTGATATGTGAAGTTGTCCTTGCCATGCTGCTTGGATGCTGTGTATCACATTTTGTCATGGTAAAGAGGACAATTTACATTGTTGAAACCTGACATGAAATGAACTACTTTGGAACCATCTGTTATCTTTGTGAAACGATATATTTTCAAAACTATTACAATGAGCCTGTTGTTGAGTTGTGTTCGTTTTTGCTACAATGCCATGTGAAATAAGGTGCATTTCCTAGTGCTCTTGACCTTTTGCCATCAAACGAATATCCCTCGACGCGGCATGTCGGAACATGTATCATTATGTTATAGAGTGTTTAAGTAGCAAACATTGTTTTATATTGTGTATTTATTAACCTTGAAGGACACAACATCGCACGTAAAGAACTTAATATATATTTATTTATTTAAGATATTACATCCGACAACCTCTGAAAGAATTAAACAGGAATTAAAAACACAAACGGATTGCGAACTGTGGTATTTTGCACATTCAGAATGGAGCTATCTGCAATATGGTTTGTATATTGCATATTTTTGTTTATTTTGGTGAACAGGTGTGCCGTGCAATAAAAATAAAATAATGTACAAAAAACGGCTATATGTTACGTGTAACGAAGCAATATGTTTATTTTTTTAAACATATCGTTCCTAAAAATAGTAAAACATTGACGTCACGAGCGAGCCATTCTTCGTTTACGCAGGGCCAATTTGATCATGTACGATTGTCTTAAGGCTGAAAACAATCCGATCGCGAAAATTATGAAAAAAAAAATCTCATGGGATTTTTTTCCCCCGTTCTATATATTTTATTGTCCTCGTCAATAGGTATGTGGGGATCGAGGGCATCCCCCTCCACACCGTACAGCATCAGTATATATATAATAGATCATAATGCAAGTGCTAATAACTGCCTAATAAAAAGAACTGTCATAATTGCATAAATAGCAGTGCATGTGTACAAATTAAAATAATGGTTCTACGGCTAAATTATACAAGTCAAAATGCACAATATGCAGTATTGCAACGTAGACCAGTGCTCACGGTTGCGTAAATAGGGTATTATAATAATTGTATATATAGTGAAATTCTACTCGATACATATATTGAAATTATCAAGATAGGGCTTAAGTACGCCAGTTACACTTTTCTTACGATACAGACTTAACAAAATGCTCCATTCTTTATTTGAGGTTATTGGGTTAGAATCTAAATTACAGAAAACATACATATCCTTTGAAATATTAAACTGGATTGAAAAATATGATTTTGCTGCGATAGCGGTAGGTAATTTTTTTCATTTTACAATTATATATAAAAACATAGTGAGAATGAATGTTAGATTAAGAGGGACACTTGTGTTTTTATGTCCTTACAAAAACGAGGGTGCATTTATAAAGTCCGAAAATACCTCAAAACCTTCAAATAGTTCTGCAATAAACATTTTAACATATCTACATTCCCAAAATATTGTGCTCGATTGTTCCCGTTACATAATGATAGAACGAGCATTCTGCTGATGCTTTATAGTTGATTTGATACAAAAGATAGTTTGTACCAATAACTCGGTGTTTATATCTATACTGAAACCATTGTAATGTAGAGTATTTGGTTATAGAAAATGGCATTCAACAAATATGAGTCCAGTCTTTTAATTGAATAGTTTCAAAAATGTTCGTCCACTTTGACATACATGTAGGTCCAGTGTCATTTGTTTTAACAATATTATACATGGGCTGAGTACCTTTCTGATATTTAAAAATAGATCTCACTTGTAGGGGAATGAACGGCTTAACAAAGTCGATATTTTTTTAATCTGCAATCGTATTTAGAGCGGGTGTTTTATCGAACAAACCGTATTTCTTTAAGTATTTAGTTATAACATTAGCAATACCTTTATAATGCAAGTGGTTTGGATAGAAATTATATTTGTTACACATATCTTCATAACCATACAATTCAAACCCCTCGTGATCTTTAATTAAATCATCAATAAAATGTGCACCATTTTTAAACCATGTTTGGAAGAAAACACTTTTATTACCGATCGTTATATCTGGATTATAAAATATTGGGATTTGTAATATGTACTTTATATTAAATGATTCAGCTTTGCGAAAATCAACAAACGATTGTAAAGGCTCCTTCCAAAAAGAATTGTCTGTTTTATGTATTAGATTTTCCAGACAGTGAACAACACAATTGTAAAGTTTTGGGGTATCTATTGCCATTTTAACAATATTTCTTTATTGACCATTTCCAGTGATAAACCTTCGTATCCAAGAACATTTCAGAGCAATTATAAAAGAAAAGATGTCGATACCCTTCAGAATATTCTTTAATAAATATATTTTTGCTTATTTTCGAAATCCCTCCCCACACGAAGTTTAAGAAAAGATTATTAATCTCTACCAACGTTATATGTGGTAGATTGGGAAGTGAAGCAAACAAATATATAAGGACTGGCAAAGCGATTGTTTTTATTACTTGTATCCTTCCAATGGGAGTTACAATTCTTCTGGACCAGCTTTTAAGCAGTTTTCTAACTCTAGACAATTTTTCTGTGTAATTAAGATCGATCATCTTGTCAAGATCTACTTGAAAAATTAAACCAAGCATAACGAAAGTTTGCTGGTTCCATTTTAACTTTCATGGGAAAATATTATGCCATGGAAAAAAAATAAATAACCGTGGGAAAATGCAAAAATGGGAAAGACTATTTTGAACCAAAAACTGTTTTTGAAAGAAACGGAAATATTATATAAAAACAATCAATTAATGATCACAAAAAAAGCTTTTTATCGCATATTTTATCCTAACTATGATTATCTATTAAGGAAAAAGGTACTTAACTTTTCGAAAGCTCGGTTTCGCACAGTTTTTCCGGTGGCCATTTCGTGCTAAGTTGATATTAAAATTATTGAGAAAAAAAGAGTCTTTGAAATACCCATTCAATTCAAAATCATATCATCAATTTATATCGATAGTGGACGCATCGAAAGTTGGATATGGACTAATGAATCAGGTGAAGCCCTTGTGTAAGTTCAAATGGATAGTTCACTATTAGTGTTTTAATAGAAGGAATAAGGGCATGTGGCTCTTGTTTTCCTTATTCAACCGCGAATAAAAAACAAGGTTTTCAATTATTAAAAAATAAGATAAATTGTGTCATAATAAAAATGTGTTTATATCATAACCGTGTGTACACTAATTACAAATAGCGCAGTGATACAGTATATTACAGCAAAATTTTTTTGTTCAAGTCCTAAATGACATATTTTAAATAATATATATGGTTTCCATTCAATTAACGTCCATTAATGAAATTATAAGAAAACCTGTTTTATGATTGACGTTTTACATTTTGTTATAAAATGTCCATACATATTTAAACTAGCAATTAAGGTACTTCATACAATTTTACTTCAAGTAGTTAGTAATATATATATCAATCGCAAACAACAGTGGTCTTCCCATGTTCGTTAAATAATGTTGAGATCAAATTAAAATATCCAACATATGGCAACATATTCTTATTATTTTGAATTTTAGAGTGGTTGAGTGAGTGATTTGGTGAGTGGGGGAGTTGGTAAGTGGGTGAGTGGGTGAGTGGATGAGTGGGTTATTAAGTGATTTGGTGAGTGAGTGAGATGGTGATTTGGGTGAGTGGGTTGGTGGGTGAATGGGTAAGTGGGTGAGTGGGTGAATGGGTGAGTGGGTGAGTGGGTATGTGGGTGAGTGGTGAGTTGGTGAGTGGCTGAGTGGAAGAGCGGGTAAGTGCGTGAGTGGGTGAGAGTGTGAGTGGGCCATACACAAGTATCTGCATGTGCTGATTGTTGATAAAGATTAAACAAAACAATATGTATATTTAGTTCATGTTATAGTATGCCGTATTGTGCCCCAAGATGATGATCAGCGTTAATTTATTTTCGATATTCAAACGTATTTAGTTCTGCCTGGGGAAGTTTTGAGATCGTATCGCAGATAAACACTATTTCAATATTATGAGTGAATAACCTTAACATATCAAGTTTTACAACATTAAAAGTCATGCATCGTTTCAGATGACTTATTTGGATGACCCTTAAATCATCAGATACGTTCTCAAAGCTTAATAAACGGGTTTGATGTGTATCGTCCATAATATTTTCAGGAATATGTTGGTAACAATTATTTAAATATGGTAAGAAATTACAGCGCATATACACCATTCAATTTTAGTCCGAACCTTGGTGATTTTTAACTAAACAAATGAGCTTTAAACAAACTCAATGCGTCAACAGGATTGCGTATCCTCAACATGTAGCGTTCGTCCCAAGTGTCAAACATAGTCCATGTATAACATCACATACAATGAACACGAGTATGACATGTTCACAAATAATCGACAAGTGAATCCATATTACCAACCATAAACTGAACGTATATTTTCAACAATATCTGTGCATGTATACACGCTTAACCATATGGCTATAACACATAATAATCATTTTAATATCTTACATGTATACACATTTATATAAAACATACTTATTCATTTCAAACGGACAATGCCCTGCTGAAAATGACCTTCAAAAGAGCGACAATGGTCATAATGATCGTATTGAAAGATATATTGGTCGTTCTTTCTCGCTGTCGTTTGCTTTTTGCTACATTCTTCAAGCTCACCAACACGACAGAACGTAGCCACCAAAGAAGTAGATTTGACATGTGAGTTCGTTATATATATTAAATGAAAATATGTTAAAACAATATAGCACTTGCAAATACAATGATTTTCAGAGTTATGTAGTTCAGTTTTGTAAACCTTAAAGTATATTTTGTGAAGTAAGAACATGTGTTTTCCTTATTCGGCTTGAGCACTGAATAAAGAAAGGGTTCCTTGGTCCTTTTTCAGCGGCTTAAATGAAAGTGGACTTTTAAAAATCTAAACATGGATAAGAGAAAATATGTTGATATCATAAGTACATCTACAATGGCTTACATTGTTTGATACAATATATTTTATGATTTAAGCAGAAAAAGCATGATCTTTATTCGGATTTCACAGGGAATAAGGAACTTAAGAAATAACTGTTGCATAAATAACTGTAGCATTTATCATTATGCATAAAAGATATTTATACGAGTTGATTGGTATAAATTGCATACATAAATAATAGATGTACTGTATTTATCACACGAGTGTATATTGTTCGATTCCTGAACATTTATCTTTTATATAGAATGCAACAGTTACATATTCAGTTTGAATATAGAAAAAAAGCGCACTCGTTTCTTAGTATTTTTTCACGAATAAAGTTATAAAAACAACTGATATAAAATATGAACGGATTGAACAAGGAAATGGAACTTATTTTGTATACGAATAACAAATAAAAGCCATGTTAGCTATAACCTCTAGTGAATAAAATAATCATGCGACGAAAGCAAAGTTATGAAAAAAAATCAACTATATACTCACCATATACGCGCCATGTTATATGAAAAATATAAATAAAAAATAGAAATAAAACTGTGTACTATTCAATATTGGAAAAAAATGCACGATTTCAATACATATAAGAACACCATTAACGCACTTTTTTAAAATGAAAAACTCATTCTAGTTTCATAATGATTGAATAACTGCTTTGTTGCATTTAAGCTTTATAACATAAGTTGAGTGTGAAAATATATATTAGAGTTAGTAGCAAACTTCTTACATGAGCACGCACTTGCAAGGCAACCGATACGATAATAAATACTCTTTTAGGGTGTGTGGGTAGGGAATAAGGCTTCGCTTTTCTGAAACAATAGACCGAATAGGCCCAATAATCCAATGAGGGTAAAATGTGATCAGATACGTCACATTATGATTTGATAATACATATATATATAACCCTAACCCTATATGCATATATATTGGGTCATGACCCGTTACGCTAAGTGTTAGACTTGTAGACTGATAATTATATGGACATTGTTCAATGTGAACATATAGTTGCTCAATCAGGATTATATCTTCTGAAATCAAATCTAGGCTTGGTCTCAACGGTCGATCTATTCGTCAGAGGCCCTAACGTGAACAGGTGTATATTTTAACCTTTCAATAGCGCATTTTGGGAGCTTATTTGTTCTATTAAATGAGGCTGATAAGTGTTACCTGTCCAAACGAAGCACCAAATAGTTCTGGAACGTAGAGATAATTGTGTGAACACTATTGAAATTACAATAACAAATTGCAAACATTAACAAATTCAGGAGAAGGGAAAAAGTTGTGTTTCCAGGACAAAGTGAAAGACCATATCGTTTTCACTCGGTTAATTCACATTATCTGAAAGAAGGAAGTATGGAAAAGTTACACAATGCATCCATATAGTAAATATTCTAATATCAATTATTATTACTAATTATAATATCATAAACTTTGTTTGTGATCAAAATATCCACATTCTATTGTTTATCTCATTTCGTCAAATCAGCAATGTTCTATATTTCATGTGTTGAGTTCTTATAAAATAAAACCATGGACGGGGAATAATCATAGAAAGCTTATTTTAAAAATTAACCAGCATACTGAAAATGTGTTGAGTTTTAAGCCATCGATTTTTAGTTGTATTTTTTTATTAAAATACTTCGACAAGGCACCGTTAAAAAAGAATTTGAATTCGCATCTTTATATGTAAACTAACTTTGAGCTAAACAAAAGCAATACACTTTTCTCCAAAGGAATACTACTTTTGGAACACGACGTCACACAAAAAGCAAAATAGTGGACATTTCTCCAAATGCACACACGATTGGCTCATGTTTCTAAATGCCATACATGTCAAGACAGTGACCTCTGGATAACTGCACTAATTTGTATGCTACCATATTGAATACGTAGTCATGTGGTTAAGTGTTCAAACAAGGTTATAGTCTCATAGTGTATAGTGCAAGTAAATACAGTAGTGAATCGTGACAATCGCTCAAATTGGAATGTGAATGTCTTGTATTACAGTCTGAAAACAACGGTCGATGCTGTGGGTGAGATTGACAAAGAAGAACAGACATAATCGTAGAAGATTTCAATGTAGTATGTGTCTTAAAATGTTAGGGGTTAAGTTATTTTCATATGTTATTTAACAAAACGCACACATGTTAAACTGTACAATTTAACACATAATATGAGCTGAAATGCAAATAAATCATACGTCCTTAAATAAGACATGTGCAAATATACTAGAATGTGTATAATCTTTAAAATTACCAAAACTAGAAAGTACATTCAACAGAAAATGCATGCATTTAAAAACAATTTTGAATTATTAATACATATAAAAATCACTTGGAAGCATTGATAAATATTATAATTTGTGAAATAAACGCACCAAGTATGCATATTAAGCTATTGCAAGAGGGTTTTTACTATTGAACGGTTTGATTACAAACTCGAAATAAGTGAAGTTATCTTGTAAAGTAACAATCAATTGATCAGATTTGCATTAGCACATGACATAATTGAAAGTCCTAGGTGTATGGTAGCTTAATACACGCCTGATGAGCTCAGGCGTTATTAGTTTAAACAGAAAAAGCGTTGTTTACTATACGTAATTTGGATATTTTCATACGGGTACAAAGGAAAAGTGGATAATACGGATTATTCGTAATGTGATGCCCCAGTGGGTATTGGCTAGTTAAACAAAGTCAACCTTCATACAACCAAGACCCAGTACATTGAAAACTGATCCGCTTACAAGTTTGAAGTATCACACGTATTATACTGTAGGTATAATGTTGTAAATCAAAATAGATAAACAGAGCGAGATTCGCAAAAGCGAACACAGCACAGTCGACAAAATCAATCGAACCTCTATGTGGCTATGCTTTCGTGTGAAGACTGGAACGGCGTGGAACAACGATACAAAGCCGTTCACAAAAGCAAGAAATGGAGAAGGGGTAGTTACCAATCATATATTAAGATGTCGAGATGTTTACCACAGACGTATGTGCTTGAACACATTCTAGAAAAAGTGTAGCTTATGAAAGTGTAATAATTGCAGATGAAGGATGCCTAGACAGTAATGTGTTATCTTCAACTGAAAGAATGTTTAAGCTAATGGCAGGTATAACATTGGCAAATAGAATGGCCAGTGCCAAAAGATGTCCCCGAGTGCATGTAAATCTCGTAAAACAGAAGTAACATATCAGAGCACATACAAAACACTTTAAAACTAATATATGAAAGCTTACGCGAGATTGTGCAGTGATATATGTAGAGTTGTTAAAGCAAATGCTTTACCAGTGGAACTAAAGTTTGAAAGACTGGAAAAACATACCCGTATACGTTCTTGGTGTTCCAGTGGAAACTTGCAGTAAGCCATTATATGTATATAACAATGAAACATATGCAAATGGGTTTGATATTGGTAGGCAAACTACATACCAGGTATGAACAAGGACAAAATCGATATACTTGGCTTTACTTATTATTACCTGGACATTGTTCAAGTGAAAATAAAGTTGGCATATCAGAATTTTGTATACTAGATTAACTCACATCTACGCTGGATACTCACCAGTAGATATATGTAGCCAAGGTCTCAAAATGAGCAGATGACCTATTTAGACCATTCAATGGCACATGTTTTAGCAAGTTTTGCTTTATTACAATGATACCTCTGACAGGTCTAATTCAGGCATGGAATACTGTTTGAACGTAGGTTTTATAAGTGCGAATAGAAAACTATTGGAATCACAAAACTTCTTTCACAAGTAACACAAATCACTTCGGTAAAGGGGTCAAACAAATTGCATGGATTTGAAAATGTGAAATACAACATTTACCAGACGGTCTTGTTTAGCATTTGGTTGACTGAGTTGAATTCAAAATCTTATAAAGCCCTTTGGACAAGTATGAAGTACAGAGAAGAGATACAATTTAATCATGTTGTATATTATTATAAGTAATACTTATACATTGCATTAGCAGAACATGTTTTTTCTTGTTACAAAAATACTCACACACTAATTTATATCTGATTTTGGTACATCGTTCAATCAACAATATTATACATTACATTTCTATATTCTTAACATAAAAGGAAGAGGTCATAATTTTTCGACATGTTCCACCATTCTGTCAGTTGTTATAATTGAAGGCATTCTGGCAATANTATATATATATATATATATATATATATATATATATATATATATATATATTGTTTTAAACATATTTTATTAAAGGAGAGAATTCCTACATAGCTCGATATCGGGAAATCAGAAAACACATGTGTTCTAGGACGAGTAGAATACATATTATGTTTCAGTTATTTATCAATAGTGTACAAGGCCTGATTGTATACTTTAAACAAATATTCAAATTATGGTGTAACAATATTTCTCTCGATGTCCTTGTTGCAACTGAACAACGTCAAAAGGTAACCAATGATACGAGTTAGTCTCTGTGATTTTAATTAGCATCATACATGTGCATGAACTGTAAACTTGTATTGGCATCGGCATGTGTACAAATAATATAAATCATTCTGAATTCTTGAAAACGGGTTTTAACGTTATGTACAATTGTAAATGACCATGGGATAATATATTGTCGTGCCTCCAAAATTGTACTAGAACTTTTAATACTCTAATATTCATTCCTAACGTGCGAAGTTATATTAAAAAGTAATTTGTACATAGGAATTATTTGAGTTCTTAATATATTTTATTTACAGCAATGTAATAAAAACAAAAATGTATACAACATCCATAATATCAGTGAATACTGAAAATTGAAAAATATTCGATACAAAAATGAACATATTTTTGGATGAACGCACAAGTAGATTATATTTTGTAAATTGTATCATTATTGACCGCTTTTGTATGCACTAAAATGTTTGTAACACTCGATAAGCTGGTCCGTTTCGACAAATCCACGTGTATTAGTAGAAGTGACACAACAATACATATTATTACACAATGTCGGTCAATGGGTCGGTCGGTAACAAATTATGTAACCCCTTAGGATTTAAACGAATTTCCTCTAGACCTTTAAGAAGAATATGCGTATGTTTACGGTATATATACATTAAATGACACGATTTACCAACTAAATTCATGTTACAGTATGCCCTTTTTTGCCACGAGACACGATGTGGTGATCAGCGTTTAACTTAATATTGTCCCATATTTACTTGTATTTAAGAATGCATGAAGACTTGTTTAGATCGTATCGATGTAACCAATTGTTTAATTATTGAGATTTACAACATTTCAGTCATCGTTTCAGATCAGTTTGTTTTGTTGAACATACGTAGTTGTGTTCACTTTAAAATGTTGAGTAAGTAATAGTAAGTCAGTAATAGTTTGTAAGTCGTAAACAATGAAGTCTTAACCAAAATAAATAGAAAACATGTATTTTGCGAAAAAAATCGGGTGCTGGGTAAAATAGATACTTTGATTCAAAGTAAAACACACTAGTATATTATTAATTGATGTTTAGGTTTGGCAAATCCGACAAATATATTTGCATCAATGTGTTGTATGGATTGATTTTTTCTTTCATTATGTATGTGCATTGATTTCGTTACAAACATATAACATAAATACGTTAACTACCAAAATAATCATGAAAGCAAACATGCATTCAACCATTCATAAAATAGCAAAAACTTTTTAGTGAGAATACACGAGGAAAAAAACTGCCTTTTTAACAATATAACGAAGTGACGTTATCAGCTTATTAAGAGCCTGCTTTCTTTTACATAATGTATCAGTCCATTGCCGAAAGACAAAACCCTAGTTTGGGACTCTTGAACTCTGAACATGGGCACTGTACGGTGACACGTTGATACAATTGAAGAACTGATTGAATTGCCACGTATACGTTACAAATTAAGTCGGCACATGACTGTATCAGCGTGATAGTTTCTTGTGTATTCTACACGCACGCTGCAGTCAAAAGTCCGAAACATGTTTTTTGTGACCTTAAGATACAGAAGCATTGGCGCTGTACTACACAAGTTATTAACAGGCTAAAGTTACTACACGGGCTATATCGGATGAATGCTAACATGCAAGTTCTGCATCTATACGGCATGTGACTTACCCAGCTTCTTAGCTCAATAGGGACTGATGTACTCTAAATGTTATTTTATTGTCCGGGACAACTATTGTTTGGGTCTTTAGACTACTGCAACACGCGCATTGTACGATAAAACTTATTCAATAAATATAATTTCATAACATGTTCCCAAAGAACAGTTTTACCAGACTTTGTTGAACGTACACAAGGACGTACAGAGCGGATGAAGTTATGCGCCGCCTGAATGCATCAGGTGCACAATATTATTCACCCACTTTGCGTCCAGTGCTTTCATTTACATGGTAACGTACAGCGATCAAGCTGGAGTATGAAAAGTCGAAAATAAGATATTTTCCGAACTATGGATGCACACGTAGTTGTAGAGTTCACAATAAAGCGTTTTCAATAGATTTTTAAACGAACAGTTATACTCTTTCAGTGGCCAAAATAGGCATCGACAGGTTTCCGAGACAATGAAATACGTGCTTGGAAATACAAGTCCTCAATCGTTAAAACTGAAGTTCCTTCCAGCGAACATTTACTCATCCGCGGGGGCTAGTACATTTATTAATTACTTTCAACAAAAATAGCATCGATATGATACATTCGCAAATAAACCATTTCGCGCGAGAAAATGTATGATGATGATAATAAATGGATACTTACAATTTATATTGTTTACGTTGTAAAGATAACGAGTTTAAATTCGTAATGAAAAAGGCAACCTTATAATATAAAAATTGTCATTATTTTGCAAGTAATGTTATTCTTTCAGGGATATTGTTTTGATAAATAATATTCAATATAATGTATTCCGATTATTTTGAAAGTTTTGATGTCTTGCGAAACTTCTCCATCCCGTGTAGGGTGGCTTTTAAAGTTGACTTACTGTAAGTTACATATTCCGTAACCATGTTCAGTGTTTTTAAGAAAGATGGGTTTATTACAAAGGAGAACGTAATAGCGCGCTCTTCTTTTGATAGTTATGGAGCTTGAGTGTTTTGTAACCTTATAGGCGTTGTTCATGTCAATAAAAGTACAATGACATCTTAAAATGTCACATTTATAATAGATTTATTTATATACCACGTTTATTTCAATTCTGAAAGTAATGGTTCATGCTTGTCCAAATTATGCAGTGTTAAATTCAGCGGGTTTTTCTGGATGATGATGATGATGATGATGATGATAATGATGATGATGATGATGATGATAATTATGATGATGTTATGATGATGATGATGATGATGATGATGATGATGATGATTGGTTATATGGATTCTCTTGTCGATTATATGTGAACATGTCATAATATTGTTCTTTTTGTGAGATGTTATTCATTAAGTATATGTGCCACTTGAGACGAACGCTAAATGTTGTGGATACGCTATCCTGTTGACGCATGGAGATTGTTTAAAGCTCATTTTTGTGAAGTTCAAATTCACTAATGTTCGGACTTAAATTGAATGGTTTATAGGCGCTTCAATTTCTTTCTTTATTTAAATAATTGTTACCAACATAACCCTGTTATTATAATAGACGATACACTTCAAACCCGTGTATTAAGCTTTGAGAACCTGTCTGGGGATTTCAAGATCATAAAAATAAGTCATCTTAAACGATGCATGACGTTTTATGTTGTAAAACTCGCTTTGTAAAGGGTGAACCCTCATAATATCGAAATAGTTTCCGTTTGCGATACGATCTCAAAACGTCCCCAGGCAGAACAAAATACATTTGAATATCGAAACTAAATTAACGCAGATCATCATCTTGGGGCAAAAAAAAACGCATACTATTACATGAATTGAATATATAAATCGTTTTGTTTAATGTATAAATACAGTCAGCACATGCAAATTCTTCGTTATGGCCCAGAGGAATATTGTTTAAACTTAAAGAGGATACAGTTTAACTTTTATTGGCACATTGATTCATAAATTTTGAGTTCAAATAATTAAAAACCACTTGACAACCGTTTTACTCTCTACTGTAAATAATTCTTCCACGATATGCAAATGATTAACGACATTTGAAATTAAACTTTTTATGCGTGAGTTTTAAAACAATATGAGCTTTGTGTAAAACCAACAGTAAGCCATTCACTGACATTCTGCCTGATTGCCTTACTTCCTGACTGCCTTATTGACTGACTGCCTGATTGCCTGAATGCCTGACCGATTCACCCACTCACCCTCTCTCCCACTCTCCCACTCACCCACTCACCCACTCGCTCACTCGCCCACTCACCCACTCACCCACTCACCAATTCATCCAATTTACCACACAACCACTCAGCCACTAGACCACTAGATCATTCAACCACTCAACCACTCACCTACTCATCCACTCACTTACTCACAAACTCACCCACTTACCGATTGTACCACACAACAACTCAACTACGTAACCACGTACAAGTTGTAATAGCAAAAACATCTTTAATTACGATTTTCTGTAAAGAAGTTGTTTAGTGGAGGGCAATAAATTGTATGTTTCTCTTTAATTGAGCTGAGGTGTTCGTAGCCCAGTAGGATGTTTTCACATCATTTAAGTGTTGATAACATCTAAAATTGTCACTTTCAAAATGAAATTAAATATGGCTACACAAAGATGATGTCGCCGTCGAACATATATACAACCTGCTAATAGATCTGAACGTCATTAAATTGAAGATTTCAAACAGATTATTTCGTCTATTCGTTTCTGCCCTCCTGAGCGCAGTAAACCTTTGCAATGTTAAACTATCCTACATTGCTCATCGTCCATTATGCGTCAATACTTGAACGAACATACTTTATATTTCATTTAATTAACTATATGAACTTGATACAGTTCTGAGACTCTAAAATAGCATTCTAATTTAAGAGAATCCAAACAAACCACAATACATGTTTGTCCACCAATAAATGTTTAAGACTTCAAGATTGGGAATTATTAGCTCCATAATTGTTTATCTATACTGTACGTACTTTCTTAACGGCGGTTAAAATAAAGTTAGTTAAAAAACCAACATCTACCCAATACTTTATTTGATTTAACTATTCATAAAAATATATCGCGTAACAAAGTTTTACGATAAAAGTGACTGACGATTTTTTCTCTGCTCGACGGGAATTAGTTGAAACATATTTTAAAAGAAACTAGAGTTCCTGTGTACGCCATAAGGCTCAAAAATGTGTATGATATTCGAACCCACTATGTTTTATGATGGAACATCAAACGATTAGCAGGTACCTACTTTTATTAAGTTATTAATATTTAAATCTGACATTGAGCCGTGTGACATTCCCCCCCCCCTGCGCTTTCTGATTACTAATGTTCTGTTTTTTGCTAAACATAACGAAGACAAAACCATGCGAAATTTGACCATGTATATCATACATTATACGAATACAAGCATATAGTACTATGACATGTTATCATACATCCGTAGGCATAGTAGAAGAATCACCAAGCTACCCATAATACCATAACAATAAACTTGCATTTGTTTTTTAAGTGTCACTCCGTATAGTGTTTTTGTTGAGTGTTTTCTCTTCATTAACGCTTCGTACCGAACAGCGATGCTGAGATATATAGATTTATTACAACATAAAATGCATATATTTACTTGACAGCATGTTATATACACACAATAAGTAATAATAAAACAACCTGCATGTATAAACAAAGCTATGTCAATCAAAAGTATACGTTAAGGATTGCACAATAAAGGGTTTGCAATTTAACCCTTATTTTCATTGTGGTCCTTTAGTTATAATAGTGTATGACATAGGAGATAACGTTTTATATCACAGTGTATCATAATATCATAATGAAAAACATATGACATATTTAAGTTACACTAACCTTTGCATAGAATATATTCCGACTAGACTAGACATTATTAAGAAATTATCACAATTTAAGTGTTTAAAAGTTAACATAAAATTATTTGCCATGCTATAGAATAATTAAACAGCAACTAGATAAGACACAATACATATATCTATATTAACATTCGAATTAAATCAACAGTAAGAAATCTTAAAAAGATGCATATTAAAAATATATCTGGCTAAATAAATGCGATGCTGAGCCTTTTTTTCGAGACAAACTTTCGGGAAATGTATCGCTTAATATTGTGCATAAAGTGAACAAGAACATTAATCATTTCGCGACTAAATTGCATGATCGTATTACTTTAACAGAGCATACATTTAAATAAATGTATACTTAAGAGTGCTGTGTTGCTTTTTAGATTTAAAACTATTCATTTTTAGCTCGATTGCATCGAAAGTCAAAGGTTTGTTGAAACGCTTTCAAGTCCGTTTCCTGGGTAGATCCAGAACTTGATGTATATTGTGAGATCTACAGAACGCTTCCCCCAGTGGGGATCGAACCCACGACATCCCGGCTGCTTTGCGGACACCATATCTACTACACCACGGTTATCTTAGTGTGCTTGTTTCAATAGTGTGATGACATGTGTCTGGTTTTGTTCCACAATAATCATAATGTAAACATTATTTGTTGAGAAAGTATATTTTGTATTTTGAGTGTTCAATATTGCATAAGGTTTCAGTACAATTGTCGTTACACATTGGTGTTCACTTAACGCGGGCGAATGATCAGACGTCAACGTTTGCGTGAAATTTAAAAAAAGTTGTAATATTAATAACATCAACGTGGACGTCAATAAGGCACATATATAATCATGATGAGTTCAGTCAAATGGGCAGTATATAATCATAATGGCTTCAGAAAAATTATCGGTAATAAATAGTATTTTTGTGCATATACTCAACAAAGAATACAATAACACTTATATTTTCATTTGTTCATGATTTGCCAATATACGACCGTGCGTCATCTAATTAACAACACGTATTTGACAAACAAATAAAATACAACAGAGCACATGATTATGCTTCACAGTTGATGCATTGAGCTGTATGTGTTCCCTCGGTCAATCCATGTTTATGTTTGTCCGCTTTTTTGTTTGTCCGTCACACAAACAATAACTAGAAAAAGTCGAAAATATAATTATTATCACGAAACTTGGTAAACATATATGGGTAGAAGTTTGTTTGACTTACACCACCCATCAATGGTCTATGTACATATATTGAAAACATCTGGTCGATACATCATAGCCAGAATTAGTGGTTGAACTAATGTTAGCATTGTTAAAGGCTACTTTTGAGCAACTCGATGAACAATGACATGTTCGTGTAAGACACGACCGAACAATATAATACTGCCAGTTAATACTACTAAACGTTTCAATCAAATCAAACCAATATGAAGACAAACATAGGTGTTTTGAGAACCAAATCGAGAAAGGGGCAACATAAACAATTGGGGCACAAGTCAAGCATCATTGTGATATTATTATCTAATGTTTAGTTTCGGAAAATTTGACATATATCGTATAAATGCGATTTCAATTTGATGTGACCTTATTTGTGAGTTATTTGTTTCTTTCAATATGTGTAATTTGTTTTCTTTTAAAATGTGCACAAGTATGATGTTTACCTACAACATTATAATCAAAGCAACTATGTATTTAAACTTAATATAGAACATACGTTTTATTGCGAATACAGAAGCAATACAGCTGCCTTTTGTGAATGCGTTATAGCTCCCATCGCAGTTGTATGGGCAATAAACAAGTCGGTATATCAAGCGAGTATGACGAGGAACGGAATTTTATAGTGTTATGAAAATTACAATATTGAATTTTTCAAAATGGCTTTCTCATTCAGCCGATACCCTGAGTTGAGATAGAATATGATGATATGTGCAATGTTGAACATTGCAAATAAAAGAGCTGTAAATAAATCGGACGAATGATAACGTATACGCAATTAAGCTCTAAGCGAACATTTAAGTCCATAGTCCGGAAAACAACACGATTGGGACTCTTGCACACTGAAACATGGGCACTGTACGTAAACAAGTCGATAACATGAATACCTGGTTAAACTGCTCCTTTTGTTGTGGGTATTTTGGTTACTGAAACAAGATCAATTAACGATAACATGTTAATACAAAATATCTTAATTGTATAAATGTTCCTAAGCAATGTTGATTCCGGACGCGAGTCTTTTAAGCGTACACAAATGCTGGGACATACCTAGCATTGTCACGCGTCGCCTGAATGCATCGAGTGCATGTTATCAGTCATCCAATTTGCGGCCATCGCTTTTATGTATATAATAATTTACAGCGTCCATTTTTAAGTATCCTCATATCCCAACTAAGATATTCCCGTGACTATGGATGGACACTTGTAGAGTACACATTACTGCGTGTGATTATCTTTGCTAACGCACAGTTACCATTNTATATATATATATATATACATATATATATCGAATATTTTTATTTATGACTTCAGTATAGAGACCCTTTTAAATGCTGCTAAATTCAAGCCGATATCACCTATTTAAGTATTATCTAAATATTCGCTAAGGGCATAACTTCTTATGATACGTCTGCTCACTAAGGCAAGCAAAAATGTTATGAATTCTTGTAAAATGGATGTATTGAATACATTTTTTCTAATCGTAACTATTGCTTTTGTGATTTATTGCTATTATCTATAATATTTCAACTAAATATATCACGAAGCCACATTGTCAATTATAGTCTAGCAGGCGCCAGTGAATCCCTTAAGTAAAGATAGATATTGTGGCTAAGAATCAAAGTAAATCATATTTTAATACGAACACGTATTACATTCATACTCGTACCTATGATCTATAGCATAAACCACAAGCGGCTTAGAGATGGAAATATGTGTATATCGACATAAAAACTAGGAATTGTTTCCATAACAACGTCTTGCACTAATCTGAACACAAACCATACCGTGAATATGAATTGGGATATGTATGCAAAGTGATTAACTGTAGTATATGTTTTGATAACTGCTTTTGATACCTTAAAAGAAAACATAATGAAGTTTACGGTGATGTTATAACTTGGGTTGACGTATTCCCTATTATATAAAAACATTCTATGATTTGTGAGTACACGGTGTTTATGAATTCACAGTGACTGGTACAAAACAGCAAATTTGATTAAAGTATAAGACTTAGTGATTCATTTAAGACGTATGATTGCGATAATTGAACAACAACCAATACATGAACTTGAACAAATCATAATAAAATATTGTAAATATTGAACTAAGGATACGGTCGCAGCCATCATTATTCACTCAAATATACTCATTGTGTAATAATTCTTGGTCAAACTGTACTACAGCCAATTAAACATACATTTGTTCCGTTATTCATAATATTTTCGTACGCCGTCAATTAAAATATACAGAATTCATTCGCATGTCAATATTTTATGTTGACCGATACTAATAGGAATGAGTGCTTAACAATCATATTCACTTACAAATAAATTATCTGATGTTTAAGTATTATTTGTGTTACGAAACGCGTCATACAAGTGTGTTAATTCTGAAATCTGTAATTAATAAAACATATTTATTGTGAGTCAGTGACACGTTTGATTCAACACAATGTTACTATATTTAATAGTTCTTTCTCCGACAACATGAAAACTGTACAGAAAGGAATATTAGTATTAATATTAGTTATCAAGTCTTAAATGTGTATAAACTAAAAGTATACACTTCTCAGTAGATTGAAGAATCGTTCACAATAAATATGTTTTATTAATTACAGATTTCAGAATTAACACACTTGTATCCCAATGTGCTGCATACTTTTCTTCGTAAATCGTATGCGCATATGCTGTTTTGCAAATAAAATTGTTTTATACGTTCCTCTTTCAGAAGGGCTATAAACATTTAAAAAACATTAAATTGATCATAGAAAGGAAGAGAGTGTAATTATTGTGAATGTTACTTCCCTTAACTGTATAATAGTTGTTGAATGACTATTTTGTAAATATGTATGTCATGGTTGCACTGTAAACCCTTTTGTGATTTTGCTGCTATTAAACTTTCACGATTTGGTTTTTACTCCGAAGAAAAGTATGCAGCACATTGGGATAAATTGCTCTACGAGTGTACCAATAATACTTTGAGGGATCAAAAATGCATAGCTTTAAACTTCTTCTCTATGCCGTTTTACAAAACAAATACAATTTTTATTTCAAGTCTTATATTATATTTAGCATAAATACGTTAGCTTAACATTAGAATATAACGTATAACGTGGGCGTTGTTAAGCACCGAAACCGCATAAGCCATAACATGTGATGCAATAAACATTTCGTTGATACGTGTAATGTAATGTTGCCGCTGACTACTACTTATTCGAAAAATATATGGACAGAAACGTTAATAAAGTTTTATATCAATAACGTCACTAACGTTTCGATATAATTAGAAATCAGGTATACACAAACATGTTCTACTGATTGTTGAAAATATGCAAGAAACACAATCTTATTACGTGATGAAACGGACCGGTGTCAAGGAGATCCATATTAACTGTGTCTCTCTGCATAACATTAGCACTCATGATCCGTTTATGACAAAACACTAATAAACATGACAATTTGGATATAGAAAGACATACCGTAAATACCTAATAATTTAGTGAAGTATGTTCACAACAACGCTAACATTCGTGACTTTGATTAAGAAGTTATATATTATTTCACAGTATACTTCCACTTGAACATTAATTTTATTGGTGGTGCATAACATATATTAATATATAATTATGTTCGTTAAGTATCTTAATTTATTAATACGTTACACGCAAACTAGATCAACGTAGTTTAAAAGAAGACACCCAAAGTGTGTTTCTCGATCTGTCTGTGGCGCAGGCAAAAACGAGAAAAGTGTTGATGTTTAGTAATACACGTACCGCAAGCATAAACTATATGTATCAGCTAAATATGTGCTAAACATCCACATACTAATGACAATTAAATTACAAGACTAGTCAGTATTAATAACTTGTTCATAAAATACAATAATATAATTTTTTTATCACAATTAAAAAAAACAATATATAATGGAATAATAAACTCTCACCTTTCACAGCACTTATGGTGGTAAGGAAAACTAAAACTAAACTCCAGTGATAATTGTAATAAATAGACGACTTTGTTCGCATTTTAAATTATCCTCGCAATTTTAGACATCGGCTAACATGTTACACCATAAAGTCTTTCAGAGTGTATTTGTATATGCACGTGCTTGAACAAATGTCTTAAATCGACGTAAACACTCTTATAGTCATCCAATGTAAATATGTGGTACAATTCGTATCACCTCGTAACTTTCCATCTATCACTTTTGCTTTCTATCTAAAATAAGTCCCATATACAAATCAAATTAATATGTGCGGAGAAGGTTTTTAATAATATCATAACAACTGCTAATCAGAGCGACGAAGCAAAGCTCTGTTAAAATACGAACACGCAGCACACGACCTCCATGTATCCAACGAATTATGAGTCGATCACAGTAAGTCCTCACCATTCCACAACTGTACTAAAATTATTCAAATGATGAGGAACGGATTCCTAATGGATTTCCGAGCTCGCCAACTAGGCTAGCGCCGCAGGCACACACAAAAACATACTATCATAACAATGTAGTGTTATGAACACTATCCTCACCTTTCTGTTTTTCTGCTCTACCTGCAAATGACGTATTGTGCTCGAAATAAGACAAAGCACAACTAATACTGCAACGTTCTTTGCGTAAACTCAACTGTTATGAACGGTATATGGCAATCATTAAAATCCGAATGCACTACATACACGTTGCTTATGAAATTCCCCGCATGAAAAACGCGATTTAATCGTTTAATTTGTGAAATATATAGCGGACATAACTCGTATATTCACCAGCATGATACTACCCATCAATGTGATAATTTCACAGGCTGTATGTTCATTTACAATCTCAAAGTTTTGCAACACATTGGGTACACTATAAAATTATGATAAATAATCAATAAAATGTTGTGGACTGTGAAAAGTGTTTTAAAATGAATTCCACGTTGTATAGACTTCCATATAATACAGCATATTTTAATATTACATTTACGTATAAAGCTCTTAAATGGGTCGTACGAATATAGCTTAATTACAATACCTGTTATAAAGTGTTTTCTTATAAAATATCGTTGGACGAGTATGTTATCCCAGTAGCTTTACTGCTAAGAAAGAGCATAGTTGATTTATTTCTTTTTAGATATTTGAATAATAAAATTATTCCAAAAGTATCGTTCACTCGTCCCTATTTCTGAGACATTCTGATCCAAATCTTCTATATTTAAATTTAAACCTTCAGTCTAACACGTTCGTTAGTTATTTGATAATACAATGGTCAATTGATATATTTAATCGACCTTTGAGTCGTTTAGTTATAAACATATTATATAATCGCCTAATTCGAGTAATATATGACATGACATTTAAATGGATAGTCATTCAGTTCGTTTAATATTTAAACGTTTTTACCTTTGTAATGTGCAATTTGTTTATAACGATATAACTGTAAGTTTCGCAATTGACACTTGTTATCAATAACAAACCGTTTCACGGTAAACTTATTAGTGAAGGTACACCTCCAATTTGTTGCAATATAATTTTCAATATAAAGAAACGCTAATTCAAATGTGTCATACCTATACCTCTAATCGATCTTTTTATATGTTCGTATGTGTGCCATAGTATTATCAATTGAACCAATACATCAGTGTTTTATTATTATATAATGACTGCTTTCATTAACCACAACAACGATTGATCAACCGAGATCATATCTATCTGATTATTTACTCCTGTTTACTGACAGGACAATTAGCCACATAAAACGTATTCGGCGCTAATATATAAAGAATAACAGGTTACTGCCTGATATTTTTGTAATATATCAGGCAAGGCTTAGAATAATATAACGGCGAAGCTAGCCGATCCGTTATTTTATTCGTGCCAAGTAACCTGTTTTTCTGTTTATCATACCTCTCTCTAAGTCCCCATTTTAAAAGAAATCATGAAAAAAAAAATTGCTACGACGCATATATCAAAGTAGCGGTAGGATAAATTGTATATCGTTGTCCTCCACTTGCTTTGATTTACCTTGACATGTTATGTACTGTGATTGCTATAGTTCTTGACCTAAGATAACAATACGCACATGATTCTGATTCTGATTTATATGAATTGATAGGCGCTCACCTATCTGCACTTGCCTGAGGGCTGTTGAATAATATGATGGTGTATGGGATGCGGTTGGTGTTCAATAATAGCATGCGCATAACATACTACAATCCGTGAAATATCACATACAGTTTGTCAGTTAGCAGTTTTGTTAACTCGTTAAAAAGAGAGTCGAGCGAAGCTTAACGGTTTGCCTATTGCAAAATACCATGTACACAATTGCATTACCATGGCGTCCATAATACAACAGTGTCACACTGTCGCCGTTATTAATATTTTATTATTTGTCATACGTGTTTAGAATAGGTAAATGCTACACAATAAACACAAGTCATCTAACTGTTGAGTGCAGTACGTATTTTTGGGTGACTCTTATATATTTATGATATGTATAAATCCATCTAATCTTATATATTTATGATATGTATACATCCATTACCTACATGACATACATCGTAATCCGTTTACAGAATATAGTGGTGAGATGCACTTAAGAATACAATAAAAGCTACTGCTAAAAACAAACTGCTAAAAAGCAATGCCGTAAACCGCAAATATGTATGATTTAAGTAAATGCCTACATATCGTCAGCAGTATCATTTCGAAACTCAAATCCGTAACAGCCATATTGTGTTTATCTACACGTTCTATTCAGTAATACAATACTCACATTTATCGAGGTATTAATAAGTAAGCTTTTATTTACAACTTCATAAACATTGAACTATATAAGTCGTACAATACAACACAGTTTTACAAGTTCTTGATTGGATTAAATTGTAAAGTAGTCAACCTTCAAATGTGTCAAAGCGTTCACAATAAACATATAAACGTAATAAATATATCATTGTGCATAATTTCATATCCATCTTTCCAGATACAAATTTAATTGTTACTATAGACATGCAAATATTAACCATATACACATTATCGCAAAGAATATAACGTTAATGGGGTCGTAACTGCTTTTCATTTTACCCGAATATGCAATATAAATCAAATATATTTTAGTACCGACGGAGTCTGAATTTAGCATTGCATTTGTGATTTATAAATGCGCTTTGAATCATTCTCCACAAAGACACCAGAAAAATGCATATCAAATATTATTTCTGTTTAAAATGCAGACGTTTTTATTACTTTTAACGCTTTTTGAACGAAGCCTTGTGTGGTTTTAAGTAACAAATAACACACTATAGCATGGACTTGTTGTAATTGAAATGCTGGGTCAAGCCATAAACATTAATCATTTAATCAACTCAGTATTGTTATCACTACGCGATTGAGGGTATTTTAAACGACTCATATAGATACAAACGCAAATATGAAGACACATTGTTTTACTACATTGCAGAACTTATTTTACACGTACTACAAACATAAAGGGTATGTTTTATATATGACAACAGTTTGTCTACATGACTAACGTTTATTAAACGACGTCGGCGAGGAGATATTAGGTCCAAGCAAATGATGACAGTTAAGTTCAGTTCAAAGTTATTTATGATTGTCAAGTGTTGTTTTATTATCAAAAATATATTTTACAAACTAAAACAACAGACAGGCTTTCTGTTTTCATTCTATATTTTATTACCTGAATTGGGGATATGTGTTAGAGAGCGGTCCTTTGACGATCTAACAAACGTCAAAATAAGGAAGAGCATGAAATGATCATAATAACTAAAATTGTATAATTAAACACAATATTTTTAAAGTATTGAAAAATGAAATGCGAAATTCAATTTATGGGACGTCTATCACATTTATTATTTATTAAATTTGATTTCATGGAACAATGTTGTCTAAAATAATACTAGTTTGTAATTTTGTCATGAAGTGTTTGCTATTTATAATACTGTGTTTTGTTCTTTTGCTCTACTAGTAATTGCAGTTGCAACATTTTTAACTAGAAATACAGCCTGCTCCATTTACTATTGTATATATTATATCAAATGGTGCGTTGCAAAAATCTGTCTATTCGTTCGCTATTAACCATTTGATTAAATCAAACCCTATTCCTATTCCATTCCATAACGTAATGTCTGAGTAAGGGTGTTAAGAACAGGGAATGCAATTAGCTCGAAACACTTGCGATACTATGACATAACGAGCATGCTCATCTGCATTTTATTACAGCAAATCAATATCTCATTTATGTATATCTCATCCATGCACAATGGATAGTCCAGTAAGCGTACATGTCGTTCACAATTAATAAATATATACCATATACTTTTTCTTTAATAATAGTACAATCCTAAACAAACGATAGCTACCTACCGAAAGCGTAATCGGAAGATGACACAAGAATAGACGAACATATATTTGCGAAATATTACAAGCATTTCGTTAATTCCAAACATCACTAGTAGATTTGATATGTATGTGAATTTGCATCCGTCTTGGATGTATCGTGTGCTTCTAGAAATACCACATTTTAATGGATTTCCGTCTATATCGGAGAGTAATGTTTTGTTACTAAAATCTCGTAACGAATAATATTCCATAATAGTTAAACCTTTGTCATATTTCATATTGTTATCGGTGCCAATGTTGAAAGAGAACTGAATGCTATAAACTACGGAATGTCCATCCATCCAATAGTTGTGTATTGTATAATGGAAAAAGTACTTAAGTACGTAAATTTGTCATGTATCTGCTGTTTCTACTTAACCACTCTTCGCGCTGGTTAATTAGTAATAAATATAACCATAGCCGTAATCCACAGCACGTGGCATCCAATTACTCCTTGTTATATTGATTTTTGATTGACATTGTATCTGGACCAGCTTTGTACATAATGTGTATGCAAGTAACTCTGACACAATATAAGTGTTAAATCTGTCGTTCTGTAAAATACTTTTGAAATAGGATGGATTTTGGTTTTGACAAAAACACAAATGGAAACAGTAGTATCATGATAGCCTTTGTGAATTTGAATTAAGTAAACCTATTTAAATATAGTTAACGCAGCGATGTCAATAAAACAAGTGCAATATATGCCCGATAAGCTATAACACCACCCATACCAACTGATCATAAACGATCATTGGATAGTGTTGTTTCAGAATTGTGAAAGATAAACACCAGTGACCAACACACATAATATGCAACATGTGTTTAAATGTTTTATTGCTCATAAAATGATTATAACCGTATTTACACTGCGTCTAAAAGCGTACGCGTTACTCTTTCAAACAAAGCGATGTACTTTAATTGTTTCCGGACTAACGGCATACACTGCACCATTATAGTTGTTGCAGCGAAACAGGTACAACGGAAATGTCCTACTTCGAAACGAAACGTCTCTTTCAACGAAATCGGATGCTGCCAGTTAGAACCTAAAACGATTTGCCATCTTTGAACGTGCCCTGTGGTAACACAAAACAATAGCATGCCTAGTTGTTAACTCGTGTTGGCATTATAAGAGAAGAATGCGCATCATGTACAATAAATGTAAAATGAAACTGATACGTGGCAACTAAGAATGAGCCAATATACATATACACAATATTGTTTTTAATTATATCAATTAATAATATTATTTAGCATAATTATTATCATAAAACTAATCAACTATTGTATGCATATATCTAAAACATTTGATTTAAAAAATACTATTTTATTAATCAGTTTTGAGGCGCGAGAGAGTCAGCATTATATCATGTTTTTTATATTTAGTTATATGCAAGCGTATAACATCGATGTGATCTCATACATAAAACGCCGATCTTTGAACCGCATTTTAAGACTAAATGTGAGTGCTTTGTTTCAAAGTTCAAGGTTTCTTGTATGGTCCCATGGTTTAAACAAGTCAAATTCAGATCGATAACACATAGGCTGAATTTTTTTTTAGCCGTCGTTATTTACCATTAAATATTTTTAACGACTCTTATTTGCCTGAACAAAGTACCTTTAAGTAGAAAGTCAACACAACGTTGAAAATGGCTAAGGGGTCAATATGTGTGAAGGCTTACGTTGAAGAAATCATGACTATTAACTTGTATCCTTTTGGTATGTCTCTCAGGGTGTTAAGATCATTAGCTAATCGTAGCACTGTATATGGCAACACGTTTTAAGGTGAATAATGTTTCGATGTATGGGTGTAGCTAGGAAATATATGTGTTCTGTTGAAGTGATGCATTTGTTCCGTTTAGGTTTCAAACTAGAGAGCGATATTTAATCAATTAGTTTATTAAAAACTCGAGAGAATATGTTTCAGTTGAGACAAGAGTACTGAGTTTGCTCTGAACTATATTTTGGCGTTATAAGCATAACTAGCCGTATTTACAATTTACATTTGATGAAAGTGCGCGTGACAATCGTTTAATATTCAGAATACTTTAGGGATTTATGTAATTTCGTTAAGGACTACATACTGTTTATACTCGCACACGTTAATTAATTATACTTCTTTTAAAAGGAAATGTACGAATGAGGTTTATTCCATTTTGACATAATAATAATCCAATTAAAACAATGAAAAATATTGATTTAAAATAACCATTGATGTATGTGTTCATGGTTTTAACAAGTGAAGCCACCTTAAAGTCTGCACTGAAATATTAATTCACATTAATATTGATCTTGATGCGTTTTTGAGGTATGCGTATGCATTTGAAAGCTTACATTACTAACATTGCTTTTTGCGCTACATTTGACTGTAAACACGTGTAACTTCCTTTACATGTATGTGCATTGCACTATCGTACAAATATACACAAGACATGATGAATCTGGGATCCAATTTAAATGTTCGATGGAATATTGTCTTAAGTTGTGTAATTTATTATTGCATTACTTTAAGGAGGTGTAATTCATATTTTATATGAACGCGTTGTTACTCTAAATATATGAGTTTAATTATTTACCATAACAACAATTATATTTTGTCATTGCAACTAGACGATTTAACATGATTAAAACGTTATTATTTTACATATGGCAATGCGTCTCTGTTTGTTCTTTGATCTGTAATAGGCCCACTAGAAGCTATGT
Source organism: Dreissena rostriformis (assembly GCA_007657795.1). Taxonomy (NCBI): domain Eukaryota; kingdom Metazoa; phylum Mollusca; class Bivalvia; order Myida; family Dreissenidae; genus Dreissena; species Dreissena rostriformis. The sequence continues at coordinate 117,910 of VMBQ01000501.1, read as the reverse complement.
CAGCACATTTTACTTTGTGAACATATTTATGAACTTATGCATTAAGTTGTAACACAACTAAAAACTATAGTATACGTATTTCACTACCACACTAGTTTGCGAGTATATAGGTGAGTTTTGTTATTACTTTGAATGCACTAACATTCATAACGCTCGCGGTTGCTGTGTTGTCCACTCCTGTTGCTAGTTAATGCATTGGACATGTAGGCTAATTGTATACACATGCTGCTGATAATGAATAGGTTTTAATCGTACTGCGCAACTTTGTATTTGGGTCAAGCTGTGAAGGGAATGCCAACACGTTACGAAAACGATATATAACAAGCGGCGTTACGGTATTCGTAGCGGACACACAATCATAATACCAAATATAAGGATTTCACTTTGACCATATTTGTATTCATTTTCAAAAATTAAAAAAGTTGCAGGAAACATAAAAGTACCTACACAGAGGAAACAAAAACACTAATTTAATAACATGTGTTTTGGCTAATTGATCACAATCCGCCATGATGTCATTATTAGGTTTTGTTTATATAAGTACGTATAGTTTAAGGAATCATTTCTATAAAGCATGGTCACTCAAATGTATGTTCACAACATGTTAATAAAGAAATAGTTAACATAAACAACTAATAATGCAACCATGTTTTCACAGGTAATCGTGAGTATCCAAAACGTTGGTGCGCATACCGTGGCCAATAAATAGAAAAATAATACTCGAATAGAACGTTTATTAACATACAGTACCAGATAATCGTTTACGCATTCCTAATGGCTTTCCCATTAAGCTCCACCACTGCTCAACAAATTAAGATTGTTTTGTTCCAATTAAATGTGCATAAAGCAGTTTAGTGCTGTGTATTTCTTTGCGCACGCCACAAAGCATTCCATGGGGATGAACATGAACAGAACCGAAGCAAAACGCTTGAAATATACGGGTCGGTCTCTGGGAAAATGAGGCTTAATGGATTTTGCGTCCACACAGGCTTATTTGGGACAACACTTTCCGCCTAGACTGGATTTTTGTTAACAAGAGACTTCCTTTAAAGGAAATGTGTCGTCCTTGATTAGCCACCGCGGTCTTCAAGGGCGTATGTGGGACGTTACCTAACACGCATGCATAAAGCCCGGTTTTCCAAGAGCGAGGATCAGTATATTTGTTGTTAAACACATGCACGTAGAGACTTTAAGCATCACGTATCGAAATCGAATGTAATTTAGCTGTCCAGAAACACATATACGTGACAAATTATCATTAAGTTTCGGATGTTTTAACCTACATTGCTGTTCAAAGTCATATACATAAGTCTTAAACTAATAACTTCGTATTCAAATGCGTAGTATGTGCGCTAACGCTACCATAACAAATGGTTTTTGAATCATGCACAGCAGCAACGCAACTGTGTCCTCTCTACTTAAAATTGGTGTCTTTCAAAAACGTTTGAATGGGAGATTGAATTGTCATGATTATCCATGCATTAATTGAATGCAACTATAAAAAGCGATTGTATCAAATCCATTATCGCGTTTTCCATACAATACACGTTTTTTGTTGTGAATTTTACTCCATTAAAACTACGTGAAAAGCTTTTATGCGTTGTTTGTGATTTATTTGTTTCGTTCAGAATGTGTAAAGCCATTTATTTTCTTAACAATTATCGGCTAGAATACACGATGCATTCTTCGAGCACGAAATGTGTAAGAGTTGTGCTTACTTACATATTGAGAAGGCATGGTATTGGTTGTTAGAATATATATTGTCAGAATTGCAGAAATTATCAAGAAAAATTAGAAGTTTAAATGTTGTATATATACAGATATGTGATCATATGTAAACAAAACCTTAAGAGCGGTGTAACTGCAACCTGATATGGTCATTGCACTCCTACATAAAAACTATTTCTTTTTAACACACATCAAAATAATGACATATTAAACAACCCGTAACACTATTTTATTTTACATCTTTATTACATATACTGTTCTCAAATATCGTCTCTATGAGTGTAACGGTCAGGCGCCAGTTGCTGTTTTACATGTATTATTAATATCCATGGTTTCATGTTGAATCAGTCTAAAATGTACGTCTGAATCAATCGCTGTTAATGTGTAAAGGTCAAATGCTGATTGCATAACGAAAAATGCTATTTTATAAATAAATATATTCTAAAACGATTGAAATCATCAAGAAAAAGGGCAAAAATCATTTTGATACTAAAAACCAAATATTTTGTTTTCCGTAAACCGCTCGGGTATTTCCGCCACCTATTTTGGTGATGACGTCAACTTGACCCCACGCGCTTGACACGGAAACTCGTCTATTGTTTTTTCAGCGATCGAAATTGTACGATATGAATTAATTATAAAACAAAGCCCTTAAAAGCGGAAGATATTACATTCTTTAGATGTTGTGGTTATTCTATTTTACATTGAATGAATTGTCGTTTCATTTATATTGAAAGACAATATAAATAAATGTAAGCATACAAATAGAAAAAACCTGCATATTATGCAAATTGAACTGTCTTTGCATGTATATTGAATTCTCTTTAGTTGTGATACTGATCGAGTGATACAAATCTAGCATTTTATGATACCATAAATCTACATATTTAAAAAAAAATACGCAAGTATTTTTACCTCTGTTGTGATCAAACGTGATTACTTGTTTTCATGATGGTGTTTCGTACACTGCAGTAACGTAAAATCTTTACACGTACTAGCGGAGTTTACACTTACCGGTAGCCGTTAAAACCGTTAATTGTATAGCAGTAAATTTGTACAATATTTTTAACTTTTAGTAATTAAACACTTTATTATAATGATTAAACTGGCGAATATCTATACACTATATAGTTCCTGTTAATCCATGTATGACAAATGTCTTCATTTTAATTAAATATTTTAAAATATTTTATTAAAGCAACTGTTAAGTATTTTGGCTGTACAATTGGGCTTAAATGACTGCTCAATATGCCGAAAGATGACATGGGCATGGAGGTATCATAAATTGTGTTAAATGACCAGACACTAGTCTACCACATGTGGTTTATGCAGGGACCCAAGTATAGGTCTATGGGTTTATGACACCACGATTTCTTTGTCTGGACAGTATCCGATCATAGCGAGATAATCGGTTTGTGATGAACAAAGGGGCAATTAAACACCGGGTTAAAAATGCTGAAACAAAGAGTATCAAAATTGGTGTGAACAACTAAATAAAAACAATTACATTTATCAAGAGAATGTATTTAATGTGTTGTGTAACAATGTAAGTTTTTACAGACATATAAAGGTGCAAATCAGTTACTATATGCCGCGTACATAAAAATCCTATCTATTTGTTGTTTGTTTGTTTCCTTATTTGTGTTCGTTCATTAAATTTAATTTATTTGAAAGCATTTCCATTTCTGAGTATTTTTGTTGTAAAACATGGTCGCGAAGATGTGCCAAGTATATACATTTTTGTGGTAATCACATACCGAGGCTCGTAGATTGTGTTCCACTCCCGAGTTCGTTTTCAGTGAAATCAAATAATAACAACAATATAATCGTTCCAAAAATGATTTTTCTTGCACGCTTTTGTTTTATTCAGACATAATAGATAAAATCATAGTTGTATCATGAAAACGATGATTATGTAAAACAGTTAATATACGTTGTGAACATACAATCGATCTATTTGTTTTGTTTTTGGGCGCGATCATTAAATTTAATTTATTCTGAGTATTTTTGTTAAAAACATCATACTCATGTATTGGTTCTTTATAATTTATTCCAAAAAACTCGTAAAACGAAACTTCAATGACATCTATGTGGAGACAGTTGGCATGTAAGCCAGTGTGCTCAGTTATGCACTTTACCCCTGCGTCTTCTATTGTTTCCATCAGGTCTGGGTACTCGGTGCAGCATTTTCAATCAATCTGCAAACGATACGGTGTGCAACATGAACATTATCACCTGAACATACAACATATTAAATATGTTTGATTGTCAATTCAGACATTATTTAAATTCAAAACTGTGCAAGTATCCGATCTGTGTTTATATTTATTAACCATTCTAATTTCAACGTAGTCATATTCAACGCGCTCGCACTGTAGAATTACAATCAACGATTTGTTGTATGTCTTTTTCCCGAAATGTGCATTAAACGAATAAAAAAGTTATATAGTTATATCCGTATTNTAATCGTTCCAAAAATGATTTCCCTTGCACGCTTTTGTTTTATTCAGACATAATAAGTAAAATCATATTTGTATCATGAAAACGATGATTATGTAAAACAGTTAATATACGTTGTGAACATACAATCGATCTATTTGTTTTGTTTTTGGGCGCGATCATTAAATTTAATTTATTCTGAGTATTTTTTTAAAAAACATCATACTCATTTATTGGTTCTTCATAATTTATTTCAAGAAACTCGTAAAACGAAACTTCAATGACATCTATGTGGGGACAGTTGGCATGGAAGCCAGTGTGCTCAGTTATGCACTTTACCCCTGCGTCTTCCATCCTTTCCATCAGCTCTGGGTACTCGGTGCAGCATTTGCAATCAATCTGCAAACGATACGGTGTGCAACATGAACATTATCACCTGAACATACAAAATATTAAATATGTTTGATTGTCAATTCAGACATTATTTAAATTCAAAACTGGTGCAAGTATCCGATCTGTGTTTATATGTATTAACCATTCTAATTTCAACGTAGTCATATTCAACGCGCTCGTACTGTAGAAATAAAATCAACGATTTGTTGTATGTCTTTTTCCCGAAATGTGCATTAAACGAATGAAAAAGTTATATAGTTATCAATCCGTATTCCCGAACATGTGCATTAAACAAAATAAGAACGTTTTAGATTTACCAATCCGCATTCCCAACACGATGGTCATCTAGCGCATCGGCAAAAGATTCCACGCTGCCCGAGTTAGATGCATACAAATCAGATTGACTGTCAATAAATTCCGGCCAATACATGTAAGGTTCAACGGAAAACTCTTCATAATCACTATCATCTTCCATTTTCATTAATTTGTTTTATCAAAGTTGCGAGCAATATCACATCCGAAACCCTATAGCGCCGATTAGGTATTGATAGCATGCGCACTGCGCAGAGGTAAACTTGACGTCACTACAGGTTTGAATGAAAATGGCGAGTGGATCGGAATGTGTGAAAACTCGCTTCTTTGTAATATTCGTTCTCGCTAATAACACCGTGATTGAATCGAATTAAAATGCAAAAACGTTTTTATATGCCTTAAATTCAATAAATAATTGTTTTTTTTTACGGGTTTTAAAAAGAATAGCATTTGACCTGTATTAATGGTATGTGATAACTCAATGTTAAAAATATATATTATTTCTTAAATTATAATACCATACGTGGGTTCTAATTTGAAAAGAAAGAATGAGGGATGCAAACATTTCATTATTTATCTGCATTACTTTCAAAAATTCATCACCATTACTTTCTATTTTATTGAATTGCTATGACCTACCATGACTTTTTACTAGTACCAATTTCTTACATATAGACTCGAACATATACTGAGACATGTTACGTGAATCAATATTCTCAACAAGGAACATATTTTGTTATTGAAATAATATGTTCCTTTCTTCGGTTGATCAAGTAGTTTTCAAAACCTTAAGGATCCTAGATCCCATTCCCATTGCTGTAACAGTAATACACAAAACATTATTATATTTGCAAAGGAAAGATATTACCAGTTTTTTCCACGACAAGATTGATAATTCCGTATGTTAATTGGTATCCGTCCTTTATGTATCATGAGACTCTAGCCACCATTTATTTCAGGTCCGTCTCTACTGGAGTAAAAATGTGCTGATACTTCAATCTCAAGACGAACATATAATCATATTCTACCATAACAGAAGAATGTGCGCCATAATTCATAATTTTATCAGCGCCATTGTTGGGATACAAGTGGCACACATTTTCCAGTATTTTGTCGCTGTCAGACGTTTGCATTACCTCTTAACATAATGTAACATAATACATGCCGATAAAACATAAAAAATAAGGGATCGTGTATGGATAATGATTATGATCTTCTGCTAGTAAATAAGACGTAGACAATTAATTGTACTCAACTATTTTAAGGCATTTTGAAAGTTTCCGTCTTTCAGAAAATTACAAAATTATCCGGAAGTTTTCAATGCGTGACGATGAATCTGAACAACACAATTAATTTAAAATATTACCAAATGCAATGACACACTTTTTCAATTATACGAAAATATGATTGTACCACGCCGCATATGCAGCATCACTTTCGCTATTTAAAATGATTATTACCATAATTATAATTGCCGGTTTATGCAATCAATTAAGCCGTGTTGAACACATACATAATTGCCTAAACAACGGACGACATTTAATTTTGACTAGCAGAACAATATACATATGTCACTTGAAACGTATGTTTCCGCACATTTTAAAATGATAAGATAATAATTGTCATCATGTATAAAGGCACATATATGACATTGAAAAGTATTTGCTTGTATACAAAATGAAACATAAACATAACAATAAAACATAAAATAATGATTAACGTCTTTACACTGCGTTTGAAAACATTCTCGGTAACCGTTGATTCAAAGGGAAGTTCTTGTAATTGTTTTACGGACTAAGTCATACACTGCACAATCAACACATTTTGCGCATATACCAATAAGTTTTCTCCTATTTTCCCCAGAGGATACGCATTGAATGAAAGATACCAAGTTTCGAAAATGTTCCTTTTAATATTCTACACAAAAGCCAGCACTGCATTGTTTTTCATTCAACCTCTCGTCACACGCACATGAATAACTAGTGCAGTTTACCAAAAGAAATGGTATTATATCAGACATTTTTTCTTTATCCAATCTTCATCCAAGAAATAACGAAATNGTAGCATATACACACTTCGACAATATAAAACAAGTTATTCAACTTTCTAAAATTGTAATCAGTAACCAAAGCTCAATCTGCAATTTACATGCCCAGTTAAGCCTCCAACGTGTTGTGTTTCACAACGTTCATATTCATTCTGGAAGTCACTTACATTTTCATATAAACCAATTATGCTTTCGTCTAAACCTATTACATCGCATCAGACTGACAGACGATAATCTGGGTTCATCTTGTCAAGTTGTGTGTTATGCAGGAGTAGTGAGGCATGAACTGCACGCATCCAAGCGCTTATTTGACGATCACTTGTGTCTTCCAACATTCACTAACAGAAACATATGTGAATGAGTTGGAACGGGTTATAATGGAGTCTTGCGTGCGGACACCCACATGACAAGACTAACCAGCAAAAAAGTGCAAGGTTTTTATAGCCATGTAATGTGTTATAAATGTTGGTGTTCAGGTTTTTATGTTCTGTAAAAGGACAAACATTACATGACTAACACGACACATTTATAAACAACACCATATTTTGAATACATTCAACACAATCGTTGTTTAAGACTTTTTTTAACAACGAACTCGACATACATATTCAAAATATATCAATTCGAAACAGCAACACCATGTGTGACAAAAGTTGAATATATGAATGGCAATTTATGCAACCTGAACATGCTTCCGTATTAACTGGAAATATAATGTACAAACGTATAAATAAAATATCAACATACTAAAATACTAAAATTTGAATTAATGAAAGTTCACTTTTGGAAAGCAAAGATATACGTTATTTCTTTTAAATAGAGCATACAAGGCACTGTTTTTTTTTTCAATGCATCTTCTTCAAATATACACAAAGCAAATACATAAGTATATTAACAATAACGAGTTTTTTGTTCAGCTTAAACATGCACACTTCGTAAAAATTGTTACGAATTTCAAATTTGTAAAAAAAAATAGTTTTAAGTAATACTGAGTTGCATTGTTTTATTTATCCATGATTTTACGTTGAGCATACTACCAAATACTAAAACGTACCCCGAAACATGACCAGGGTGCCTTTAATCTTTTTTGTACCGTGTGTACATTGAAGTTAACAAAAAAAGTATCCATGGTATTTGGAAGTTGTACCTGAGCCGCAAACGTTCAATTGAGCGTTACTGTCGAGTTTTGTATCTTCGAACAAATGACGCTACTTCAGTACTTTTCACAAGTAATGACGTTAAACACGTGTAATCACGACACAGTTTCACGCTGACGGGCGTAGCTAAACGTTTGTGCTAATTGAATTGAGAAACATTCAAAACATTTGGAATCATTCAGATAAATACGAATACTAATTGCAAATCATGTATTAAACAGCTCAAAACATGGCTGCGCCAAGGCACGACTCAATATCATCATGTTGCCTTGGCTTTTATCGAGCCATGCCGATGCTCCATAACTTATTAACTTATTAATAATTGTATTCTTATCTCAAGAGTACCACATAATGCGTTTATGTTTTATGTTTTTCATTACTATCCATTTTAGACACAATATTAAGTTGTGGTTTTATTACGAATGTATTTCAAAGGTATGGCTTTTGAAAAGTGTTGCAAAATAAAGCATAGAATATTACAGGATTCCCTCGATTTTGTCCGCAATAAAAAATAATTATTCACGTAGGCCCTCGAGCCAGTTTATAGCATATTTATAAATGTTTTGGTGAGTTCTAACAATATTAATTATTATTTCAAACCCATCCAAATAGTATGTCTTTGATGTTTAATGTAATAGTTTTAAGATAAGATTGGGGTTATTAAGATTCTTAACTATCAACATGTTTAATGTTGACTGAATAACATGCATTAATGTTTGTAGTAAACAATTTTTATAAGAAGTAACACCGTTAAACTATAACTGGCATGTTTCACAGTTTTTCAAGATATATGTTATTTAGTAAGCTTAATACAGTGTTTTAAATATTGTCTTGTCAATAAGTGCACATGATAATTAAAATCAGTACTAAACGAGCTCGTTATTACTATTACTGGATTATGGTATTGCTAAATATATGCCAATGTAACGCAATTATATGAGAGACGACATAATCTTGACTTTACTGATTTTTGTATCTCCGTTGCTCGTAAATATATTATGAACATCAATGATGTTGAATTGGTTTACGTGTTGGCTGTAAGCATGTAGTATTCAATGTGAAAGTCATGATGATAACATGGTGCGTCTTTACAAGTCTAGTCACGATAAACGGTGCAACATTCCTTATTATGACATGTTATTTTTGCAATTTAAGCAGACACATACAATATTAGCTTAATCCAGTATCGGGTATTATTCTAATAAAGGTGTATGGTATATTGCATTGTGTTTGATAAACCAGTACAATTCACGATCTTTATGACACAAGCTGCCATGGTATACGAGACATTTTAATTAATATTTGATTTGTGTCCACACACATGCGATATATGTGTGAATTAAACTAAATGTAATAATTATCAGATTATGAACATATGAGTTAATTTATATCTTTACAGAGGGTACATATCGATTTAAGGCTTAGAAGAGGAACAAATCGTTAAGCATCTAGTCAATACGAATGTTAGGGAAGTTGCAAAGTTTATATTAAGGTTGAAGTCTCAAAGTAGATTAGACAAATAACAAGCGAAGCTGCAAAACTATTTCTCTTCTCATGCCAATTGCATCTTAGCAGTAAATCCAATTCGATGTATTGCAAACATTGCCAATTAAAGCCAGACATCATTTTATTGTATCAACAATAATGTGTGGCACTACAATACATTGCGAGAGAAAAGAGAGATTGATTTGACTTGATTTGCATATGGTCTGCATTAAGATGCGGGAAATACACGAATACCATACATTCAACTGTGATCTAAATGAGAATATAACTTAGTGTTTATTAACAATAGTGAGCTTCCACTTAGTCGAATCCAACACATCTGATTTAAGAGATTGCAGTTTTTCTGTTGCTACTTTTGCAAATTACATATTTATTGTCTGTTATTTGCACGAACTGGGTGTTGATTATGTTAATGTTGTTGCTGTTGTTGACGTTTTGATTTTCGAATGTATGTCCCTAATACAATGATTCGTAGGTTTCCTGGTCACTAATTAGAACGCGTTCCAATCCAGTTATCTGAGTAATTTAAGATCTGTATAATCTCTAGTCTGTAAGTTTACGACATGGTGTCGACAATAATTGCAGGAGAAACATATTTTACGAATTGCGAATGCTGGCATGCATACTTACAAAGTGGTTGTTAACAAAATACTAGTAGAATACTACGATATTTTGTTTTGTATTTCTTTTCAAGGGGTAACGATCGATGTTCGGATTTGAAGAGAGGAACAACTTGTTTAGCGTCTGGTCAATAATTAGTTTAGGGAAGATGCCAATTTTATATTTAGAATAAAGTCCCAAAGTAATGTGGCAAATAACATGCGAAGCTCCAAAACAATTTCTCTTCTCATGCCGATTGCGTCTGAGCAGTAAATCCATTTCGATGTATTCCATACATTGCCAACTCAATCGAGAAATCATTGTATTGTATAAACAAGTATGTGTTGCAGTTCAATTCATTGCGAGAGAAAAGAGGGATTGATCTGGCATGATTAACATATGGCCTGCATTACGATGCGACAAATACACGAATACCATACAATACATACCATACCAACTGTGATCTAAATGAGAATATAACTTAGTCTCCATTAACAATAATGAGCTACTACTAAGGCGAATCCAACACATCTGATTGACGAGATTGTAGTTTTTCTGTTGCTAATGTTGTAAATTACATCTTAGTTATCTGGTATTTGCACGAACTTGGTGTTGATAAGTATAGTGTTCTTGCTGTTGTTGTCGTGTTGATTTGTGAATTTATGGCCCCGTATACAATGATTCGTAGGTTTCCTGGTCACTAATTAAAACGCATTCAAATCCAGTTATCTGATGAATTGAAGATCGTTAAAGTCTCTAGTCTGTTGACGGCGTCAGGTTACGACATGGTGTCGACAATAATTGCAGGAGAAACATATTTTGCTTATTGCGAATGCTGGCATGCAGACTAACTACCTGGTTGGCACCAAAATACTAGAAGTAGTTTACGATCAAGCGTGTAAGCTTGTGATACTATGAGTGACGTATGCATATAGAGAGAACACTAAGTTACTTGTAAGTAAATGTATATGATTACTTTGGTACACGATTCACAGTATAAGCTATTAATGCCACTAGTTTTCGTTATCGATATTTTACTAACTCATCGTTTTTGTTATTTTGGATAGTTATTCATCCATGATGCATTTAGTGTATTATTTCACGAATGTTATCTCGAAAGCGTAAGACGTATTTTACTATAATCAATTTGTCAGTATTATTAAAATAATACAATTTATTCCTCAAAAAGAACATATTTAACATGTTGGGTCAATATAATGAAAGCGATACACATAAAGCTGTATGGATTTATGATAGTGAACATTCATGTAGCATGGATTGTAACACTTATGATTATGATTATCAATCAAGGTTTTGCGTGCTTTCGGCAAAACGATACACGAACAGCAACATGTATGATTTCGTTTACCGATTTTCAAATAACCAAAATTAAAAACAAAATACTTAATACCAAACTGATTTATGTAAAGCGTTTTTCTTAGTATAAATTATATATAAAAAAAAAACAAGAAACTTATGTCCCTTTTCATATTGTGTTTAAATCACAATATTACAAACATACATGTTCGAAAATAAATGTAAATGCACTATGCTCCCGTTTACCGTGTACAAAAAACGAGTAGTGATACACAAGATTAATGATCGAATACTGGGTATATTAAGATATAAGCAAATCAAATTAACGTTTCGGTTGTAATAACTTACTGAGTTTGTATTTTAAACACGAATTAACTCGCAACGTGTTTATCTGTACTTTGTATTACTGATAAACCGGTTTATTCTGTTTTGCCGACTTCCTCGCGGCTACATATAAATCGCGAATTCTCAATATAATAAATGTAAAAACAACACAATATGAGGTTTTATACATTGAAACTACGAAAAAAACATTCAAAATAGTTCCGTATAAACGTAACTAATAATTTAAACGTTGATGAATAACAAAGTAGAGGTTCAGAAGAAATGTTACATGATCATCGAAGAAATCATGTTAAACAACAATGTGCTCTTTGTAAAAAAAACTTAATTCATGAACAAATCGACACGCATTTTGTTTAAAAATGTCTCAATTATCTGTGTAGATAATTATGTCCACACGAAACAATTTGTGGATCGGCGAAAAATGCGATAAACATGTGGGTGTCGGTATGTCGCCAAACGTGTGTCAGGACTTAAAGCGTGCTAGATTGTATATTTTATTCATGAAATATTAAAAATGACCATACAATGCCTCTTTGGACTAAAATCACTTTAAGTTTTCATCAGATTGTTCATGAGATAAACTATAGTTTGTATTTAAGAAGCTAGTAGATATTTTACGTTCATTCCATTAATCACAAAATCTTACGACTTAAAATTATATAATTCTTTTCAAGATACCGAAGTTACATGTCATCGCTAATATTATGCTTTAATAAAGCTGTATTTGCAAAGCACAGTCTATTTATCATGTTGTCAATTTGGCTGACTGTATCTTATATATTTACGAAACCGAAAAGTAAATGTATCATAACCTGTGTTGCAACTTTAAAAATGCTGATTGTTTCACGATTAGTGTCACCATAAATCTTAAATACAGTCTAACAGAGCTGTTAACGTCTGACGCTTATCAGTTCTTACATGAGCTGTATACGTTGTAAGTTGTAAACGGTCGAACATTGTATACTGTCTAGTACAACCATCCATGGCTTTAGTTTCATACGGGTTTAACATAATTGAAAGACTAAAGTTGACATCTTTTGTAAACCACGACATACATAAATTAAGGTTTAAGCATTCAATATTTGAAGCATGTTGCATCATGGCATATATCTGTATTTCTTTATTAAATGTCGAACATATTTCGCATTCCAGGAGTTATTATGATTATTGTAAATATTAACAATATAAGAGATATACGACCACAAATAGAAACAATTAGGATAAGGGTGATTATAAATTCTTATTATAAAACAAGTGTTTTTCTTAAAAGAGCCTTTCTTTCCAGCGCCGGATTAAAATTATGTTGGGAAAGTTATTATAAAAATCGATATTTAAAAGTTTAATGTAACAATGATAATGTTTGGCCATTTGCATATTAGTTTCACATAAAACCGCATTATGTTAGGACATGTGTCCCTATTAATGGTGTATCGTGTGTATCGTGTTTTGTCTGATCAGCTTAAATATCGTTCACATTTTGTTGTTTAAATTGTTTCGTTAATTAAAGTTGACTTAATATATATATTTATTGTGTTTTAAATATTATAATTAAATTACAATTTGATTATTCTATGAATAATCTAACTAAAATGTTTCACTCTGACTTTTGACATTCTTTTCCGCACTTAAACCCTCTTGATCCTTTGAAATGTAAATTCTACCTAGTTTAACCACAATGACTTGCACGTTTACTTTCATCGCATCACTCCATCATTCTTCACAAATACTCTTGAACGATATTACTTTTACCAAATCAAATGTCCTATCGAAAATGGTAAACATCGATTACTTTACTGAATACATAAATGATGCAATGACAAATTTCGATTACTTAAACAAATTAAGTGGTTCAGTTTCTCTTAAATATCTCATAAACCAGCTCATGAAAAACATATTACATTCGGTGTAAATTCCTTCATTCTACGATTATTTATCTCCGCATTAAAATAACAGTTACTGTTTTTTAATGGGCAATTACATCTCGATGCTATGTTTCTCAAACATGAATCGAAATTAATTAATAAAGATCGTATATTTGATTTAGCGGCAATGTGAAAAAGTTAAACGTGTAATAAACAAATAAGTTTCACTTCTTCATATTGATTATCATTACAGATAAACAAAAGATTAATGTTGGAGCAATTGTAAATTTAATTGGCTTCTTCAAACAAATAAAAGCCCGCACTCATGTTAAATACATAAATGAAAACACTTTCAGTCCTTGGTGAGTGTTATGTCGACTGGCTGGGTTGTTTGCTTATCCCGGTTAACATTAGCATTCAAAAAGAATATGCATATGCTTGATGATAATAACTTCTAAATTCACTAATGTTTGTATCAATCCGTCACATGTAAAGCTATTGAAGGATATTATGTTGAACAGAGACATAAATGTCAAAGGCACAAACACTTTGGTCAATATAAGACTTGCTGAACTTTGTCTTATACCTAGGCAATTTAACTGTGTTGCTACTATTTACTGTAGATTTTCAAAAATGGATAACAACATGATAAACAAAGTTGTGTTTAACTATTGTAAAGATTCAAGTGGTAGACAATTCAAAAATTGGTTTTACTTGGTTCATATATTGTCTAGAAAATATTAGTGTGCAGAATTTATCAATATGGATAATGTTCATACATGCAAGACAGCTTTTATAAAGAAACTTCAAGAAAACGTTTTAAACCAATATCTAGATAATTGGATTGAGTCATTACATAAGTTACATGGCCTACATGGTGGTGTAAATAACAAGCTAAGGACTTACAGAGATTTTTAATTTAGCTTTGAAACAGAGGACTATCTAAAAGTGATAATGCCTGTAAAACAAAGGGCAGCAATGGCTAAATTTCGTTGTGGTGTGGCACCAATAAGACTTGAAACTGGTCGCTATGAGAGACTCGCAGAAAATGATAGAATTTGTCTAATATGCAATGATGGTGTGTAAAATGAAATACGTGTAACTCTCAAGCGTCCTTTTTATACAGAAATTAGAGGTTCTTTGTTTTAAACAGGTTTCAAAATTTAAGTGATTGCAACAAGCTCAATTTCATAATTTCCAATTTTTATATTGTTAGAGAAGTTGCAAAATCCTGCTACCTTATACTGGATAGACGTGCAAAATATATGTACCATATTTATTTATTTTATCATTATGTTTTACATGTTTTTACCAATGTACAAAAATAAGAGTTGTATATATTGTACATGTATATTTAACAGGGCGAGCTATTGGCTTACATACTTCAGAGTGTAGATTTAGTTTGTTAAGAGTCAAATACTTAGGTAAGACATAACACATTTGCATACTTCTGGGTGTAGATTAAGTTTGCTTAGAGGCAACAGGTATGACATAACACAATTATATTATTGGGGCAAAAACCAATAATAAATCAAAATTGTCCATATGTTCAATAATGCTGACTGACTCTGTTGGAAATACATGTATGTGAATCTGTTGATTAATACTTACAGCTATTGATAAATACTCACACTATGGTGTTAATATGCACTGTAAATTGACATTATGATCAGTGACAATATCTGATTGTCATGGAACATTGAGATTTTATACAGAAATAATAGTTTTATTGCACAAAATTTAAATTTGTTTTTTAAAAGGTTATTGTAACATTTTATCCAAGATAAGATTATCACCATTAACAAGTTCACTCATGGTCTGCCCATGACTGATAAAGGCTCCTTTAAGACATTTTGTATATTACATGCTAGTGTCACAATATGCAAATTTCAGTTTTTTTAATTGGAAATCTTATGGCAAGCTTTTAGATAAGGTAACGGGTGGTAATCTAACTTTTATAATGTAAAAATGATAGTTTTGTAAAATAAAATGTCTCTTATAATTAATAAAATTGAATGACCAATATTATGATTATGCTTTTTATTAACATTGAACATTGTGAACAATCTATTATATTGGAAGAGACGTTAATAAAGCATCAATATACCTACTTAAGTGGTAGCCAGTTCGTTTAATTATTTACCATGTAAGCAAACAAACCGATAATAGAAACTTAATTTGTAAGCATGTACATTGATTTGTATTGAATGTTTTTGCTGATTTCAGGTTAATCTTTTTTTTGACATACATGCTTGATTAAAGTTGATTTAGATCTAGATTGTTTTGTTAACTCCTGATGATATCTCCGGATGGTCATACGTTCTGAAGTGATGTGTACTATGGGGCAATTAAAAAAAATATTTTAGTACATGCATCTCATTATTGTTTCACATAAATGCACTATGGCTGAATAACAACATCAACATTGTTCATATTATCCTCAATGTCAGTACATAAGCATTTTAATGCTCATCATTACAATTATAATTTTAATTTTGTTTATATTTTGAAGTTGTTTCATTAAAAAGAAAAACACTATTTGGGATTTATTTTATTGAATCCTGTAAATCATGACGAATATCCATAAGCAGACAGCTTTTAAAACAAAACAAAAAACTGTCACATGACGCATTTAGGCCAATACAATATTGAAAGATTAAGAAAATATAATTATAATGTCATGATTCAATATAATTCCTTTGTTTGCACAGGTCAACACATTGTTGAGATTATGTCCCAATTGCGGATCGTTTCGTACAAATCAGCTTGTCAACCAGCGACTGATTATCGCCGCGTTCGCATTGTGTCGACGAATGTACTAGCACAGGTCAAAAAGCAGAACATGAAGGTGGTTCCACCAGGGCATGTTTTAACAAGAGAGAACATTGTGTTTGTACCTGAACACAGACTTAGCCCATTACTATATATATCTTAAATCCGTTCAATTTTACATTTATTGTTTTGTGCATATCCACCAGCGTATCAAGTTTTTAAGTTATTGTAGGAAAAAGAAAAGCAACGGCTGCGACACATTTAATTAAAAGAAAACCGACAACGTGAGCTCTCTGAAAAGAAAGTCGAAAGATACGAAAATGAGAAGGGAGACTTTCGAAAAAGGGAATTTGCGGAAAACAGACAAATCAAGTTGGGACAAAAGAGGCGATGAAACAAGAATGTTAACTGAAGAAGCATAGGCGTGACGACATGATAATGCAAAGGACTAAAAATCTTAAGCTCAACAATTTCTCCAAATGTGTGTGCCGCCAGCAAAGGCAAGACAGGCGTTTAATAAANAAGATGGCGGACAATCTAGGCGAAATAACTCTGATCCTTTTTTTGGTTTTGGAAAAAGTGGAAATAACGCTTTAATTGGTATGTTTCATTAGAAATTTTTACTCGTATGAACTGGAAATTCTTTTTTGTCCTCAAATAGTTCAAGTTTAATGCTCTACACTGTAAGATAAGTCTTAAAATCATGCCGGTGTGATTCACTCCGGCACTTGCTCCATTGAAAAGACCTTTTCGTTTCATAACTGTCGCCACACGTAGGACGAAG
Organism: Dreissena rostriformis; assembly: GCA_007657795.1. NCBI lineage: Eukaryota > Metazoa > Mollusca > Bivalvia > Myida > Dreissenidae > Dreissena > Dreissena rostriformis. The sequence goes on along the minus strand of VMBQ01000501.1, from coordinate 100,648 downwards.
ACAGTTATGTTTATCACAACTAGTTTTTGCTGATTTCAGGTTAATCTTTTTTGACATACATGCTTGATTTAGATCTAGATTGTTTTGTTTACTCCTGATGATATCTCCGGATGGTCATACGTTTTGAAGTGATGTGTACTATGGGGCAATTAAAAAATATTTTAGTACATGCATCTCATTATTGTTTCACATAAATGCACTATGGTTGAATTACAACATCAACATTGTTCATATTATCCTCAATGTCAGTACATAAGCATTTTAATGCCCATCATTACAATTATAATTTTAATTTTGTTTATATTTTGAAGTTTTTTCATTAAAAATAAAAACACTATTTGGGATTTATTTTATTGAATCTTGTAAATCATTACGAATATCCATAAGCAGAAAGCTTTTAAAACAAAACAAAAAACTGTCACATGACGCATTTAGGCCAATACAATATTGAAAGATTAAGAAAATATAATTATAATGTCATGATTTAATATAATTCCTTTGTTTGCACAGGTCAACACATTGCTGAGATTATGTCCCAATTGTGGATCGTTTCGTACAAATCAGTTTCTTGTCAACCAGCGACTGATTATCGCCGCGTTCGCATTGTGTCGACGAATGTACTAGCACAGGTCAAAAAGCAGAACATGAAGGTGGTTCCACCAGGGCATGTTTTAACAAGAGAGAACATAACTATATATCTCTTAAATCTGTTCAATTTTACATTTATTGTTTTGTGCATATCCACCAGCGTATCAAGTTTTTAAGTAATTGTAGGAAAAAGAAAAGCAACGGCTGCGACACATTTAATTGAAAGAAAACCGACAACGTGAGCTCTCTGAAAAGAAAGTCGAAAGAGTGATCAACGCTGATACGAAAATGAGAAGGGAGACTTTCGAAAAAGGGAATTTGCGGAAAACAGAAAAATCAAGTTGGGACAAAAAAGGCGATGAAACAAGAATGTTAACTGAAGAAGCATAGGCGTGACGACATGATAATGCAAAGGATTAAAAATCTTAAGCTCAACAAGCTAATTGCGGAATTTCTCCAAATGTGTGTGCCGCCAGCAAAGGCAAGATAGGCGTTTAATAAAGTGGACTTTCCTTGGTGTATGTGTTGCATGACATATGTCAAAGCGAAGGAGACATTTCAAGGCTTACTGAGATTTTAACAGGTCTGTGTAAGTTTATGTGTTATTACAGGGATGTTCTGGAGGATGGATGGATAAATGGGGGGGGGGTTGAACGGATGGATGGAGACATGGGCGGATGGATGCTTGGATGGATAAATGGATGGATGAATGGATGGATAAATGGATGGATTGATGAATGAATTGATGGATGGATAAATGGATGGGTGAAATTATGAATGCAATGATGGATGGATGGATTGCGGGGTGGTTGAGAGGGTTGGTTGGTGGGTGGTTAGGTGGGTGGGTGTATGTTTGGGTAGGAGGGGCCATAAATAGATGGATAGAAGGATGGATAGATGCATGGATGCATAGCTGCATAGATGTATGGATGCATTGATGCATGGATGGACGGGAGCATGCATGGATGGATGTAGGGATTCAGATAGAAGGATTTAAATGCTATGAAACGGTAATTCTGTACTAACGTGTAGGTGTTATTTTGAAAATAAATTACTTGTTTTGTTGAAACAATGTATTTTATGTTACCAAATAATGTATACATTGTCTGAGCACAGCGACAAGTTAAGTCGTGTTTTGGTTAAACGTTTAAGGAGAAACCTCAATTTAATGGCATTTTTGTAATAAGGTTACGTATTGAAGTCACATAAATGCAAAACATGTTAGGCTCAATTTCGAAGACAAGCCGTAATTTAAAGATAGGTGAATGATTTGGACGGTTGCGTACAATTGCATGATCAATTATATGTGGTTTTCGCATGGGCGAAGGGTGCGATGTGATTATGTTAAAAAACAACATTGTTTCGTCTCTCAGGGTCCTGCACTTGTCTGTGCAAAGTTTCATTACAAAACAATGAATAAAACTTGTGTATTACGGAAAAACCTTCCTTTCCGGGCGAATATTGATCGCTAACCTTTAACACATGATTTACCTACCTCACGTGATACACTTTAAACCCAAGCTAAAGCAAATATAACGACCAACACTCCAGGTTTCATGTTTTTTACTACGGTATGCAACGACTATGCAGTTAATCGGAATGTTACTGAATGATATGTTAGATATTCAATAGAATGTCTTAATCTTGCATTTGGTTTATCATCATCTTATGCCGTTTATGTCGACACAACATATTTATAACTCGATCTCGAACAGTCAAAAACATGTAATGCGACAAAATATCGTTTTAGGAAGAGTACTGTTACACGCATTATCTCAATGGGACAGTGTCTATTTAAATGTCAATTCGATGTGTACGATACGAATACAAATAGTTGTATGCTACAACCGTGTTTAAAACACATAGATATGACTAATATATTAATATTACTCTATAAATTAGAGCACGTGATAGAAATGCAAGCTATAAAGGAAGTACATGATATAGTTTAAAACGCAAAACACAATCAGGGAGCTTCAAATCAGAACAAAAGCATTACAAAAATCAAAATACCAAGGAGAGATCGAACGTTCTCATGCTTCGTAAGAAATTTTTAACGATTTAAGAGAATGCCCGCAATTATAACAGGAAAAGGACCAACAATCAAGTCCGCTTTAGTAATTACATTGTTTTAACCTCAGACTGCTTTTATTGTGTTTTCAGTGTAGTGTGCCTGTTTTACAAATAGTATAAACAGTGCATTTATGATTGCGTAGAATTGATTCACCTTTTGTATAGACACATGACGTTGTAAAAACTTAATTATTGTCATAAACATAATATGGTTTCCCAAGCGGCCATGTATACAAAGTTCTTAAGACGAATATTCACTTATATGTGGTGTACGATTAGTATTAAAAAAAAAATATGATTTTCATGTTGCTTATTTTAATTCGGGTACAATAAACTTCCTAATTAAGATTTTAACCATCATATGATCATGGAAATAAAAAAAAAACATTTAAAAAAATATTGCAGCCACAACAGGAATGGATAAGATTTTTACGTGCATGCATATAACGTGTTTAAATGCTGGTTTGATTGATCAAAACTAAAAAAAAAAAGTTTGGTATTCAAAAGAAAATACATTATAAAATGCCGACGTAAATAAATGATAATTATACGAAGACAAATAATAATTTTGTTTGAAAGATAACACACGTCGTCGTTACTGATTCTTATCTCAAACTTATCGACTGTACATTAAACTGAACAATTATGTGAATGTATTGACTATCGTTACATCAATGTTGCTTATTAAACATGCTGACTTATAAAAGTTATCATCGGACATATTTTTTGTTTTTAAAATAAAGTGTATTTTCCAAAATATATTAAGCTAATATATGACAGGGGATTTAACCATTGTCGAAAATATTCAATTATATGATACAGGAAATAAAAGTCATTTTCATAAAAAAATATTAAGTTCATAATAACGCTTGGAAACAAATCATTGTTATATATCTCGGTCATGGACATGTATATCGATAAAAGGTCAATTAAAATACACAAAACATGTTAATATTTTTAATAGTACTATATGTCAGCACATTTTTACATAAATACGTTTTAGTACTAACTAACAGTAACAGGGTCAACTTTTCTGACTTAGTATGCAGTTTTTTCATTTTTAGATTTAATTGAGGCTCTTCAATATTTCGTTTAAAACAATTCATTGCAGGTAATGAAAATGCGTACCTGTATGTCTCAGAAATATAAGCAGCAACAACATCGATGTCCTTCCGAAGTGATGCATTCTTAGCATAATACGCCTTATATCCATTGTTGTAAGTTTTCTTTGAAAAAACCCAGTGAATCACGCACTAAATTGAATTAAAGGCCAATTAAACTAAATAACACTTCTGTCACAAGAAAGCGTATGTTCGAAAATAACCGTCCTTGCTTAATGTTTATGCGTTATGAAGTAGTTCGGTTATATGATTATATAAAATCCACTTGACTCCACTTCGTCGCAATAAATCCGGATTTCAAATGAATGTCATTGAATTTGAAAGTTAAAACACATTAATAATATACGTTTGGCATGGAACATAAATGAAGTACATACACTTCATCTAAAGAATAGTGCATTTTTGATGTGGCATGAAGGTGAGGTTGCAGCGTGAGGTTCCCTGTTCTTTAAACAGTTCACTGAACTTTACCGTCATACCTAGTGGTATTTTATATTCAACAATTCAAATGTTCTAGTACGTAGCTGCTGTCAATGAATGTCACACTGTGTCTATAGTTGAATGAAATAATACTTTCTTACACACTCAAAATAATCCAGCATTTCTGAATTAAATAGCGAAACTTATCAGCATCGTTGGATGTCTAATGATAAAAAATGATCGTCCACTTTCGGTAAGATGATAATAAAAGTGTGCATAACTTAAAATCAAATCAGACTGTATTACAAGTAAGTAATATTCATTGTTTTTCAAGCTGTAATTAGAATTATTCCGAACTGTTGACGCAAATGTGCATACATTTCATAAAACTTTCTAGAACATTTCCGTTAAAAGCATATGGCAAAAACCACATTTATGACAGTCTTTTCTACACTTATATCCACTTATGCAATTCATCACAATACACTGCGTTAATTTTCATTTTTTGAATCCTTCATGGATCAATAATACTCTTCTCACAGTTAAACGTCAATTGTCCCACTACACTCATTAATGATACAATGACATACTTCAATTATTTAAATGATTTATCTGCTCCAATGCCTCTCAGATATCTCATTAATCAGCTCAGACGAATGTTACGTATGGCAATCGGCGATTACAGTATACAGTGAATACATTAATAAAATGAGCAATCAAAGCTGGGATTAATGTTTACTTATTATAACTTGAAGCAAGTAGCATGAGGATACATTACATATTCGATGTTCACAATGAGTGATAATGTGAAAAAAGCCAAATGTATAATACGAAGTGTTTCAACTATCAGTATAATTGAAAAATATAAACCTGCTTGCGGAGTCCTTAAAGCAGATTAGTTTTATCTAGCATATGTTTGAAATATATACTGATGCAAATTCATTAATTGTCCGTTGCACTTAAACATCAAATTAAATTGCTCATGCATACATTTAATGACAGCAGGAGTGCTGTTCCTTTGTAAAAAAATCGCAAATTTGTGAAATAGAAATGTGGAAAACAACAAATACTGCTCGTACGCACGGTGCCATTTTAAATGTAATTTTAAAACGCTCATAATCTAGCATTTATTTATTTATTCATTATTCATGTACAGTAACAGTTGAATATTTCCTACTTAATAACTTAAAGTATGCTTAGTTATTATCGACTTCACGTATTTCAGCAGCAATACCTGCACAAAGAGAATTTGCTAGAAAATTATGGTGATTATTTTCTGAACATATGATCTGTTATTGTTTCAACATTAATAGTTCTCATTTCACATTTAAATGGCATGCATCGCTTCAAATTATTTATAGTATACTTATCGTACAGAGTGAACTAGCATACACGTACTATCCAAGCGACGTTTCAGTAATGAAAGTTTAACCTTTACTTATATTTAAGTAATACTATTCAACATATATATTCCAATTGCAAATACTTAATTCTTTATTATCGAAATATATGTTGTTATACCAGTAAACATGCGGTACCATTCAACTTATACTGGTCACTGAAAGATATATTTCACGATGCGCTTTTTTCTGTGTTAAATACTATTAAACGGCTGTAAACATCACATTAAATTTTACAATCATCCTTTTACGAACAGAAATGCTGAGCGAGTTTTGTGCTTGCTTCATATGCTTTATATAGAAGTATATCGGGTCACCGTGTCCTAAGTACCCCCAAATGACAGATGTTTGGTATCTTCTTGTGGTATCATGTATCGTCTAATCACAATAAAATGCGACATTCAAAGCCGTTGAAATAACAACTGCAACCAGTTTTCAGGTGATGTGGTCAATACTAGTATCTCAAGAAGCTGCTGTTGTGATAACGGGCATTGGGGTTTTATTGAATATATTGTTCAAACTTTTCGCAAGTCACTTTGCTAAATACCCATTTTACATGTCATATGTGACTGGGGAAAATCGGTAAATATGAAAAAAGTGCTAATCCGCCTGCGGTGAGTACAAGTTTAAAAAGACTTAATATAAACCAAGCGTAATTATACAATAGCCCGTACATACTTTACATGGTTTTGTACTTTCGGAATATGTTTTAAAATGCTGATGAAATAGCATTAAATCGTTACAATCTTTGAAAATGGTTAGTTTTATTTACTATAACATTGTATTTTTGTTTAAACTTAAATAATGCATTTACTAGTTTCGTTGATTTGTATGTGTTTAAACACATGGACGACATTTTGTTAGATATTTAAATAGTTGCACATTCATTCATGGTATCATTAAAACGCATGCATATAACACATCAACGCATTTAATGCAAGATAAACATTAAACAATTGTGGCTGTGACCATTTTAGTCTGGCTGTCATAAAACCCAAACTTTCATCTAAATTTCATGCAATATTGACTTGAAAAAAGTGTGTGGTTGATAAACTAAAGGTCATCAATTTTGAACATAAATTACAAGTGTCAGTACTTCTTTATATATAATGAGAGATCCTCAGGCTACTTACACAATGATTTATAATCTTATGGTTTTACATGTTTAACACTATATGCCAATAAATAAAATTGTTATCTTAAAAGTTGATATTACTGTCAAGGTACACAGTTTACACTTAACATTATGTGTTAATGATAAAAGCGGTTATAATTAATAAATGGCCGACCCCATGTTTCATGAACAATTTCAAACGCCATGCCAATTGTATGTTTACCTCACAATATTGTTATTCAATGCATATTTTTAAGTTAATATTACCCAACATAGCAAGTATTTTAGTGTTTAAACGTGTTTTTAATAACTTCGCATATCCTAAAAAAAAATACTTTTCTAACATCACCACTTTAAAGCAAAATATAATACTGTTATGATAATTATACGCCATTCAACGAATCATAATGTTATTCTCAAAATATAAATCTCAGGTATAAACACCGCAATATTTAAGAGTCCATAACATTAATTAAACGCCTACATGTAACTTATTTTAGTCAGAGAGCCCTCGCATAGCAGATGTGCATTGCCCTCTCTATGACACGATATGGTTCTTCTCAAAATAAATTGGGACCTATAAATTATCCGATCCAATAACAAATTCAGTGCAGCTGCGTATTTAGGGTCATTGTGAAATTTACAAAGACACGCTCGCTGTTTATATTGTCAAATTAATCGGATATTTCACCGGGTTATAAAAATCCGGTGACCACTTGAACATGTTAATTTGTGTTCACACTGAACTTGAAAATCTGTCCACTCCATTGTGCTTATTTGTAGTGCACAGCAACGCTTATTTAAATTATTAGCACATTAAGACATCTTTTATCGAATAATACTAGGTCTTTACAATAAATTGACAATATATGAATCACTATTGAATTAAATAGACGTTATGTCGGCGGTAATGTTTAGTACTACTTAATGAGTATTGCGATTGCGCATTAAATTGTTTGAGTTTATGTATAAGTAATATCAGTTGGATATATTTACTAGTTGGTAAGGTCCAGAAGTCTTCTTAAATGGTCTGATATATATCACAACTATTGTGTTAAACTAATGGCCTGTGCAGAACATGAACTATAGAAGGGTTTTCGAATATAGGCATAGAAGTTGACAGTTCAAAGAGCAAGGCTAAACGTGTTGTTACATTTATTTCGTGACTGTACGTGCTTCTTTGGTAAGTATTCATTGCAAATAGTTCAACCACATAACATATACATGTACTATAGGTTCGCACAGTCTAATCAGGGGGGGGGGACACTTTTCATTTGCTGTGAACAAGCGTTTAAAACATACTTTATTGAAATTCTCACCGCACCAATAAAACGCAATTAATAATACTTTAACGATATACCCCATTTAAAGAGTCACAAGTGTTACTCTTATAAAATATAGCGTAGTAATTTAAACCTAAACAATCCCATGAATTTCGTGTGTTATTCTTAACACAAATACCGTATTTATTTAAACCGCCATATACATGAGCCATATACTCTTACTGAATACATACATGTTAGACATTTTTGATGAACATAAAAGAAATTTATCATCCACAAAGTGTCCGATAAAGCAAGACCTTCAAGTGCCAAGGGTATCCTGACATCGCAAATATGCAATGTCCCCTCTCAAAAAAGATATGGCTCTTTGGAAAAATAAGCTCAAAAATATAACACCTATCAAGTTTTCAATGAAATAACATATATAGTGCAGCTGTGAGTAAAAGGTAATCGTTTGGATATAGAGAATACATGGTTGGTGCCGAGATGGAGAAAGTTTATCCGTCGAGGCTTAGAAAAAGAAAATTTTCCTATTTTCTTTTTCGTGCCGAACCGGATAAACTTTCTATATCTCGGCACCAAGCCACCAACCATGTATTCTAGTTATCCTGCTTCATTTAAAATTATGCCGCTAACACATTTTATCCAAGACAAATGATTAATTAAGATAACAAAATAATTATTCTGGTCAGCTACTACATGTACACAACATTCCTTACGACCGAATTGCTACCGATTATGTCACGTAAAAAATAGTTCCACATTAAACTGGTCCTTTTAATACTTTCCTATTAAAATTATGAGAAGAAATAAAACACGAATCGAGAATTTGATATTTTTAATGTTGGAAATTGAAAACAATGTGCAACAGCAAAACAAAAACTGATTTTTTTTTTTTATATATGCAACAGCCAAAACAAAGACTCAATTTTATTTACCTCATTGACAGCTTTAATCCAATTCTTATAACACTCAAGTTACAACTATATGCACTTACATGTTCTGTTCGTCCATCCCTTTATCGAACTGTATTTTAAACCACACTATTTCTTCATGGCGTTTGTATCGAATGGTTACCATTCTGACCTAAAACACGATTTACGAAATCGTAATCCTGTCGGAGCAAGTTATTTTATTCCTATCTAATTTTAACAAATATGCATGACACACACACAATCCGAAATACGTTTTGTTTTCTTTCAATGCTTTAAAAATATTTTATTTTTTTACTGTTAAACAAACACGTCAAAATTCTTGTCCCTAAATCCACAGAGTCTTGCTTTAACTAGATATGTTTCGTCAGAGAAATGACGTCACACGAGAAACATCATAAATTGCGTCATCAAGTGAATGGAAATAAAAATACGGAAAGCCGGTTCTGTAATATTTTTTAAATTAGATGCAAAGTAGGATGATATGTAATATAAACGAAAACATTCACGATGCGTCCAAATAATGCGTCACCCCTGTAAAGTGTATTGAAAAGGTTACACTCAACTATGTTTCACAGCGTGCGTAGGAATACACTACTTCCTGGAGATAGGAAAATTTATTCGACGCTGCTTTATTTGGTCAATGTTTGCAACAGAGGCAGGATAAAATAAAAACACTCGCTGCTTAAAAGTGGCAAATTAAGCATATTTGTAACCGGGTCATAAAACCCGTTTACCACTTGAAACTTTTAGTTTGTGGTCTCCGCTCAAAATATGTTCATTGCGCTGATTTAAAAATGCCCAGCAATTCTAATTTAGATTATGTTCACATCAAAACATTTTAGAATCGAAATAAATGTATGTTTATCATTACAATAGATAAACAATAAATGAATCGCTGTTGAAGTTATCAGGGTATATGTCAGGAGTTAAATGTTATACTATTTGATGATAATTGTCATTGATTGTTAATGTTTAGATTGAAATACAATGTGAATATAAATACAAGTTAAATTTGTAAATATAACCTACTATGTTTTTAATAAAATTTGTCTCATTTCATTTCATATCACAGCGATAAATTTCGGTTTCGTTATCAGTTTCTTGTCAATACTTAATAATAAATCCTTGTGGTAAAACAAAATCGGAATAACCTGAGGAAATCCCTCCTTTCCGATAGTATGACCATAGACAAAACTCAAATGCGCCGGGAATGGGAATAGAACAAGGGTCGTCTAGGTGAAAATCGTATGTACCATTGTGCCAAGTACGCGCCATTCAGTGATTTATGTAAACCTCCAAACATTTAAAAGGAACACTGCATTGAATATATTTACATACATTACATTTGTACCGGACTTAAAATAACGTTATACGAACTGTCATTTTAATTCATGGTGGTAAAATCACACTTTTAAAATATAGGCTAAATATACACGTTCCTGCTAAAGTTTAATTAATAAGTAAAACGTGGACAAAGAGAGGGGGTTAAAGGATGCGGACGGCGGTTGATCCTGTACCGGCGAATGAACTTCAGCCAATGGCCAGACGGCGTAGAAGGGCTGCGGCGGAAACGGTACCGGTACAAAAGCCTGCACAAGCCCTTGTTCCTGGGCCAGAACCAGATGCGGCGCCCTCAGCAGTGTCACATACAAAGCGTTGACGCGCCGAAAACGGTGAGGTTTTTTATTTCGGTAATATTTTCCGCACAGTCGATGGGCTACCACGTGGTCGCAACGTGGTTGATCACAAGGCACGTGCGTGCAAGGCAAACGATAACTTACCTTGGTCAAATATGTCTCGAATAGATACTGCTTACTTCCAAAGCATTTGTTATTTTGCATAGAAAAAATAATGCTGATGTATCAACCCACGTGCATGTGTCGCTTAAGCAGTACATTTGACGTGGCAAATGTGTTAATCTTGCATTATTGCTTAATGGGGTAGTTGAGCTAACGGATTACCTAAACAGTTGTACTGTTATCGTTTTGAATATTGCGTCGATAAAAAAATCGTCCAAAATAATGAAATGTTGTAATTAGTTCTATCGAACGATTGTCCATTATTATTTTAATGGACATGTATTTATCTGCTCAACCTCAGAGGCTCCACGAAATATTGCACTATTTTGTATACGATTATATAGTGTGCAGCACGGCATGGGGTACTTTTGTGTAGTAAATATGATCACCCGTTTTTTGGTTTATAGAAGTTTCAAATATACTGATTTGCCATTCGGAGTGTTTATTTGACGGGCATAATATAGGGATAAGGATAAACAAAGGGTGATTAATCAGCACTCCCGCCTCTTAATGAATATATTTGTGTTAAAATAATCGGTTACATTACGTTTACTTGTCATGTTGCATTGATATAAGTCGATATTTAGTTTTAGTTCAGTCCATATTTTAAGTTCATGTGAGATGGGATCCTAACACGAACCGAGTCCTTTACTGTGGAGGTCAATTGATGATATGTTACTTAAGCCTGAAGCAACTAAGTTTTCTTGATTATTGTGTTTCATCCTTTACTTCATAGCGTGCTTCATTGCAATTGTAATCCTAAGTTATGTGTATCATACTTGAGACTCTTAGTTCCTGGAGATAATGTTGTGTGCATTTTTATGAAAGGGTTTAGTATAATTAAATGTACGCCACATTGAAATTTTTCAAAGCGTTATCCTTTTTGTTTTGTTCAGCTTTTTGTGCGCAGCTACTATCAGCAAAACAAAATATGTTCAATCCTTTGATTCTCTAAGGGAGAAAACGTCAATGCATTAAGCCCGGTTTTCGCTTTAAGGGAACTCTGATTTGCTTGGCCGTTTAAAATAATTCTTATGTTTTCTTTTTCTCCTCAATGTGATATGAAAAGATGGCCGAGCGGTCTAAGCGTTTGACTTTTACTCCAAAGGTCAGTGGTTCGAGCCCTGGTGTGGGTAATAATTTTGTTTATATTTATACATTTTATTTGTATTTCATATCTATTTCTATTTAAACATCAAGAGTGCGTTAGGGTTATAAACACATCGTCATTTATTCTGATAGTAAAGGTGACGCCAATCAACCACGCGGTAAATGCATATTGCTGCATGTACATATAGACCAGGCACGCGTGATCAATTTTTAGCAGTACTTTAAAAGTGCTTAAATTTACAGTCTGGTTTTGATTTCAATGTTTTTAAATTGCACAGTTTTAGAATATGCAGAGCGACACATTTAGCAAGTATGGGGATGTCAGACGATCAAATTAAGCAGATGGGCAGAAGGAACTCGAATGTGTAGATGTCATATATTAGGTAATTGCGCTTCTATAAATGTTAAACCAGGAGTATGGATCGTGGGAGATTGTATCCTCTGCTGGGCCGGTCAGCTGGCTGAGTCGCGAGGGATGCCGGACCTTAACTTCCCGGGTGAAACACGCGTGGTATGGATGGGCGTTTGCGCGATGTGTAGTGCAGGCGCCGTACACCGGATGCAGCTTCCGGTTCTATTACAGATGACACCGACGGTATAAGTAGTCCACCTGAGGGTTTATGATTTGGTCCGACATAACCTTCAAGTCTCATTTATACGAATTCAAGACACAATTGAATATTAAAATATTGCATTTCCGGTGACCATCATAGTCTGGACAGACATTTTGCAAAGATTCAATTGGAGGGTTCCGGAAACGGAAAACAAAGCAATAGATACAAAAACGGAAATGTGTTAATCCATTTTTCCACAAAATGATGCACGCTGTAAGAGGGACTGTTTTAAAAATCGACATTGACAGGGAGGATGGCTTTCATTTACCTCACGTCGGACTCGACATGTATTTGGATTCAGTGCGCGAGTGTTTATTAAAATTATTTTAAGACATGTCATAGAATTTGGGGGAAAATAAATAAATTTATTTTCTGGCGGAAATTCTATGTCTTGGAGGTGATCGGAAGCATTAAAAGTATACATATATAACTATATAATGATATACAAACGTCCGGGGGAGGTAAACGAAGCATTGTGTCGTCATCTATTGCTAGTCTTTGTGAGGGTGACAGGAATGCTTTCCAAATTATTTTATGAATAGCATGGGTGTTCTAGTACTCGCTTGATGGCACGGCGTGCTTGGAATAGCTCTTTTTGGCTCTTAAAATTAGTGTCGCATTGCGAATATTTAACTATATATTGCACTTGATAATCTACGGCACGGCGTACCGAGAATTTATTTTGCCGGTTACGGTGACCTTAGCGATTGCGCGTGTAAAATATCTTGCACTTGACTGTCTATGGTACGGCGTACCGAGAATTTATTTGGCCGGTTGCGGTGGTCTTAGCGATTGCGCGTGTATAATGATATCTATTTCCGAACCAGCCATGTGTTCGCTGAAATAGAAATTGCATACATAAATGTGAGCCCGTTGCGGAGCTTTTGCGGAATAGCATAGAATGTTGTGCATTATCTGGTGGCGATGATTGCATACACGAGAAGCTAAATCAATAGTGCAACTGGGGTTTGGGCCATCTTTAGGGCAGTACTTCCGGTCGCCTCCGCGACATGCCTCGATTGTAGTGCAAGTGTATAGCTGATGTTTTATTTATTGTAGTGCTAGTCTTGTGTAAATTATATTCCGCCATTTGGCCAATACATTCCATGTATCATTTTGTATTGTTCCTTTCATATATTGTGAATAGTTCAACGATAGAATATCAAACTGTGTTGACGTATTGTCACAAATTACAAAAGTATAATCAAAATGTACCTGAAAAAGTTGGCTATTGTCGTAATAATTCAGCAGTTCCTGCTCTTGTTAATAAATACTTGTGTATGCGTAGAACATGTGGATGTCGACAAAGGATCAGGGATCCATTTGATAAGTAGACTACTGTATCGAACGCTCATGACATAGACAAACGCTAAACGATGGTTACACTTTGTGATCCGAATAACGCTAACCGGATGAATGAATCGAATCTTGGTTAACACTTGGGGTACGGAGCTGCTTTCTGAAATAATTGAGCGTAATTGTACTGAATACAACACTTTCTGCTGAGTTGTCAATAAACGAACGGTTATGTTAAAAATTGTGAAAGGTGTTTCGCAAGGACAAAACATGCCATTTTCTGTTGAAAAAGAAACTTTATGTAATAGCTATCGAATTCGTCTTCACGATATTCAATAAAACACCTAAACAATTTAAGTCTAAGATTTAGGGCAATTAACAGTGTAAACATTAACTGTGTGAAAACAGTCTATGAAATAAAAGCTTTGCCAAAGTGTCAAATATTTCAATTAACTCTACTATTGTCACAAATTTGTAGGTAGGTACGCTTCTCTCCATAGTTAAATGTAAATGTAAAAACACTTAATATTTAATTTAACTTGATTAGAGCAAAAATGTGTATCAAATCAAAACATACACATTAAATATGCAGTATCCAATCATTACATTGTTTGCAATTAATTACAAATGTCTACCAAGCATTACTTGATTTGAACGTTAACAGTGTCGGAATTAAAACATAATAACAAACAATATCAACGGTAAATATGCGAATATTGGGAACACGGTATTTTAAATTAAAATGGTTATTATTGTTTCGGATCTACTGTGCCCATAACCACATATAAATGAAACACCATTTGAATTCATAAAAGAACCTTAATTAGCGGTTGTTTGGGATAAATAAAGAGAATAACAGGTTACTGCCTGATCTTTTTTGTAATTTATCAGGCAAGGCCTAGAATAATATAACGGCAAGGCTTGCCGAGCCGTTGTTTTATTCGTGCCGAGCCTGATATTTAACAAAACAAAATCAGGCAGTAACCAGTTTTTCTGTTTAGTATACCCCTTAGACCCTTCTATAAAAGAAATAATGAAAATAATCGCTACGTCGCTGCAACCCGTTTTGCAATTTACCCGTTCCTAGGCGGTGATCATATTTGTGATAATTTCATGTTGATAGTTAATGCACTGTAATACAAGTATTCGATATGAATAAGAATTTATCGCACAATAGAGTTTATGTAGTTTCAAAGTTTGCTAAATTCAATAGTTGTCGACAACGAAATCAAATTGAAATGGTAAAACGAGATGTTTTGTATTGTGCTTTTCAGAAGCATTTACTACCTATAGCTTCGTATTTGCATACCGAAGCTGTAATGCTTACACACATACAACGGCAAACTTTTTTCGTTTCGGCCATACACTTTCGGAATAAGATTGCATGCGGTTTTTATAGCCGGATTAATGTAATGGCCTGTCTCGAAAAACAGATATACATAATAAACATATAATGAATCCGCTCTAAAAACTGTTTTATGGCAGTAGTTTAATTAATTAAAGACACATCGTACCAACATTATGTATCGCATTTTTACGAAGACATAAATGTAAATCTGGTAACGAAAACACCAAGTTCACAGGGTGCATACCAATTCAAAGAGCTGGAATTGAAAGGTTAACCAAAATTCCTTTTAGGACCTCCTTGTTTTTTACGAGCATCCCGCCGTTTAAATACGTGATTGTTTTTATCTTTAGTTCAAAGGTTCGGTTCCACACTAAGTTCACAATCACAAATCCCATAATAAAAGTAGCAAAATAACGCCCAAACGATCCCATCATTGGGGCAATTAAATATGTTAATGGATGCTAAATAAATGCACGTAATACATGGTCACGCTTTTCATTTCTGAGACAATACTTTGTTTATATCAAGAAAAAGAATTAAAGATCCATATATCACACACATCCATACACACAAATGACATTGAAATAGTGAATACTTGATCAAAACATTATAAACATTAAATTAAAAATTATATTACAAAGGCACATGCTATGACTCGGTAGTCTGCTGTTTAGTACAGCTCGTACCTATTCGTCAAATCCCACGTTGATGATGGTGGATGTGGCAGTATCTCAATGTTGAGCCTCAAGAGTGCGGTATACTCACTGGGATTTATCATTGCTCATTTACATTTGTGTCGCGTTCTGACAAAACTGGGAATAATGCTTGTGCGTAACTTGCCATCCCATATTAGCCTGTGCAGTCCGCACAGGCTAATCAGGGACGACAATTTCCACTTATATGGAATTTTTCGTTTGAATGATGTCTCTGCTTAGCGAAAATCCAGTTTAGGCGGAAAGTGTCGTTCCGGATAAGCCTGTGCGGACTGCACAGGCTAATCTGGGATAACACTTAACGCACATGCATTTTGTCCAGTTTTCTCAGAACACGACACATATCATCTTCAATATTAATGTTTTGTTTAACACAAACATTTTTTAAATTATTCTTTGGATGTGCATATATACATAAGAACGTAATGGTAATACAGCGATTACCAGTTCTAATCTATTTAAATTAAAACGAAAATAGTAGAAGCACGCAGTTATTTTTATCTGAATCAATGTAAAACAACTAAACACAACATTTAACATTATAAAACTGTAAAAAATTATTCTAATAAATTATTCTTCGTGGACAAATTTTCTTTGAATTATCATGTTTTTCAGTTTCAATATGACCGCTGCTTTTAGTGTACGAAACAAATTTTCTTTTCCCGAAGCAAAGTGCGGGGCTTCTTAAACATTGGTAATGGAAGTTTGGGCTGACTTAATAATGATTTGATCAAAAACAAACCGTTGGATAGTGATTCCGTTAAATAAACAAATTAGTCAACATCGTTTTACTAAAAACAACTGAGGGAAAATAGTGCAGATATAGATTCGGTAGTTCCATCAGTGCTACATAACACTTATCTAAGGCAGGACCTTTGTGTAAATCATTAAATTTGGATCTGTATCAGAATTAAATTAGAACAATATCACGATGTTCTAATCTTAAGATGCTATAAAGCGAATAGAGGTAACTTACTCGATTACTTAATAGCTTTTACGTGCGCACCAGAGCTTTATCACGCAAACTTTGGTCTTTTTCATATGCGGCAAGCGAAGTCCCAGACCAGCCTGCGAAACCGCACAGTCTTGCTAGGAGCTACACTGTCTGCTACAAATTTGCACAATGTGTCGTGGTCTCATTAAGCATGTTAGCTTCTTTCCAGACTGCGCGGATGCGGCGGCTGGTCTGGAACTAGGCTGACCGCATATGGCTTAACACCCATTTTCGCATGACGCGGTTTATGTAATTTATGTCGACTGACAACGGGCATTCGGGAGTATCGTTTGATATTTCTTTTTGTATCGTATTTGCATACACCAAAACTAGCCGTTATCACACAGCTATGTTTGAAGGCTTAATATAAAATACTTCGGTTAAAGAAGACGATATACACTTGCGTGTTGGAATGTGTTGGCTAGCAAATAATGTATTGACAGAGAGATTACTATATCCTTATAAGCCGTGAATTATTGGGAAAATCAAATCCCATGATGAAAATCAACCTCAATAAATGGAAATTGATTTCATCGCAGTCACCGAAGATGTTCAGAGACTTAAAACAAGATATTCGATCTTTATAAAAGAAATAAATGTAACGACATGGTTTTCCCACGAATAACTCAATGCAAAATAAAAGGTAAATTTGAATGAAAAGCGTGCGTTTATTTTACATATTGAAACATACGTGGCCCGATTCAAACACATGTAAGGGTAAAAAATGCATATGGACTTCGTTTGACTCAAACAGAAACAGAATTTCTGTTGACTCATGACGAACAAATTTCACGTGTGTTTACAGTTTTGGGGACAATTTGTGTCAATGCTTATTATTATGCCTGTATCAAAAAATGTCAACATGATTGTAAGTTGAATCTTCGCAATTGCAAAGAAATAGTTTCCACCATATCAAGACAATTCTACAGAACAACTGTCGCTATGTGTTTTTGCACTTCCAAGAAATACTAGATAAAATGTGTGTGTTTATTGTTAATCGTTTAACATAAAAAGTAGTCATATACACTAGTGTGCTCATAAAACATAACTTAAATAAGGAATGATCATGTGTTTATGTTTGTTAACGTTAACAATTGATAATTTAATAGTTATCAAATTATTTCCAATATGGGTAAAATAACGACATTACCGGTTCGACTGAAGAGTATGAGAAGCACTTGTAGAAATGTTGATCGGACGTGTCGTAATGTGTAAATCCGTTTCGTATAATCCATGTCTAAATTCCATTACACTATTGTATTCATTGCTCACTTGAAAGTAGTTGCTTCCTTTGCGAATATCGGAGGTTTTCTCAGTCCGTCAAAACTGCTGATCAGTTCACGCATGTCAGTCCACTTATCTCTTACGAATAAATCCCCCATCAACAGCAATACATCACGAATTAGTGTCGAACTGCAAGATATATCTAACACCGCCTACCGACACAGTGAACTTGTGAACACAACATTATAATCACTTTCCTAGACTGTCACAATGTAATGTAATTCTTAATTCTGAAATGCCAAACATATTTCCCATCTTTACGGAATGAGGATAGCAATACAGATTGATGCGGCGAAATAATTAAATAGTTAATCTATAAAACAGTGCATACATACTAACTATTAGTATTGTATCCTGAATATTGTTCATACTGTAATGCATTAAGTCCTAACACACGTTGCCGTTTTTCGTATTCATTCTTAATGAAACAATCCTTAAAAATCCGTTCGTTATTATATCGATACTTTCACTGTGTCTACTTCAAGTTTCATTTTGATACAATTTGCAACACCGAACAATTCACATCCTTTCAAGTATAATGAAAAAGGGTAAATATTCTACCTATTATAATCAATAATTCAAATTGTATTCAAATACAATAAAATTATAGTTACATTAGACTCCAAAGTAAATTTCCAACTCAAGCCCCTCAATCCTCGAGAGGAAGCAATTCAGAAAACATTTCCTATGCAGAAATTTGCATTCCGTTACACATTTCCTGGCACAGCGATGCAACATAAATTGGTTCGACATTAATCCCGTTATACAGTTTGAAGATGAACCGGAATCGTTGCATTGCTAAAAATATTTAATGTCGATTGCGATGTACAGACGCTAAATGTAAGTTGTAAATATATTCCGAGCACGAGAGCGTTTGTCAGAAATGTTGCTAAATTCTACAATTAGTTTCACATTTGCGGAATGCATGCCTTTGTGGTATGTAAACATATATTTTTGTGCGTACCACGTTGACACACTGTGCAACTAAATCTCAAATATCCGTCAAGTTCAAACAGTGAATTCAGAAAAATTAGGAGCGCTTTTTGTCTGTCTGATTTAATACACGTGTGTATTTGTGTGTTTGTTATTTTGATTTTGTTTCATTTTCTTATGTGAAATATGTACGGGACTTTATTAAGATGTTCTGTAAATTACCATTTAAGCTAATGTATGAGTTTTATGCAATACAGCATATATGATGAATCTTGTATTATTATGAATTATCCAGAGTAGCCTCATATACTACTAGTACGTATAACCCTATATCAAAGCGAGTATTATTTATCCTCAAAGTGTTCTTTTGTTAGGAGAAGAAAATCCAGTCCAACTATCTAATGACAATCTAAATGAATTACTCTTTATTAAATGACAAATGACCATACACAAATGTAGTTTCAGAACCCTACATCAAGACTTTGCCAAAAGGTTGTATTAACTTGTTGACAAAGATATTGATAAGTCATTCGATATTTTTGTTTTAAGTAGTCAAACGCTCTATTTAAATCTTACTCGATTCAAGTAGGTCGCGTTTTTCTGTTTACCACAATGTTTTACTGTGAACAAACTGTCTAAGTGGAAACAAGTCTTTGAATGGATAATTGGAGTATTATATGGCTTTACAATGTATAAGAATCTGTTTTCTCCATGTTCAGATATGTACATCATGATCATATATGGTCATCGCAGAAAGGCTATTAGAGATTTGTTTAGTACAGTTGTACAATTCCTGTTGTTTGGTTTGGTGTCAAAACGACAATGTTCATTTCAAAACGTTATAAATCGCTATGCGTCGTACTCATATTGATATTTATAACAACAAAAAATATCCGTGATATTTCAATCATTTTCGCGTTGTTAAGACACTTTGCAGATTGGCATGTATCAATATTGTCAAGCTCATTGTATATTTGTGTATGTAACGGTTTATGTCATAAATATTATATTACGTATACTGAAAGCGATCAGAAGTATTGTACAGTTAATAGTTAAAAATGGGTTGTCTATGTATGTGCTGATAATTCACATGATGAATAAATGGCCAATTCGTACTCAGAACATGATGTTCGAAAATGTAGAACCAAGGTCACAACACATTGATCTAAACCAATGTGTGTCGCATTTACCGCACATTAGATTCGTAAAATAAAATTAAATCGTTGTTTTTAATTTATGATATGATATGATTGTTGATATGCGATGTATATATTGTTTTGTATGACGCATGACGTAATTGAAAATCGATTAGAGGTAAAATATAGTGTTCATGTATTAAGTTTATTATGACGACAAAACTGGTGTTATGGTGTTACTATTGTTTTATCAAGTTTTAATGTCAACGATTCCCCTGTACCCTCTACCGATTGTTATCGGGCAACAAACACATTTATAAAATTGTTATTTCTTGAGCAGCAAAATATACGAAATAAACCATTTAAAAGTCATTTTTTTAACCCATTTTTGATACAAAACAAGTGTGATATCGCTATGCATGGCTTACATGCAGACTGAATGGATTCTGGATACATTGAAATACTAATAAAATAGCAAATTGCTTTTTGAAAAGATAAAATGAACCAACATAATACAAAGCACATAGTTGTGCAATACATTATTGAATGAATCTTTCCGATATCTTGTTAATATAATGTTATTTTTATTAAATACCTTCCTCAATATTCATTTTGTAATTGAAATGAAATTGACATGTTTTATTAAAATGAACCTGTCATATAGAATATAAAGTAAGTGTAGGCATTGAACATATCTACCATCATATACCATTATTAATTAAGCCATCGCTTCAAGCAAAATATATATTCTATCATTATACCTGCTTCAGTAAAAACAACAACATATTTAACAAATTAATTATTGGCAAAGACACATTTAAGCAAGCTAACCTAAGGCCCTAAGGCGCTTCCAAAGATCCCACGGTACTCAATGGTTTTGACCAGGTAGTATTTACAATATTTCAAATAAGACCTATTCGGAAAACTGCCAACCATGATTTAAAAACTAAATACGCTCTAGTTTAGAACCAGCCAATATATCATAAAACCCATTGTTTGTAGTGTTATGTCCAAGTTTCAGAATATGTGTTTCACAAATAGGAATTGTAGAGTGTTCAACTGGTTGTACTTTTGCCACATAGGGACCACTTAAACTGCCCCGTCTCATTTCAGCCATGTTGTTCAGTAAACCATATATGTATCAACACTGAAATAATCAAATAACATTTTGATTTTGATTTTTTTAAATAGTGACCTAGTTGTTTACAAAACGTGACCCAGTTTCTAACTCGGTCGATATATCATCAAAGCATTTTTCTGACATATGTTTGACAGAAGCACCTCAGACCGCTTGATAACTACACATCCATCATTGTGCTTGGCAGAGCCATCATGAGGAAGAGAACCACACTATTACCAGGTGACGCTGGATAGTAAGGACCCTGCACGTCCGATGTGTCCGAAAAGACTAACGTATGCTCAATCGCAACACCTAATCTGTGCAGAGAATATGGTATGGGATCTTATGATCCGGTTTTGTTAAGGATGGAGAGACATACGCACAGACGTTCGGATCGAAGGGTAAACATAAAGTCCCCTTCGATGAAACCGATAGGTGACTAAAAACTCAAACAGGCATTTATATAACTGTAAAATTAGTTTCGTTTGGCGTTTTACCTAAGAAAATGTTGTCCGAGATTATAGCATAAAATTGATTTAACATGTTAAGTATATAGAAAACTATAACTAGCGTCTTGATGCGACTATATCATTCCAATTGGGCAATTGGATTGTGTTTTTTAAACTGATAAACGATAAAACACAGAATATATATGTATACACTATGTGAGCAATCCGAAATTCCTATAAAACGGTTACGTTTATAAAATAGCCCGCACATAAACACACTTTATCGTACCAAAACATGATATATTTGCAACATCAATTATTAATTAAACGTGATTTATTAGTTTATGCTCTTATTTATTTACTGTAATGTACTGTGAGTGTCATATTGTATACAAATGCTTCCACGCTTTCGATACTTTATAACAATGTACCCATTAATAACGGAGACAGGTGGTACTAATTGTTTTAAAGGAAGAAGCTTGGTCATTATGTTCCTTATACATCAGTAGGTAATGACAACACTTATTCATCCATTCTTGTTATTTTGTATAGTTCCTAATGTAAAATCGTCGCGATCCATTCAGTAACATTTTAAATAATAATGAAGAATGCGATAATGAAGCAAAGCGTTAATATTCTTAACATATTCTAACAACAACATAAAGCAATTGATTTACAATAAAACGTTTATTTTATGTTTAACGCTTTACATTTAAAACCCATGGACCGTCGATACTTTAGAGAATATAGTCATACTATAAGTTCTAAGTCCCAGTAAAATGCCATTATGTAACAGTTATCAAGCATATAACATGCATCGTAGGTCCATTCCATTTATTCGTGTATTTGTCTTCATCCTGTTATTTGATTGATCTGTATAATATTAACATTAATATATATAGTTAATAATGTGCAACACATGTGCAACACCCGCATTTAAGACATCCAACTGTATGTTTATTGGTATTATTTAATTCGTTTTCTTTAAGGATGCAGCGTCAGCAAACTGATGCCAATGTATCAAATTGCAACTTTTAGAAAACAACTAGGAGAATATATGCATACCGAATATATATTACATATACTTGTTTCAATGTTTCTTAATAAGAGAACAAGATAATCTTAGGCCGCAACATCCATTTTGATTTATCGAAATTGTTATTACTTTCGAGATCGAAAGAGTGAAGCGATGTGGAAATGTGTGTGCGTTGTTTTATGAATGTTTTAAGATTGTGTGTTGAGACCTCCTGTGTTGAAGCCGAGTTTTCAATGCGTAAGTGTCGACTATTTTGGCTCAAAAAAATGTTGTCCGTAGCTCGCACATGTAAAACATTCGTTCACATATTATTGCATATTATATTATATTAAATGCTGATATTATTTTCATAAAACGCGTATTTAATTTTCTATATTTTCGATTGACTAATTATACCGTATGCATCACTTATGCAGTCATGCAATAAAATATTGCAATCTCTGCCTCTCTCCCATGTCAAATGAATATCTCTGATCCCATCCGCCCGGGTATACACTCATTATCGCAGTTTGAATAATTACAGAACTAAATCAATGACGCATTGCATATGTATTGTTGACATGTTCGCTTGGCACTGACTAGACGGAAAACAAGTGAACCAGTTAACTCATGATAAGTCTGAAAAGCTAACGTGCAGCGTTTCTACGTTACGTCAGATTGTTTAATAGTTTCTATTGTGAAGTAATGCTGGAATCCTTTATGTAGTATATTGTATTCTACTTCAACGTTTTGTTTTTGTTTGTATGTGTTCACTTGTTATTAATACACTGAATTAAATTTGAATAATAAAAATAAACATAAAACTAAACGTAATAATTAACATAATAATCATAATAAAATTAACAATACATAATATATAATTATATTAACGACTGTCATCAACTAATTTCAAATGTCATAAACATCAACACTGAACACGTTAATATCATAAATATCATTTAAATATTACCACCAAACCAACACACTTACATATTAAAAAACATATACACACTTAAACTCACGTTCTTGGCAGGTTGTGTCAAACCCATAATGTAGCACAAAAAGACAAACTATTTCAGAATATCAACACTTCCTTGAATACGTTAATGAGTTAATGAAATGTAAAACGCTAAATGTATACGAATGTTATAATTTTTGTGTTTGCTATACATCTCTTAGTCCTCTCATTAGCTAACCTTTTATTGCTTGCAAAAACTTTGCATAACACATTTTAAAATTACAATTTAAGCGTTCGAACGTTAGACATGCATAAATCGCCGTAAATGTCTTGATAACAATGGCGTTGTATTTCGCATTTATATCATAATTAATGAGAAGTTCATAAAATTCTAAACAATAAACAATATTTTGATTAATAATTCAACAACTAATTTTAATAAGTGGTTGAGATAATGTGAATATGTTAACAAGACGCGTCATTTATTTATTAATTTACCCTGCTACTTCAAGCGTTTAACAAAGTTTATATTTCTCTAAAAAGACATATTCCTGGCAGCAGCAATTCGATCATTCCATGTCTTCAGTAGATGTAAAAGGCAAATTCCGTTATCACGCTGAGACTTGATCCGAGAGACCCAATGTTGACATCAAAGGCAGCAGCGATACAGCAGGTATATTAATCGGTTTAAAGGTAAATCGAGCTGGATATTATTTAATCAGTGCCCAGCGTTCGTGTCAAACAATTATTATGCTTCAGCAATCACCAGTCGCGTAATGGGGGCTGCGTGTTCAATCCAAACGTGATTATGGAAATCATTTGGCCAATATCCGTGCATGATGCTGGTATACTGATCAGTTATTTGTCATCTGTGATATGGAGCTAATTGGTTGTAAATCTAAAGATAAGCTGAACATATGTAGGAAACATACTGGACTAACTTGTGCATCGACAATACGATTTCTTTATAAATTCTTACATAATTTAATCAATTTTAACACATATATTTAAAAATTGCACCATAATAGTGAAATTAAACATGACCAGATATTCACAAACTTGGCTTAGTCTTATCAATTGTGTAGACAAGACAAAACTTAATTAACCGATATAAAGAAAAAACAGTTTTGTTTAGAATGCGGTGTGTAATGCTTTTATTACTTTTAAATCGTTAAGTATTTAAAAACAAACACAACAAATGCACAGAACGGTTTCTTTGCAGATACACTTGCCGAATCTAACAAAACAGTATAATTATTTTCATGAACAACAAAAAACTTATAAAACTAAGGGATGTTCATTTAAAGCAAACGACTTAATGTATGTTTTTATATTTGAAACAAACAGCAATTTATTCCATCAACAGGACAGCTGTTTATAATAACCACATGATAAAACATTTATATGTATGGTTGTAACCAAATCATCGTTAAACATAAACATCAGATGAAAAAAGTGTGCTGCCAACTGACGCGCTTTTCAACACAGCCATGTTATTTAATTTAAGTGGTATACAAGTATGATGTCTTTTCAGAAATGGTTTGTCATTTTAGTAAATTATACATAATTCGTTATAAGTAATTTTCATTACACATTGTGTAACTAATACTTGAATGTATCGTATAACTTAATTGATACAAAAATCAATGCGCACCGACATACAACAGAAAACAATTAAGGCTTCAATTAATAGCAGTTACAAACAGACGCATTGTTTAAGAATAGAATTTGTGAAACAACATCACACTATAAAATAATTAATCAAAGCCCTTTTAAATATATATTTTGCAATTCAGCTAGCGTCATCCATTCACATATCAAACAACATATTAAATGGGCACAATGATAATTCGACGCAAAAATAATGGCCTTTTAGAAGAATATCTATACGCTTAGTACAACAATAACTCATAAGGAAAAAGTGAACCATTTCACACTTGCCCACATTAAAGTTGACATGACTGCCTCGATTTAGGTCAACTCGATAAAACAATCCATCTTTAAACACTCTTTCCTTCGAAATTTTCGATGCACACATATAACAAAGAATTACTTTCCTGTGAATATGGTTTAACAAAAGATAGTTCAATTAATAATGACCGGGATAAAGGCTGATGTCAAGTAAGGCGATACATCAACAAGAAGTCCTCTTCGCCAACGAAAATACCTTTGCTTAGATATAGGCTGTGCCAGTGATTACTTTTAGTTGTTTTAACCTTTTAGTAAGTTGATTGCGTAAGCATAAACATTATATAGGTTATTCGATTCCCTTTTTAAATTTAAGTCGATTTACTCACGCATGACGTGTGTTGCTGAAATGGTCAGCGTATCGAACTCAAATTCGACTAAAACCACGTGCTATTGTGGACTCTTCCTAATTTCTTTTAATTACTTGTACAGTTCTACTTTTTCTGTTCTGAACAATATACCTTAGAAATTAATCAATTAGTTAATGTTTCAAATTGTACAGTGTTGTTGGCTTATCCTAATCTAGATTGACAATTTCAGACGGTATTCAATTAAATACAATAACGACATGTTCAAATGAACATGTGTTTTAAGCATATAATATCGATGCTTTAAAAAAAACATAATCCGCTGTTCATGAGCTAGATGTTGCAAGCAAAATGATATACGTAAAGGAATACAAGTGACTGTTTTATTATAAACATAAGAACACCACTTTATGCAAGTTTAAAATGATTACTTAATGAACAGATATTACGGTACGGTAAAACGTTTTACAAATCTAATGGTAATTATTAAATTCAACAACTAAGTCAACTACATGTTTTTGTATTAATGTATGACCATTTTAATGGGAGACAACAATGCCTAAGCATACGATTTTTTAGTCAGCACATCATACAAAGAATCCAAAAGTATTCGTAGGTGATAGGAATACAAATTAGAGATTGTGCTTAAAGCGAAAGCCTTCAACAAGCGTGTATGTGTATGTGAAGGGACCTAGACAATGTAACGCGTCAGCAATTTCCTATGTAATTGTGTAACGGCCTCTGGAGGCTAAATACATCCCGTCAAACGATATATAGCCGATGTCAGTTCTTGAAGGGTCTTGTTGTCGCCGTTAATCCCATGAGTGCAAACGGCAACGAGTTGGTAAATTAACGTCTGGATTAGATCGTAATATACATATATATAGGAAACTAGTGTTGAGAAACCATCAACAATGTTTTGGGTGTCTGGCTTTTTGATGTAAGGTGTCGATTTAGTTTTCACATTTTTATAAAATTTAAAATTTACACTACCATTAAACACACATTAAGACGTTTAATTTGACCAAAACTTTGCGATTATGCTACATTTTGCAGATTCATTAATGTAGATTAAAACGTGCATGCAGGTGCAACTTGTTCGTTTAATAACGATATTATCATCCTGTAAATAGATTCCTGTGATGTACGGGTATAGTTGTTTGGATGAGTCTTAAATGTGTTCATTTTAACTTGTTTTCTTCCCGATAGTATTATAACAAATAATTAAAAACACTAAGAGGTCTTAAATAATAAAGCGTTATTTTGTAATTTGTTAATGAGTTGATGCAACTCATTTTTGTGTTTACATGTGATGATATTAATAATTAATATACATCAGCACAGAATAAGAGCTCGTGGCAATAATGGTAAACATCCACGACGCCACCTGTTGCGTGGTGAAAAATGGTGTAATAATGATGTGATAGAAATTCCAATTTAAAGTTCAAAAGGAGACATATCTGTAGCAATTATGGCGTTCGAAATGAAGATGCAAGTGCTTTACAATAGAAAACAACGCAATAAAAAATGATGATGTACGTTAACAAATATATAAGACCTTTATCGGATCATGTTTTGTTTACGGGCATATGTATGTTACTTATAAGTTCAAAAGAACATATGATAATCAGTATTGTCGATACACTACTACATTTATTGAGGAGCAATGCATCCACGTTTAAATGTTTGTGTGTACATATCTGTATACACAGACAGAAGATAATACACTGAGGCGAACATTCATCTGCATATATGTCAGAAAATAATAGTTCACTGCATCATGAATTTGACATGTGTTTCGGACATTTGAATCGTCATGACCGCACACTTTCAATTGCCTATATCTGTTTGTGAACATATAAAAACAACTAATGTATTGGATGATGTTAACGCATTGTATAAGAAAACATGCATGAATCCAACTAATTTAAGCTTTCATTTCTACTCACATTAAGTCCCGGAAACTCCAAAGAAAGTCATTACTAGTCATAATTACTTTCATGCAATGCGTGAATTCCAGAAGCCTGATTTGAATACAGTTCACTATTTGGGAAATAATTGGCAGTTTCAAATAATTTTACGAAATTAAATAGCATTCTTGGAATAGTGTTATTTCTGAGAAACAGTTTAAACAAAGTGTCAGATTGTTTTCCTAAAATCGACTAAATAGCACCAGCAATTATGAATCGTGCTACCTTTGTATGTTACATCTTTAACCTGTTCGCTGACGTCATTTGTTGCTTGTCTATAGCGTACTCATATGTTTTTAAGATAATCGAATATGCTTTTCCTTCGATATTTTGCAACCGATAATTGACCACCGACGGCATTTTTATTCCATGAAATGCATATTGAAATGAATGCATAAATACGATTGTAGGAACTCTGTCTTTGAACAATTTAAGTGTAACGTTCGAAGTGATTTATTTATGATTCCCAATTTAAAGTGATACAAACAAGTTTGTGTGAAGAAAAAACATACATCGGAATTGTTACGACAACAACTGACGTGTCTGGGGCGGATCTGATAGGGACATTTGTATTGGAATCAGACTATAAGATTGCATTGCAAGCTATTCGGATCTAATTGCCAATCCGATTGGATGTGTGCATTTTCCGGGGTAAGCCTGTTATGCCTCTGCGTTGCACACCAGCCAGGATTTGTAGTTCATTTCAGTCTGACGAGGAATGTTGTCACTGGTATTTCAGCCGTACCATTAATTTCTGTAATAAGCGAAGACACCAATATAATGTATGTCGTTGAAAGTTTAGAAAGACAAATTCAATATCAGACACTACAAGTAGGACATTATACCGGTCGAACAAGTACAGCTGTATATAATAAATCCTTTTTGTGTGAACATTTTAGACTAAGACAAAATTGTACAGGACATAGTTTGATTCATTCTGAAATTGTGTTTTGTTATATTTTTTTTTAAAGCCTCAAATTGCAATTTAACCACGCATTATAATAGTGTTTATGCCATATATTTAGTTGTTTTCTTTCGAAATATATTATTAATTTGTAGAAAAGTACTTAAAAATTGCACTTGGGCGATATGTATTCGCAGAGTTTAATGTTACCCAAAAAATATACAAAATATATTGTGCCATTGACATAAAATGTGTATATCAACTGTACATATTGAAACGGTATGATAACGTATTGCTGTAGCCCTTGATGTTAACCAGACGGATGAGTATTTACTTTGGCTCATTCAACACAAGTGGCTTTGCTGACCAATTATGCATTTCTCGTTGTCTCTGCACGATATTCTTTTCATCAAAGTGTAATTATACGTGCTTATGCCGACAATAATAGGGCCATCGTTTCGTTCACTACTTGCTGAACAATTGTAGCGGAGAATCGCATTTATGGCTTACATGTTTTATTTATTTCTAAGAAACTATTCTTTTTTTCACAGAAAGGTCGGGGGATTCAATTGGCGTGGCTGTAGCCGTATCATTTCTAATTCCAATTTGTGCCACTGGTTTAAATATCATTTGCAATATATACTCGAGACAAAAAGTACAAAATGAGCCCTACACATAATAATTCTCTTCATAGCTGTAACAAAAAAAAAGTTGACTGCACAACGATACAATCAGACACACATGCGCACACATGTGCACATACAAATAAAATACCCATGGTAATGCAAGGGAACCTTACTCAGTATTAATTCCTGTAATAGCTTGATTATAAGATTGATAGAGGTGAGAATGAGTATTCATAATAGTTCCAATCTGAATGAAGTTTTTTCTTAATCAAGCGGGCGGGCGGTCAAAGAAAAGTACATTGTCTAAGGACTCAAATATACACATTATTTTCGGTAAGGTATGTATTACAAGTACCAATATGCGAATAGTTATTCCTTTTGAACACGTGTTATTGTGTTTACCTCAATGGTGGTATGTTGAACTAATTGTATGGCAACCTACCGTAGCAATGCATGAACTCTTTTAAATATCTGTGCATTTGTTTGCCGATGATTTATAACCTTGTGGAATCTTCATAATATATTATGTGTATTTCCGATATCGGCAAACCAAGTGTATTATTTAAGAAATAGTTAACCCCACTGAGGTCCCTATGGCATTAGTGTGACCAGCCAGGCAGCCACAAACTGTATATGGACCGAAGCCGTAGGCTGAGGTCCATATACAGTTTTTGGCTGCCTTGCTGGTCATTATAATGCCATTGGGACCGAAGTGTAGTTTACTATTTCTTATATTACACCGAAGAGTATCCCCTGTACCATTGTACAGTGTTGTACGATTGTTTATGGTTTAGAACCTAAACATATAGATTTAATCTCAGACGTTTGTATCCCTCAGAATATCCGCAATGATGGACCTGTAACCCCGAATTGTCAATATACAAAAATAGTGACCGGTCCATATACTCTTAGGTTTCACTATCGCATTTCACAGACTGAAACCGGTCAGTCGTTAAGAAATACAGAAATATTTAGTGGTGTGTAACCCCGAACGGTCCATATACACAAAATAGTGACCAGTCCATATATTCTTAGGTTTCTCTATCGCATTTTAATTTCATAGACTGAAACCGGTCATAAAGATATAGAAGTACCAATATCTCTGAGGTGTAATATATTGATATAAACGAACACAATAAATCGTTGGTATTAATTGTTTTTAAAAGTAAACGTGTTCCCTGTGTGTATTTAATTGGTACATCGTTCACCTTGATATGATACAAATTGTGCCTAATTGTCACTCATCTGATTCTTAATTTATTGAGCGATGCATTGTATATTCCATCGGATCTGCAAAACTCGTAAAATTGTAAAATAGTGGAGACGTTCGGAAAATCACTACGTCAGCTATTGGTGTAATTTGAATATGCAAGCGTTAAGTCAAGTCATAATGCAAATGAGGTGATGAAACTTTAACGGTAAATCGATCGAAGATTGCAGAGGAAATACATGCATTATGCCTGGACCGGTGTTTAAATTAATAGCTATATTGAAATGATGCAAACACGGCAAGAAACTCAAACAAACATACAATAAGGTATCAACACATGTAAAATAGTTCGTATACTATAATGGATTGTTTTGTTTAAATGTCGATGGAAATTTGAAACCATTTTGACCACAAAAAACAGTATGAATATGAATTGTTTGGAAGCTCGGAATATAAATATTGTACAAAACGAAAAGGTGTAAATAACACAAAACAGCACTAACAAAAAACTATTACATTGACCATAACATCGATTATAGGTAAAATCTGTAACTCAGATATAAACGTTTTAACAACCGCAAAGTGTTCTTAATTGCTTTCTGTTTTTACTTCCGCAGCTGTACAACAAATCAAAATTGTTTTTGTCCCGAGAATCCGAATAGCTCTGCGTGTAACAGCTGAGCAGTCTTGTTTCTATTTTACTTTCTTCTGACCTAGAATCCTTTATTGCTCGAACACAGCGATATAATTGGCTTAAAAGTAGTATAAGACATGCAAGCCTTGTTCTTTAGTCTCGAAACATCGACACATATGTCGACGATTTGTTTAAATACAACTTTTCAACAAGCTTACGGACTCATTTAAAGTCGGTAATTCAAAAGAAGCTGAGTAACTCCGATCAGGTCATAAATACTTTAAAAAAAAATAGCGCTCTTAAACTTTTTTTCCTAACAAATTACTTGATTTCTTTAAGTTAACTACCATGTATACATAGTTATATAAGCTGTTAATGTTATTTAAAAGCAAAATCAACGTATTAAACTGTTCACGCCTCATTCTAAAAAAAGCATTCATAATGTAACATGAACACAAAGGAGCCTACATTGGTCATAATCAATTTTACACTTGTTGGGCAATGTGCGTTTAAAGCTTTGAATAAGTGTATTCAGTCATAATGCAATTATCATCTCAAAGGTACTGCAATAAAGAAGTACATACAGGAAGATTATAACACATCGAAACTATTGAATTTATTATCATGGGCACTTAAGATTCGTATTTGATTGGCTAATCAGTGTATGTCGTTTTATTAGGTACATATCATCAGCAAAGGAACAATTACACACCTGAAAGACAGTTCAATGTTCTGTCAGACGTCTCACTTCAAAATCTTAAAGCTCCGACAGTCATTCATGATAATACAATCACTTTCTTCTTGCCAATGTACTACAGTAAAACACACAGAACGATAATACAATATGCACAATGGTCGATTATGAGTGTGAACTTTGATTTTACACTGGATTGGCCAAACCGTTTACTTACAAGGCCATGCATATTTCAATTGTTCTTGCAAATACAAATTAAACAATGCAATGCATTCAAGCGAACGGTATAACCATCGATATGCACTGGTACTTTCTTTATGATGTCATTTACACAATATCATTATGCTATCAGGATCAATATCTTCATCGTTCATGACAATGGACTGCAAGGGTAATACAGTTATTTAAAATCACACCAACATGTTTTATAATGAATATAAACAACATAAAATTATGTGGACGATATTGGTTATATTCCACGAATAAAAAAAAAACATGTGTTAATCCATAAATTATCAGAATATGTGACCAGTATTGTGTCAGACGTTTGAATATACATTTTTCCCAATACACCTATCACTAAAACGATTAAAAAATCTAAATTAATTTCATCTTATTCGTTATGTCTACTCCTATATTATTTAAAAGTTGAGTTTTCTATCAAATATTACTTATACCCCCACACTGCTTTGTCAGCTATGTCGAAGGGCAACTAATATAGGAAAGTGTGGGTCGCTTAAGGATGAATACGTATCGTTCACATATACATATACACTTAATATTGATGAAATATGTAACGTTTAATTAAAGCGCTTTATTAATGTGGAATAAGTTTGCTCCACGCAAAATACTGCCATTTAATGCGGACATACCGACGGACCGATCGACCAACGTAAATGCTAACATTATAGGAAGTTAACGTCAATGCTTAGCGACATAATCACTATTTATTAACGACATATCTCTCATATTCGTATGGCCCATGCATGCATAGATAAGGCGATAAGATGCAATGTCTCAAAAAAATAAATATTATATGACTGAATGAAACTTACCGTTAAGAGACCATTAACAAAGCAGTACTAAAGAAAGCACATACAAATTTAACTCCATCAAGTGAATTATCCTCATTTTTAGAATTATCCTCGTTCTCTTTGGTTTCATACTCTCTCAATAATCTTCTTGATTTGTTCATTTTACATTGAAGCCAGTGTTGTTCAGTTTCCTTGTCTGAATTATGTAAGCACGTTTTTTAACCACGCACTTGGGATTTCAGCCCAAATATAGTTAATCCTGTTCCATATCAACGTTGAATTTCTCGGTCTATTTAATTATTATCTCCAAACTGCAGCATCTTTTAGATCGATATTCTCCTAGCTCCAAAAATCTCAACTTTTCCCGGACAATGCATTTCCAATATCACAACGTGGCCAAGTAATTTTAACAAGCCAAAAACAAATATTCAAGTAAAACACATTAATTGGGTGATATTAATTTGTGACAAGTATCTTAATACGAAATCGGACTATGAACCTCATTTTGGAAGAACACCAGCTGGCAACAAATACAACCAAACAACTTGAAATATCTGCTGCAAATGAAAATATATAGCATTATGTCATCAGCTTTAAGATTCTATAATATGGATGTTCTTAACAATTTGTTTAACGCACGTAAAATAATTATACTTCAATATATCTCTGCTTGAAATAAAATTATGTCCTATATGTCTATATCATATGGTTGTTCATTTTCCAAATAACATGTTCGAATTAACACTCTCATATCTTATCTAAAGTATTAACAAATAAGACCTGGAACAAAAAGGCGCATAAATAAGTAATTTATTTATAGCATAATGAATTAGCCATCTAAAGTATATACAAATGCAATCTGCTGGAGTTTAAACCAATAATAATAACTAACTAAACTTTTTATATAATTGATTTAGCCTTTATTTGGCGTCTGTTATAAATTTATGTCATCATAAAAAGTTATATCGCGATATATTGTTACTGTCTATAACGTTAGGAATACATCTATCAAAACGCCACAATGTCAATTTGAGTCACGCAGTCGCAAGTGACTCCTTAAAGTATGAACATTTCATATAAGGATCAATACAAGTCATCAAACGTCGAGAACATATATCATTATCAACGCGTGTCTTTGAGCTTAAGGTTAAACCACCAGCGGCTTAGAGATGGGAATCAGAATGTTACGGCATTTAAATTAAGATTTGTTCCAGAACAATTTGTTGCACATTTGTCACAACCACAATGCTGTACATACAGTTTATCTACTGTTACGCATTAATGAGTGTCCTCATTACATATAACTAAGTGTTCCTCGTTTTTTTTAACATAATACAGCACGGTACCCACTCTGTTGGTTGAATTCTAAGGCAGTTTTATGCCCAAAGTGTAGTTTTATATCAACAATACATCAGAAAAGGGTTCACATACATTTACTGGTTCAAATAAAGAATTCGACGATTATTACGGAGTTTAAGAAGGTAACTTGACCGCTTGAATCACGAACTTCTATTGCATACACATTTTCTATGAGAGCTTTCAGTCTGTACAAGTATAACATTACAGTCATTTTATTTGCAAAACATCATGCGTACAACTGCTCCGCCTTAGAAGCACTGTTCTCAGGAAGAATGATGCTCGAAATACTTCAAAGAAACGAATCATATTTATTGCTTCCCATTTGCTCCCATAACCGCCCACACGGAAGGAAATGCGTGTTAGAGTGTTAATTATCATACGTAAATGACAATAAAAGAGGCAATAACATAATTGCATTATTTATTAAGAATGTATTAATTGCTACGAGAAAATCTTGATTCGAGTACAGAATGTTAAAAAAACTAAAGGTAACCGTGATTAATTCATCAACGACGTGTGTAAACTACCTTTAAATACATGTACATGCATTTGCTGACAAGAACAGTACTAGTAGCCTTCGAATTTATCAAAGAATATGAGTGTGTAATGAATGTTATGTATGTATATGTTAAGGTAGGGACATTTAAATATCGATGTCCCAATAACAAAAACGTTGTGAGTGCAGACAAATGCATAGCTAGACATGGTTTCAGAATGATGTTGTACACAACGAATAAGAATATTCTCAATAATTGTATTCGGTTTACCATACCGAAATGAGTCTCTTTATATCACCAAAAACATATTTAAAACAGATGTTCTAAACCATACTTACACAACCATGCGTTTCAATAAACACCGTCTTATTTTGATAGTCTCTTCTAAATGAAAATCATGTCTAAGCGGAACGTGTCGCCCCGTATTATCTTGTGCAAACTGACAGGCTGATCTCGGACGTTATTTTACACACATGCATTACCACCGGATTTCTAAGAAACATACTTTTTTTTACATCGCATTTAATGTAGAACCTTTCTGCTCACACTTCACTTAATAACAACTTTTTTTTGGTTCTTTGTGTTATGTCTTACTAACATAGATCTTAGCTCTCATCATGATTTGTTAATCTGCACATTGCATAAAACAGTTGTAAACAAGTTAGCCCTTTCCAAGTGATGGCAACGTGTTATTTTGTTATTGCCTGTGGATGGATTTTCGTTAATCAACCAACACACATATAGTTTATTCATCAAAGAATGTATACTTCAGATAAGTTTTGTTTGAATAATACCACATATTTATGAATACTTATTCCGGAAATGTTCATTTATTTAAGTTGTTAACGATGTTTCCCATCCATTATTGTACTGCAATTCCCAAGATTGAACAGTCTGTAAATTATAAGAAACAATATTTCTAGCCTAATGATATTTCTATTTAGTTCTAATTGATTGGCATATACATGTAGTCACTATTTTTGTTTGAATATAATATATACTACCGAAAGACCGTATTGCAATACATATTTGTTCCGATTTTATTTAATTCCGAACAGACAACTGCCATGAATGACTTAGTCGTGACGCAATCACATTTTCGAGCATTCTATAGTACTGATGTATTTGGTTTAAAACAAAGAAGGATATATTAAAGATATTGTTGGATTATGAAATCGTTTGTTTCGGGCAGAACGCAAAAATACAACTCGGCCGAGTTGGTTTAAACACTCGTCATACAAATGTAATTATATTAAACTCCACATTTATCAAAAGCGTTTTTAAATGCAATTGAGTACACAAGATGATACCTTTAATATCCGGGAAGTGCCGGGAATGAACACATGTGTCCGATTTTGATCAAAAAAGGAAACAATGTCTCGCTAATATCACCAATGTGATTTGTCTTATTTTCTTATCCTCGTCGAATTAATTTTGTCCACCACGAAAGCAACCATGTACTTAAAATATATTATTATTTTCCATTACTTTACACTAAAATTACAATAGAATGTAAATATTGCATCAAAAACGGAATACAAGTGGATTTGAAAGTAAAATTGCAGAAACACAATATGTGCTTTTCAATTGCGTTATTTTATCAAGTTTTGTAAAAAAGAATTAATTCGATATTCTAAATCAATAGTAATAATTTTGCTCAACACAGTATTTATCAAAAAAAGGATGACATCAACGACTGCAAACCAACCGAGTTAATCGCATCTAAACAAATTCGGGTTAGCCGATTACAATTTGATAAGCTGCGTTACCGGTATTAACAAAATTTCTGAACTGAAACTGCGTGTTTTAAAACGCAAATAAGACGGTTGCTGTTGTCTTTAACACACCATTATGGGAATATGAAGGAACGTGTTGAATAAATTGATCTCTTGGACGCTCGCAATACCAAACAACAAAACAGTGTTTCGCAAACCATTGATAAAATATATTGAATATAACTCAACTGATGTTAATTAATGTGGTATGTAATCGTAATTTTCATAATTTAATTCACACCATTCTCCGTAGAAAATAGACAGTGTAATAAATTATAGACTACAATCGCATGTGAATGGAGAAGCCATGCAAATAACGCATGGTCTCTCAAATAATAAAAAATAATTTCTATACAAATTCATTTCATTTATTTGAAGTAGCGAATGCATGTCTTCGGTAAAGAAAGGTTTAAATCTCGTATCGATAATATATACAAGCAGACGATAATAATCCATGTGGAAATCGATTTCTGTAGTGACTTTCTGACGTCACTAATAATGTATATAAACTCAAGACTCATTTTATCTGTTTTTTTTTCGAAATAGCTTTCGCTGAAAAACGTGTTTACACATAAACGTTACTTAGTCTACAATGCCGGGTAGAGGTCGCGGCGTGCGAAGACAAGCGAGGCAAGCCATAGCGGGACGCGGACAGAGACAGAAGGACGAAGGATGAGGACGGCGGTTTATCCTGCACCGGCGAATGAACTTCAGCTAATGGCCAGACGGCGTAGAAGGCCTGCGGCGGAAACGGTACCGGTACATGAGCCTGCACCAGCCCTTGTTCCTGGGCGAGAACCATATGCGGCGCCCACAGCAGCGCCACATACAAAGCGTTGAAGCGCCGAAAACGGTGAGGTTGTTGATTTCTGTGATATTTTCCGCACAGCCGATGGGCTACCACGTGGTCACAACGTGGTTGAGCACGAGGCGCTATAGTGCAATACAAACGATAACTTACCTAGGTAGAGTCTGTCTCGAATGGATAACTTTCAAAGCATTTATATATTGTCTAGACACACTAATGATGATGTATCAATCAACGTGCCTGCGTCGCGTAAACAGCGTATTTTTTTATGGCGAATATGTTAATCTTGCATTATTGCTTAAGGGGACAGTTAAGCTAGCGGATTACACAAACGGGGGCTCTGTATTCGTTTTAAATATTGGGTCGTTAAAAAGTCGACCAAAGGAATGCAAAGTTGTAATTAGTTTTATCGAACGTTGCTCCATTATTAGTTTAATGGACATATATTTATCTGCTCAACCTCAAAGGCTTCGCGAAATATTGTACTATTTTTTTATACGATTATTGAGTTTGCAACTCGGCATGGGGGTACTTTTTGGAATAAATATGATCACCAGTTTCGGTCTAGATTGGCGGTCATGTTTTCTTCATGGTCGGAGCTCAATCATGATTTGTGGCTTAGATGCATGTATTTTAGGGAAGCGAGTGACGCATAAAGGCTCTTTTTTGACTTCCTAAACAATTCACACGGTATCGTATTTGTATTGAGCATGCTATTTAGAAGAGAAAGTAAGGTAATGATTTAGCGCAAAAATGCACAAGTTTCTNTATTCTTTACCCGAAAGCGTATTGCTTAAAAACAATAAATCAGCACGTGATTATAGGGAGTTTGTAAGGAAAGCAATTACAGATTTGTTAGATCGGGATTTGGTAGAAAAAACAGATGCCCCCCCCCTCGTGTTGTTAATCCACTTTCTGTATCCATTCAAAGTAATGGTAAAAAGCGTCTCATTTTGGATCTGAGATGGGTAAATAAACACATATGGAAACAATCGGTTAAATATGAGGATTTGAGATTAGGTTTGATGTTTGTTAAAGAAGGGGGATTTATGATAAAGTTTGATATACATTCTGCTTACCATTTTGTGGATATATATCCTGAACATACAACTTACCATATGTTTGAACGTAAAAACAAACATATAAACATCAGTTCTAATTTCCTTCACGGTTCATATTTAAAATATCCAAACTGAAACAAATCAGTAAAGTTATAAACACTTTATTTTTACCTTTTTCAATATCTGCAGCCCTGACATATGCGATGCAAATTATGCAATACAACATGTCGTACTAATACGAGTCGAGAGTATGTATTAAGAACGTAAGAAAATAAACTACACGAACCTTTCGGTAATTCGTTGAGTTCGTAACGTTTTTTTTTTTTTATAACAACAACATAAATAATCACGTGACGATATATGATACATGCGCACAGTGGTCATAATTGTTTTAAACAGAAGTCCATAACTTGTGTAACACTCTGAACCCGTATTAACAGAAATTGTAGAACATGTTCACACAATAATTTACAAATATATAAACTAATAGTACCTCATTGCGATGCGAGTCGTTTACACAAAACGTACAAAAGACATTCATGATAAATTCGACAGTTCATTTAGCATTATAAATATCAATTAAAAGGACACATTTAATCTCCGATGCACCAGTGAAATTATGTTTTATATAAAAAAATAATACCAGTTATCACAACCTCACACGTTTCCATTAGTTCAATAACTTTTAATTAGAACAACAAGAATGAAACACTTCTCTTGTGTTGCTGCCAACATATAAATCAAAGTACTGACAGTACTGGTGTGAAGATGCTTTTGAAGATGATGGATATAAAAGCATCAATTTAAGTTTATCTACATCACCACAATTGTGTATGTGGGTACGAACATTTTGTATACGAAAACAAATTTGGATACGAAAATTTTGGGTACGAAAAAATTATGCCAAACAAAAAATTGGGGTACGAAACAAAATTGGGTACGAAAAAAAATTGCGTACGAAAATTTTTGGGTACGAACAAAAATTTGGGGGTACGGGGAAGTAGTACCCGTGGGGAATTTTACCCATTCAGCGAAACTGGGAGGCGGGTTACATTCTCGATCAAATCTAAAAATAACTACATTTGGGGTTTTCCCAGCGTCACAGCGTTTGAAGAGCCACCCGGCAGTTTCGTGTCTGGTTCCTGTCCCGAATTTCTCGACAAATTTGAAAAGAGGACGAGAACCAAGCTGCCTTTGGCTTTATCAACGATAATCTGTAAGGTATGCCGATTGAGAAAATTTAGCTAACTCAATTGGACTGGCTCGGTCTTTTACATAGGTCGCCATTGTGAAGCATTTTTTCATAGTGATAACTAAACAAAAAAAAAAGGTTTTAATAAAAAAAAAATAGCCTGTGCAAACTGCACAGGCTAATCCGTGACGACATTTGACGCACAATTATGCCTAACCCTCATGTTTTAGTAAAAAAAAAGCCTGTGCAGTCAGCCTGTGCGGACTGAACAAGCTAATCCGGGACGACAATTTACGCATAATTATGCCTAACCATCATGTTTTATTCAAAAAAAAAATATTAGCCTATGCGGACTGCACAGGCTAATCCGGGACGACACTTTACGCACAACCATTATGCCCAGTTTTCTCAGAACAAGGCTCAGAACATAAGACATATATGGCAATCTGGTTATATTTTTTATTTATGATGTATCAAAGTAATCAACACTTGTAATAAGAATAGGTATTTGTCAATTTGTTACATATTTTAATAAACATTTTCTTCGGCATTTGCCAATTATTGTTGTTTCCCATTTTTCAATGATAATCAGCGAGGTATGCCGATTGAGAAAATTACACTAACTCAATCGGCCTCTCTCGGTCTTTTAGGTAGGTCGCCATTGTGATTTTTTTTCATGGTATGATAACTTAGACGAGCTGCTGAAGCAGCATCGTAAAAAACTTTGGTGGTTTGACTTACACGGCCGGTAATCACGGGCGCCACCTTTTTTTTGCGATGCATTAATAAATGAGCCAATGCTACTTCCGAGGTGGCGCTTAGAAACGGATGTTTTGAATGTTCACGGATAATTTTTCAGGTTGAGTAGGTTTTATACGGTTTTTCAACATATTTCGAATTATTTCAAAAATTGAGCAATGTAGTGCGATTCAGCGAAGATGTATTCGTCCACAAATGTACAGAAACATACAATCACAATCCAATTGGAAACGTGAGGACCTTTATAAGTTGTGGCATGGTGGAGTTTTGGAAAGCAAATCGATGTATTTTGCCTTTGTGACGAGCACATTTCCACCCGATTAATTCGTGAACGGCATGAAACGTTTGCGTTCAACATATACTAGTTGCTGCATTCACAAACAAATTGACTTCTTGCAGATTTAATAGAAATTTGTGTATTTTTCCAAAAGAGATGGAGCCAATGCCAAGGGGGTGGCGCTAATGACAGGAGGTTGCGCAAATGCATGATAAATGAATCATAACATGACTTAAATTTGATAGATTTTCCTTTTCCCTTTTTTATAAAAAATACGGAGCCCCAAAACTATACAGAACATAATCGCATTGTAAAAAAAACACAAGATGTATATCTGTAAAAACAATATATAAGTAACCAACTCAATTTAGAAGTCAGCGACCTGAATAAAACATATTGTACGATATAAAACCCAAAATATGTAATACTCAATAAATCCAATAAATACATTCTCA
The DNA here is from genome assembly GCA_007657795.1 of Dreissena rostriformis. Taxonomy (NCBI): domain Eukaryota; kingdom Metazoa; phylum Mollusca; class Bivalvia; order Myida; family Dreissenidae; genus Dreissena; species Dreissena rostriformis. The sequence continues at coordinate 59,414 of VMBQ01000501.1, read as the reverse complement.
ACAAAATATTTCTTCTACAACAAATGTGTTTATACAGTAAGATAATTCACGAAATTATTAAAAGTTGTTACTTCTGCTTGAAACGATGAGTTTTGTCCCCTTATCCGAATGCCTAATTCGCGAAAAGGCAAATGTCAACGAATCTTAATTAGGCAAAAATATGTCGTTTGTTCCCACTAACATCTCCAAAAAATTACGATAGCTCGGTCTTAAATCGTTTACCTTTTCTTTTATTATACTCAAGTTACTTTCCTGTTTTATAGTATATGCAATGACAGAAATCTTCAAAATCTCTTTGCAACACATGTTTCTTCATAATTATGTAGACTACTTTTTCGATTATATTTCATAATGATCGAATTGAGAATAAAAGATCGAACACTCAACCTGGAATAACACACAAAATGTGTATGGTCGGTACCGAAAATCAAAATAGCTGAACATGTGCATTGGCGCCACCTCCAGTCATTAGCGCCACCTCCTTGGCATTGGCTCCATCTCTTCTGGAAGAATGCAAATTTATCTATTAGATCGACAAGAAGCCAATGTTTTTGTGCATGCAACAACTTGTACATGTGCAAAGCAATAGTTTGATGTCACACTGGAAAAAAAAAACATCGATTTTCTTTAAAAACTTCACCATGCCTCAACTTATAAAGGTCATCACGTTTCCAAATTGGCTATAATTAGATGTTTCTGTACATTTGTGGATGAATAAATGTTCGCTGAAATCGCACTACATAACCTATTTTTAAAATAATAAGAAATATGTTGAAAAGGCATATAAAACCTACTCACCCTGTATAATTATCCGTGAAATTTCCAAACATCCGGTCCTTAGCGCCACCTCGGAAGTAGCATTGGCTCATTTAGTAATGCATCGCAAAAAAGAGGTGGCGCCCGTGATTACCGGCCGTGACTTAGTTAAGTTTTTTTAAAGGAAAATTGTCTCGATTGTTGATTGCATTTAGGTTACGGTAACGGCCTTGTTCTAAAATAAATGTCACAATATGAAGGTACGCATTCGATTGTACATAATTATATACAGCCGTGTTCTAACAAACACTCGATTAAGTTAAAACAAGCATTATTTAAAAAATAATAATAATAAGAGGTTATACTAGCAAATATAAAGACCCGTTATATAATGCATTTATTGTCTCAAACCGTAAAGTAATGACGCGCTTGTTTACTAAACAATAAAGATTGTAACTAAGCTGCTTATACAAAAATAGTTTGTTTGTAAGGAAAAACAACGTTCGAACAATTCAAGGTCATAAAAATGTCGAAACGTATTGCTAACACACAGAAACAGTGAATGCTCAAATGCGCTAGGCATCCGATCAATCTATATATGTCTTACTGCTTCTTATCAAAATGAAACTCAATAAATTCATCCAAATATGGGTAATGTAATGGAACGTGTTTTTAAAAAACATACCCATTTTTTCCCCGTTTTTTCCACATCCATTGAGTTTCTCTGGTGAACATATTTACCGTAAATCAGTGTTATTGTTAACTGCAATAAATAATTAATATCGCTTTTCCACATTAATAACAATAATTATCCGCCGGTCGATCAATAATCGTCCTATTGTTAATTACTGAAAGTCTAGGAAACCAATGACTATGATGAGAATATCGTCCAGAATAATGTTGCTATGGTAAGTGTCGTTTGCAAGCTTAAGCTAGTACTCCAACGAATTGCGCATGCGTCATTTATTCCACGTGATTCCATCGCATCATGATCGGTATAAAATAAATAGCTCTCCGTTTCCATATCTGAAAAAAAGCAAAATAATAATTAATTCATGTTACATAGAAATTCTCATTTCACATGCACACTAAAAAATACATTTCATGTTTATTTTAGTATAATTTGATAAATGTATGACTCTCAACTACTCACGTAAACATAGTTATTAAATTATTATTAAAATATGTTTATCTTTAAGATCTATAAAATAATACAACATTCTGTTCGTACCTCGTTTTGGATCATTATGATTTTTTTTGTCTGGAAAATAACAAACATGAGTTTCAAAAAAACTCACAAGTATTTAATGACATTTTTATTTCAGTAAGCACGGTTTAAAACAAAGTCATGTCGTAACCACAAAATCATTTTAGATCTATGCAAAAAAAGAGCATTATATTGCGGATAAGAGCATATATATAGTAAAAGATTTTTTTTATGAAAGCGCTACCAACAAGTATGCAATTGTTTACACATCGACAGCTTAGAATATCAATACAAATGATACATGATGAAATGTGATAAAGACATACTTTGCTTACCATTAAGAACATGGACTTTGAACCCCTGTGCAAGCGTTTTAGTCAACCGGCAGACGTAATGTCCTTTGTCAGCAGTGGTAACGCGTTTGATAACAAGTTCACTTATCAATGACCTTCCGGGTACTGGTTTCCGGTTTAATTGCAGAATGCGTCCGAACCATTCGGGCTTCATTTCGCTGATTGGTTCCCCATCGAAAAACCAGTCTTCTGCATCCGGGGCTGTCAAAGCACCAGTGGCGTTGCAAACGAGTCGAATGTCTTCCATTAGGCTGACGTACTCTGTCCCAGTCAATTGGAGCTCTGCAAACATGGATTACAATAGGAATGAACAATACATACCGTGTTCGCGAGACAACAATGCATTGTTTAAAGATGAGAAGGGAAATGTTTTGAAGACAAGTACACATTCACTATATGTAAATGTCTGGGATTTTGGGATTTTTTTTTTACAATTTAACATTTACCACAAACTCGCAAACGGACTTCGAAATGTATAAAACTGAGGAAATGTAACATGCTAAGCATGTATAGGACTAAACTAAACACAAACGGTCATTTATTATCCCGAAGTATCATTAATACAGTGCAATGCTTTTGCAAATCCACGTAAGCAAATCCATAGAAAGTCAAACTTTAAGAGAAGACAATTCTTATTCAGTTCAGTTGTAATGAAAATAGAAATACAATAATTTGAGAATAAATCCGTTTAAGACAAACTACGAATGTGCCATTGTGTTCCTTTTAAAATTGCAATACATTTATTTCTAAACAAGAACTAAATTTCACTCTGATGTCATACATTTTGGAAACTCTTATCGAAAACGTTTTCGTGAACAAAGTAAGAAACACAAAACTCTTATCGAAAACGTTTTCGTGAACAAAGTAAGAAACACAAAATGTACGGCTGAATAACCAACCGTTTAAACTATTGTATCAACGTGTAAAACGACTTTACCCAATTATGCAATGCTAAAATTGCACATATACATTACGCATCAGAGCATTCTTTTCATACAACTATCGTATATTATGAGTTTTACAACACGTCTTACAGAATATCTCCCATCGGTGATATATGGCTATTTACTATTATCCAGCAAAATTACTCTCAGAAATGGTATTGACTAAAACATCCTTACCTTTCGAAGAAGCCAGTTCTTAGATATTATTATTTGAAAGAGCATAAGGGAATACGTACCTGGACTATATTTGATCGGTTCTAAAAAATAAATGCGACAGGTCAGTTTTGGTTCAGTAAGGTAGAAAACGTTTTGGTTTTCAGCAAAAATATTGTCCTCACATATTATACCCGTCACAAATCAGTCAATAATACCCGTTTAAAGTATATGTTATTGAAGTTGTTAATTGTCCATCCGCATGTATATATAATAATACTGCATTAACTACAACCTTAACAGTAGTTATCAGTTTGTAATTATATTTGGGCTTTGTGCAGAGAGCGCCTTAACATTCAACGTACCTTCAATTTAACGTTGAATTATTTGAAAACAATACCGTTGTGACATTGTAATAATACAAACCTAAAACGTTTAACGTTATATTCAACGTGTAGTTATTGTTTGCGCTGATTTGACAAGCGTATGTGCCCTCTTGGTCCTTCGACACGTTCTTGATGATCAGGTCGTATCTGCTCGCCTCGTTTTCTTCATCTTGGGGGTTGATTTCTTCAACCTGGACATCGATGTCTTTGTCAGGGGTGAAGGTCGTCTTTCCGAGGGTCAGAGGTGATTCCTGGTCCGCCTTCCGCCAAACGACCTGTCGTCATCGACAACGTGGCAGTTACACAATAAATACAACATATCAATATTTAAGTTTCGTTTCATTCCTGTACGTTTATTTCAAGTACATTTTGGAAATACAGAGGACAAGCACTCATTTAATCAGGAAAAACACACTCTCTATAAGCCTTTAGCTTCCAATGCAAGGCAGCTAAAATTAAATAAACAAGGCAATTACTCACAAATTTCGGGCCGAGATTATGAATCCTACATCGGAGATGGGCAGTCTCGCCCTCATGGACTGTGATGTACGTGGGGACGGGCAGAAAGCTTGGAATAGAGGAAGGGTTGCTCCTGTAGTAGTCGTAAGCATCTGAAGAACAAATAACACAACATATATGAACATGTAGGCAAAACCCTATTATAAGCCTTGCATAACGTTGTATAACGGAACACAACTTTGTATGTTAATTACACATGTAGCGTTAATCTACAATTGACAATCATATAAATGCTGGGTAAAGGAATACAACACACGTGCTGCATGATATGATATCATTTTTTCTTGAATTACTAATAAAACAGCAAATTGCTTTTTAAAAAGATAAAAAGGATCAACATAATACAAATTGTGCAATAAATTAGTAAATGAATCTTCGCTATATCCTTTTAATATAAAGTTTGTTGTATTACGTACTTTCCTTTATATATTCATGTAGTTATTGAAATGTTATTGAAATGTTTTACAAAAATGAACCTGTCACATAATTAGAATAAAAAGTAAGAGTAGACATTGAACATATCTACCATAATATATCATTATTTTTTAACCCATCGCTTAAAGCGAACTATATATTCTATCATGATACCTGCTTCAGAAAACAAACAACATGTTTAACCAAATTGATTATTGGCCAAGATACAATTAAAGCAAGATGACCAAAGGTCCTTAGGCGCTTCCATAAGACCTGAATGTACTCAATGGTTTTAAGCAGGGTGTGTTTACAATATTTCAAATAAGACTTATTCGAAAAACTGGCAACCATGATTGTTAAAATAACCATGCTCACGTTTGGAAAAGCTCACATATCATAAAACACAAAGTTTTAATAGTATGTGCAAGTTCCAGGATAATTGGGTCACAAATGTGAATTCTAGAGTGTTCAACTAGTTTTACTATAGCCACATAAGGACCGCTTAAACTGCCCCGCCTCATGGTGGCCATGTTTTCAGTAAACCATATCTACATCAACACAGAAATAATCAGATACAATTTGTATTTGGCATTGTTACAGATAGGTTTCTGACATACATTTGACAGTAATACCTTAGACCGCCTGACAAATACACAACCAGCATTGTGTTAGGCAGAGCCATCATGAGGAAAAGAGCCACACTTTAACCCGGTGACGCGGAAAGGTAAGGACCTGCACATCCGATGTGTCAAGAAAGACCACCGAATGGTACATTGCAATACCTTCTCGGTTAAGAGAATGTTTTGGTATATTATCACCCGGTTTTGTTTGGGATGGATAGACAGACGGACAGACGTACGGATCGAGGGTTAACCATTAGTCCCCATCGGATAGGGGACTAACAACTCACAAAAGCATTTCCATACTTAGTTTCTTTAGGCGTTTCACTTCAGAAAAGGTTGTCAGAGATTACACAACACAATTGCTTAAACTTTGTAAGTTTATAGAAGACTATATTAAACTCATGATGCGACTATAGCAATCCAATCGGGCAGTCGAATTTTGTTTGTTTAACTAATAAAATGTCATTAAAACGGTTCAGTAAGCACATTAACAGACGTCAACTTATATTTCAGTAGGTAATGACAACACTTATTCATGTATGCTTTTGATTATGTTAAGTTCCTAATTGTAAATGACTGCGATGGATTCAACGACATTTTAAATAATAATGAAGAATGCAATAATGAGGCGAAGCGAAGACATTCTTTAACAATATCATAAAGAAAGCATTAACAACATAGCGTATACGTTATGTTTGACGCTTGAAGTTAAAACAAATGAATCGGCGATAATTGAGAAAATAAACTAAAGTGCTAAGCTCCCGTAAAAAGACATATATTAAACAGTTTACACGAAGAGATAAGCGTGTAACCAGCAATGTTCATACTTGTCTCCAACACTTTGGTGACGACAATTTATACATTTATGATAAAGTAATTAATAAGCATTATACGTTATATTAAAGAGACTTGTTTACAGATTTTGGCATGTTTTGTAGTTTGTCATTAAATGCTTTAAATTGATAAAGGTAAACATATGTGTTCATGTTATGTGTACATGTATATTTATGTTTATACCAGTAAACAAACATTTTGTTGTTTCAAGTTCAATCTATGATGAGGTGTGCCATTAAATATGTAGTGCGTATTGCTCCAATTTTTTTAGTTGAAACCTCTACCTATGAAATGAGCCAATTTTGTTTTCTATCTACACTTATGCTAAGATTAAAAATATATTGAATATAAGTATATTGTTGATATCAAATAGCATGTTTATGCAATTGACAATTTACTGTTTCCATAGCAACTGTTAATTACTTTTGTCCAATTAAGTTTGTCAATCCTTGACCAAAATAGAATTGCTAAAAAAAGTAATGTCGGGCAGTATAGATGCACAACACAAATTGTATCATGAGCAGTTATTCATTTTAGTTTCAAGTTGGTAGCTAAACAAAAACTTAAGGTCAATTTCTGAATTTAACCTATTTCCAGAAAATGTGCATATATTTTTTTATTGTTAGCATGTTTATGATGTTCCTTATCTGTCCAGAACATATTTTGTTGATTTTGCTGTTATTTTTGTCTTTAATTCTTTAACATGGTAATACATATGAAAAATAGAACATTTTTTGTTTCCATAGCAACCATGAGTATTCATGATTTATAATACTACAATTAATTCAGTTCTTTGTAATCAATTATGTTCATCGACATACGCGAATAATGGAGTTATTATCAACACAAACTAATCAGTATAACATACACTGATACTCATTGAATAAAAACCTCATTTCATTCAAAACTGCGCTATTCGGCGTTTATGACACAAAACACAAAAATGACATAACTTCGTCATTTTTAGGAATTCGGTGCTAAAATTTCAGATTTGGATTTGTCAGATGTAGAACTTTCATAATATATGCTTATCTGAAAAAGAAATTTGTTGACCAGATTGATCAAAATCTCGTTCACAGACACACACATATATATATATATATATATCATGTATTAAATACATGTGCTGCACATTATATGTATATATGTATTTCCATTCCATGTGTACGTGTTATTGTATTCATTATGTTACTTTATTGATTTCATTATACATATACATATGTATATGTATCGTGTCTTAAATACATGTGTTGCACATGACATTTATATACATGGTATATATAATGTGCAACACATGCATTAAACATTGAAATCACTATGTATTTTTGTATTATTTAAACTTTGTTACCTTTAGAATGCAGCTTAAGTGAACCAATTTCAAGTGCAAATTTGCCCCACAACTAAGAGTATATACACATATACAATATCAAATATATTTTACCAAACTTTCTCAATACGAAAACTTTTAATATATGACTAGAAAATTATCTGAATCATAACGTCAGTTTTTTAACTATAGTGGCTCACAATTACTGTTATTCGTTGCTCTAAAATGTGTAATCTTCGTTTTATCATTCTCATATATGATATTATATAAACTGCTGATATTATTTTGATAAAAAACGCCTGTTTGTATTTAAATATTATCGATTGACTAATTAGACCGTATGCAGCACTAATTAGACCGTATGTAGCACTTATGCAGTAATACAACAATACATTGCAATCTTTGCTTCTCTCCCATTTCCAATGAATATCCAATTTCATCATGAATTCCATCCGCATGAGCATACACGCACCTGATCGGAGTTTGAATAATTACAGAAATAAATAAATGACGCATTGCATCTGTATCGTTGACATATACGCTTGACACTGAATAGACGACAAACACGTGAACCAGGTGACTCATGTTCCCTTGATTAGTCAGAAGGGCTTGCGGGTCGCGTTTCTACGTCATTGCAGATGGTTTGGGGAAAATGTGAATAATATTGTTCAGGCATATTGTTAATATTGACGGAACATCCGCCTACGTAACGCTTTATATCTCTTTAGAGGCTTATTGTCGAATAACTTACGTGTTGTATTGTATTCTACTTGATAGTCTTGTTTTTTTTTGCATTTGGTCACTTGTTATAAATAAAGAGCATCTCTTAAATTTGAATAATACTAATAATAGTAGTTATACTTATAATAAGTATAATTATAATAATGAAATTGTAATTATAATAATATTAATAATAGCAAAACATATAAATTATTATGTTCATAAATAATTATTATTATCAGTATACTTATTAGTATTAACACGTATAATTATCATTAGTAATTTTCGATGTATACTTGTTTAGTATTTATGAATGTAATCAATTAATAAACAAAAGCCACATATATCAATACTGAACACATTAATATTATAAATCCTATTTAAATTTTACAACCAAAAAAGCACAATTACACATATACACACTTAACCTGACCTTCTTGGCAGACTGTGTCGAACCCACAATGTAGCACCAACAGACAAACTATTTCGACATTAACACAGACGTTAATTCCATTGCAACTGTACGCATACTATTTTCTCCAGAATTTCAACATTTCACACTTCCGTTAATACCTTTATGCAATTTCAAACACTTAATTGATTAGGTTGTTATACTATTTGTGTTAGGTAATATGGTGCATCTGTAAGTCCTCTTATAACCTAGGCTTTTTTTGACTTGCACCAACTTTGCATAACACATTTTAAAATTACAACGTAAACGTTTGAACGTGTAAACATGAACAATACGCACGTAAATGTCTTGATAACACAGTTGTTGTATTTTGTTTTTATATCGCACTATCGTCTTAAACAACATATTCATGGCATCATCTATGCGATCATTCGATGTCTTCAGTAGATGTTAAAAGCCAATGCCTTTATCACGGTGGGACTTGCTTCGAGATACTCAATGTTGACTCCAAAGGCAGCCACTGCAGCAGATATATTGATCGGTTTAAATGTAATCGAGCTGGATATGATTTAATCAGTGCCCGGCGTTCGAGTCAATCCAATATTATGCTTGAGTAAGCACCAGTCGCGTTATGGGGGCTGACGTATTCAACGCAAACGTGATAATGAAAATCATTTCGCCAATATCCGTGCATGATGCTGGTATACCGATCAGTAAATTTGTCATCTGTGGTATAGAGCATATTGGTTGTAAATCTAAAGAAACGCTGACCATATGTAAGGTAAACACCAGACGTATGTGTGCATTGACAATCAGAAGGTTTTATAGTTTTATAAATCCTCACATAATTTAATCAATTCAAACCAAATATTTGAAAACTGCATCGTTGTCACAGTGGTGAAATGATACATGATCCGATATAACCAGTTCCTGGCTTAGTATTCGGTGATATTTGTAGACATGAAATAACGTAATTAACCGAATCATGTATAATGTAAACAACAATCAAACATGTTATTTTTCAGAGAGCGTTTTGTTATGCAGAAATATGTAATATGTTTTTTTATTACTTTACAATCGTAACGACTTTAAACCACTTTACAGTGTCTTAGAAGGTACATTTGTTGATGCTTACAAAACACAAGTACACTTATTTTCATTACAAAAAAAACGTTTTAAACTAATGGATGTGTTTTTAACGTTGAACATAAATTTTGCATCTGTGAACGACTTAATCTATATTATGTAAAGATGAAACAAACAGCAATTGTATTCCATCCGCAGGACAGCTGTTTTTAATAACCACATGATACAAGATCTATATTTATGGTTGTAACCAAATAAACGTTAAACATAAACAACAGATGAAAGAAGTTTTTTGGCAACTGGCGCGCTTTTCAAAACAGTCATGCAATTAGATTGAAGTGACATACAAGTATTATGTATTGACATGCAATACTGCTGCAGCTTCTGGAGTTTCACTTCTTTATATTGACATAATTTGTTTGCAATTTAAAAGAATTATATATGATTCATATTACTAATTTGCGTTACAAATACTTGAATTAATTGTATTAATTAATTGATACAACAATCTATGTGCATCGAAATACATCCTAAAACATTTAAGAATCCAATTAATAGCAGTTACGAAAATACACATTTGTGTGTATATACTTTTAAAAACAACATCACACTAAAACAATAATTGAACAAAGTCCTTTTAAATATATATACAATGCAGTTAGCGTCATCCATTCACATACCAAATAACCTTTTAAATGGACACAATGATTATTCGAAGCCAAAATAATGGCCTATTAGAAGAATACCAATACGCTTTGCAAAACAATAACTCATCCGGAAATAGTGAACCATTTCACACTTTACCACATTAAAGTTTACATGACTGTTTTGCATTAGTTCAACTTTTGTGAACAATCTTCAAACACTCTTTCCTACGAAATGTTCGCTGCACAGCTTTACCAAAGAAAGACTTTTCCGCGAATAGGGTTTAACAAAAGATATTTCAATTAACAATGAACGGGATAAAGGATGATGCCAAGTAAGACAATAACTCAGCAAGAAGACCAATTCACGACGAGAATAGCGTTGTTTGGATATAGGCTTTGCCAATGCTCACTTTTATTTGTATTAACCTTTTAGTAAGTTGACTGCATAAGCATGAGCATTCTATAAGTTGTTCAATTCTCATTTTTAATTTGTGTTAATTTTCTCACGCATGCCTTTTTTAATGATCAATGTATCGAACTCAAATTCGACATAAACCACATGCTTTTGTAGACTCTTCTTAATTTCTTTAAATTACTTGTACAAGTCTACTGTTTCTGTTCTGAAAAATATACAGTAGAATAAATTACTGATCCGAAGCTAGATTTACATTTTATTTCAGACGGTATTAAATCACATGCAATAAAAACAAGCTAAAATTCACATGTGTTTTAAAGCATATAATCTCGATGATTAAAAAAACAACAACAAATTATCCGCTGTTGATGATCAACATAAAAACACCACGTTTTACAAGTTTAAAATGATAACGTAATGAGTAGAAATTACGTTAAACGTTTTTAAAATCGGATGGTAAATACTTAATTCAACAACTAAGTTAACTACATGTATTTGTGTAAATATATGACCATTTTAATATACAATATTCTTTTCGTCAACGTGTAATTATACGTGCTAATAACGACAATAATAAGGCCATTATTTCGTCGATTACTACTTGCTGACCAATTGTAGCGGTGAATCGCACACATGTCTAGCAGTTTTCAATAACTCTGAGGAACATTCTCTTTTACAGAAAGGCGTGGGGTGGTATTTTCTTGAAATGGTTTAAGCCGTATCTTTTCTATTTACACTATGTGCCGCTCGTGTACAAATCAATGTATATGAACGCAATTCTTTAACTTATATGAGAAAAAAATGAGCCCTAAATATTACTATTCTTGGCATAGCTATTACAACATACGCTTATAATACTCTTGACGACGCAAGGAGCCCTAACAAAATTTGCATTTTCCATTCCTTTTATATCTAGGATAAGATTGATAGAGATGAGAACGAGTATTGAAAGCGAATTCCAATCTAAATGCAGTATTATCTAAATCAAGCGTTATTTGTCAAAAGAGAAACACAATGTTGCAATACAGCGATATAGGGACATATGTGACTATGAGTTGTACGAAACAATTGAATTTGGAGTCTTAAAGTCCGATATGCATTTATACTGGTGTGCTGATTATTTAACCATATGAATTGTCTTACTATAAATACTTATAACATGTATGGTCATCATCAGGTTTGATAATTGCCTGATATAAATAAAACATGTCCCCAATATAAAGAAGTGAAACTCCAGAAGCTGCAGCAGTATTGCATTTCTATCATACACTCCTTCGTGGTCCTTTATTTATGGGAAGGAACCATTTGCCAAAACGGTACAGTACGGCACAAAAGAAAACAACATATACACATAGTAGAATAAAGCTGGGGTCATCGCATTGGAACGGTTAATGCTAAGCAATGGGGTTTAAACCGGTTATAGAGCGCTCAACCTCACGCTTGGCCCAGCAATATTCATGATACAAATAAGTGTAAATAACATTTAAATTCATAGCATTGCAACTTAAGGAGGCCAGAGGAACAGAGTTACAACTATTGAGGCACGATGAAATGAAATTACGAACACGCATCAACTACATCCCTTCTTTTTACCAAAAGATTTAAGAATATAGCATCATATAGTTAATATTTCAGATCATCATCGCGCACCTACAGAACGAAGCAGCAATATTGGGTGTAAAAGATCCAAATTACATACTTGATTGTTTATGTGTCTTTAATGTACTCATATGTAAATGAAAATGATTGTAATACCTAAAAAGAATAACCGTATAGACTGAGGCAATAATTTATCAAAACGAAAGTTATACTAGCAATGATGAAAAAAGGCTGCGTGCTCTATACACGCGTATTATTAAAAATAAATAAAACGAGCTTAAAAATAAATCGATCAAGAAACTAACATCAGAGAAAAAGTCGCAAAAGACGTTCCTGTTGTTGTACTTTTCCTTCCCAAAAATGGCGTCGTTGGAACCTTAAGACATGACAAACATGAATGCAAGAACAAACAAATGCAATAACACAAAAAAACGATATAACATCGACACAAAAATGAATGACGCTTTTTGGCCCTGGTGTCGTGTGCACATGAGGTCAATAAATCAAGATCTTGGAAAACTCAGTTCTAAATCTGTTATAACATCAGGTATGTATTACCAGTACCAAAATGCGAATAGTAAATCATTTTTAACACATGTTATTGTGTTTTCCTCAATGGTGGTCTGTTAAACCAATTGCATGCAACGTACCGTAACAATATATGGGCACTTTTACATATCTGTGTAATTTGTTTTGCGATGATTTATAACCCAGTGTTTACTTCATACTGTTTTGTCTCGATATTGGCAAAACGTGTGTATGCTATTGATTTAAACGAACCACATGACTAATGGTATTAATTTAGTATAATGCAAAACGTGTTCCATGCGTGTATTTAAGTGGAAGCATCGTATATGATACAAATCATGCCTAATTGTCACGTATCTGATTCTAAGTTTATCGAGAGATGCATTTTATTTTCCATCGGATTGGCAATAATCGTTAATTCGTTAAATATTGGAGACATTCGGAACACCAAATCGTCAGCTATTGTTGGAAACTGAATATGCAAGCGTTTAGTCACGTCATAATGCAAATGAGGCTATGCAACTTTAGCGGTAAATCGATCGTAGTAATCGATACGTTATAGTATAACGGATTTGTTTGTGTAAATCTTAGTGTCAATTTTAAACCATCTAACCACTATAAACAGTATGATTATGCATTATATGGAAGCTCGGAATATAGGTCGAATGCGAATTTATCAAATATAAATATCGTACAAAACGAAAATGTGTAAACAGCATTACTAAAAGCCTATTACATGGAAAATAACATCGATTATAGGTATCAACCTGTAAACAATTCAGATATAATCGTTTAAACAACGGCGAAGTGTTCTTAACTACTTTCTATTTTAACTTCCGCAACTGAACAACAAATCAAAATTCCGAATAGCTCTGCGTGTAGCAGCTGAGTAGTCTTGTTTCTATTTTATCTTTCTTTCGATCTAGAATCCTTTATTGCTCGAACTCAGCGATATAATTGGCTTAAAAGTAGTAGTAGACATGCAAGCGTTGTTCTATAGTCTCGAAACATCTACACATATTGTTATGCATTTTTTAATGCAATTGCTTTAACTAGCTGACGGACTAATTTTAAGTCGGCAATACAAAAAAAGCTGAGTTTCTCCAAAAACATTATGAATACTTTCAAACAAAGTAACGTGACGCTTAATATTTTTTTAAAGCAAAATCAACGTATTTAACTGTACACGCCACATTCTTAAAAGTGCATCATAATTTAACAGGAACATAATGGAGCCAACATTGGCCATACCGGTAATCCATTTTACACTTGACCTTCCGAACAATATACGGTTTGGCAATGTGCATTGTAAGCTTTAAACAAGTACATTATTCAAAATACAATTATCACTCGAAGGTACTGTACCATAGTAGTACATAACGGAAGATAATAATACATAGACACGGTTGGATTTATTTTCATGGACACTTACGATTTGTATTGAATGGCTAATCAGTGTATTTCGTTCTATTAAGTACATAGCATCAGGATATGAACAATTACCTACTTGAAAGACGGTACAATGTTCGGTAAGACATCTCACTTCAAACCCTAACAGTGCCGACAGTCATTCATAATACAATTGACTTTCATTTTGCCACTGTACTATATTAGAACAAACAGAACGGTTCCACCACATGCACAATGGTCGATTACCAGTGTTCACTTTGATTTTATACTGGATTTGCCGAACCGTTCACGTACAAGCTTATGCATTTAATATAAGCAATAGTGCTTGCAAATATATATTTAATATGACAATAAATTCAAGCCAATGGTGTAACAATCGAAATACAAGGGTAATTTCTTAAGTTTGACATTACACAAATATCATTATGTTATCAACATCAATATCTTCATCGTTCATGACAAAATGACTGCAAGACTAACACTGTTATTTAAAAGCAAAACGACCCTTTTGAAGTAAGCAGTCTGCTTTTTAAACAACGTAGAACAATAATAAAATAAGGTTTTAGCATGCCATTTTTTTATTTATTCATTCATTATATATGGCAATATGTGATTTATAAAATCACCACTGGGGCTGGTATTCAAACCGTACTGCAATACCATTCAAACGTTGACTTTTTCGTTATGTCAATTATCATTTCCACGAAGCATTATTGTCGATAAGATCGATTTCGAAATAAATTTCAAACATAAGGATAACAGGCATTTCAAGACTGGCTTGTAAAATGTTAAAACGTTTGAGCATTTTTATTGACAACGCATAAGTAGAGACGTTGAAATAATAATTTAGTACATGTAGGCTGGGTATTATAAATGCATTTTAAAATAGAATAATTGTAATGCAATGCTATTGATCATTTAACTACCATACTTCGATTACCAAAATGCACTGAATGAGCCTTTATATTCAGAAGGTAAGTTTTAATCTGTATTACAACATTACTTATACTTAATAAAAACAAATGGGGACGACAAAAACAATACATGTTCAGAATCTGTGAGAGTTATATTATTAGACGTTTGATTATATATCCCACACAACTGTAATAAAAAACGATTAAAAGAGCAAATTACTTTCACCTCCTTTTTTATGGATAAATAATGGATTTAATAATAGATCTTTAAAACAAACATGACTTATACCCCATACCGCTTTTTCAGCTATGTTAAAGGGTAAATAACAAAGTAATGTGTCGGTCACTTGGGATGAAAAATTGTCTTGCCCATAGACAAGTATAGACATTAATATTGATGTTATATTTGAAGTTTGAATTAAATCGCATGAGAAATGTGGAATAAGTTTGCTCTTTACAAACAAATAACATTAAATGCGGGCAGACCGACGGGACGATCGACCGACGTATAGACCCCAATATATCCCCTTGTTGCGAATTATATATTTATTTTGTATCTTGTGTAATCGTACATATAGTCCTAGATGAACGAATATGTAAATGATTACACTATATAAAATAAACGCCAATGTTAAGCGATATAATCACTATTAATTAACGATATATCTCTAATAGTCCTATCACCATTTCATGCATTGAGAATGCAATAAGATGACATGTCCCAGAAAGATAAATATTGCATTACTTAATGCAACTTACCGTTTAGAGACCATGACCAAAGCAGTATTAACGAAAACACATAAACATTGAAGCAAATTATCCTCATTTTTAGAATAATCATCGTTTCCTCTCTGGCGTCATTGCATCCCAATATCCTTCTTGAATTGTTCACTTTAAATGGAAGCTAGTTTTGTTCATTATCCTTTCCTAAATTATGCACGCACGTTATTTAAGCATGCACTTGGGATTTCAAAAAAATACAGTAAATCCTGTTCAATATCAGCGTTGAATGTCTCAGTCTATTTTGTATAATCTCTGAACAGCATCATCTTCAAGATCGATATTCTCCTACCTCCAAAACCTCTTCATTTCCCATACAATGCATTTCCCAGATCACATCCGGGTCACGTAATTTCAAAAAGCCAAAACATATATGCAATAAGAAAAAATAATTGGGTGATTTTTGGTTTTAGTATCTGTATACGATATTGGACAATTAAACTCATTTAAGAAGTACACCAGCTATATCAAATACAATAAAAAGGACGTCAAATATCTCCTGCAAATGAAAATACATACTCTATAGCTATATAACAATATGTCATCAATCTTGCACATGCATGTTCAACATAATGTTTTAAACGAAAGCTAGCTATTTATAAATATCTTTCTGTTTGAAATAAACATGTGTCCTACATGTTTATATTCATATGATAGTTAGTTTGCTACATAACATGCTCGAGTGACCTCTGTCATATCTTATTCAAATGATATACAAATAATTCCTGGAACAATAAGGCACATTAAAGTAAAGTATTTATATGATAATGTATTAGCCATCTAAAGTTAATACACATACAATTTGCGGGAGTTACAAAACTAAGCAATAAAGCACCTACAAAACACTAAGTAAAATATTTATATGATAATGCATCAGCCCTAAATTGGCGTGTGTAATAATATGTAAGTTATCGTTAATAGTTTAATTCCTCGATAAATTGTTACTGTCAATAGCATACGAAATACATATATCACAACGCCACATTGTCCAATCCACTCACGCAGTCGCCAGTGAATTCCTAACGTTTATATGAATATTGCGTATAAGGATCGATGCCAGTCATCAAACTAAGAGGAAATATATCATTGAAGCGCGTGTCTTTGAGCTGTAGGTTAAACCACCAGCGGCTTAGAGATGTGAATCAGTATGTATCGGAACTCTAATTAAGATTCGTTTCCAGAACAACTTGTTGCACATATGGCACAAGCACAATGCCGTACAAACAGTCGAGAGATTAAATTCTAGTAATCTAATTTTGTATATAATTTCCGAAATTGAATTCGATAAATATAACAAGGAACGATTATTGTTGTCAAGTTGTTGGACCCCGTAAAGTTATAATAAGCAAAAACTCCTAAGCTACCTATGTGATAATATCGTCAAACAAAAACGAATTTTATTTATATCGATACAAAACCAATAGCCAAAAAATGAATACTCTATTCCTCATACAAATCATTATGAACTAATTTATTGAATCTTCAAAATTTAATTATAGGGATAATTTGCACAACCGCGCTACCTACACATTATCACTGATTTGTAGCATACACTTACATCAATAACGTTCAAGTTCAGTTTGATGTATCAAAATACGAAAACATATTTGTTCACACGCATTGCATACTAAATCGTATTGAGCATGATGACTTTAGAAACTGGCTGATAAACATGTGAAAAGTTAAGTATTTAACACCAGTGAAACGGCGTTTATCTACCGTAACGCATTAATGCGTGACTTCATTGCATATAACCAAGTGTTCCGCATTTTTAAAATAACACAACACGGTGCCCACTTTGTTCGTTGAATTCTAAGGCAGTGTATGCACAAAGTGTAGTTTTATATCAACAATAAATCAGACAAGTGTTCACCGACATGCACTGGTTCAAATTTATAATGCAACGATTATTACGGAGTTGTAGAAAGTAACTTGACCGCTTGAATGACAAGCACTAATGTCTTATGCATAAACAATTACATTTTCAGTGACATATTTCAGTCTCTTTGCAAGGGGAACATTACAGTCATTTTATTTGCACAACATCATTTTTACAACTGCTAAGCCTCTGGAGTTATGTTTTCAGGTGAAATGACGATCGAAATACTTCAAAGAAATGAATCATATTTATTGCAAGCGCTTAACTCCCATACACATGCACACGGAATAATATGCGTGTTACATTGTTTATTATCATACGTATATGCCAATAAAAGAGGCAATAACATAATTGCATAATTTATTAGTAATCTACTAATTGCTACGAAATAATCTTGATCATGTTCACAATCTTAAAAAAACAAAATGGTACCGTGATTAAGTCAGCAACGACGTGTGTAAAATACTTTAAAATACATGTATTTGCTGACAACACAAGTACTAGTATTCTAAGATTGTATCAAATTATATGAATGTGTAATGTATGTTATGTATGTATATGTTAATGTACGGACATTTAAATATCGATGTCCCGATAACAAAAACTTTGTGAGTGAAGACAAATGCATAGCTATAAATTGTTTCAGAATGTTGTTGCACACAACGAATAAGATTTATATTCTCAAAAATTGTATTTGCCTTATCTTACGTTAAGTATAAGTATTGAAAATATCTTCTAAGAATTTAAGCAATCCATAATTTGTTAAAAGTTTATACTGATGATAGTAGACGTGTATTCATACGTACCGAATGGCAACATAATAGAGTGCAGCTCTAGGAAAACCCAGCTTAATTAATGTACTTAAAGTGTCGTCCCCTTAAGTTCAAGCCTGCCTGTACAGTATGCACAGGCTAATAAGAGACGGCGCGTTCCGCGCTTATGGATTGTTCCGTTTAAATTAAAAATTATAAATTGAAATTACGTTTAAATTATAATTGAAAGTCCTGTCCAAGCGGATTGCGTTGACCCTGATTAGACTGTGCAAACTGCAACGCCTAATCTGGGACGATATTAAACGTAAATGCATTAAAACCGGATCTCATAGAGACCGAGTTATTAACATCGCATGGCATCGCATGTAAAGCCTGTCTGCCTACACTTCAGTCAGTAACAACTTTGTTTCTTTGATGTCTCATTTACACTGATACAAGCTTACATTATCAGTTGCACATGGCACAAAACAGCCGTAAACAACTTAGTTCTTCTGATGTTATTCTGTTATTATGTGTTGATAGATTGTGTTAAATCAACAAAAATATATACAGTCTATTCATCAAATAAATAATCATTCGGATACATTTTGTTTGAATATAATCACAAATGAATGAAGACTTATTCCGGAAATGTTAATTAAAGAAGTGAACGATGTTTCCCATTTATCAATGTACTGCAAAAACAAGTTTGTACTTTCTGTAAAATTGAAAATCAAATATAGCCTAATGAGTTTTCTAGTTGAATGGCATGCATTCACTGTTTTATGTGAATGGTAAAATGAAATTGAAAATTACAAGAAAATGTTTATCAGATTTTTTTCGGCAGAACATAGTCAGTGTAATGGACGATTGACGAAAATCTCATGCGAATGTAGGAACCACGCTAATAACCCGCCTAGCATATTATGATCCCTTTAATGACAAACCTTGGTTGCAAAGATCCAAATTGGAACTGCAGTCGCTATGGTAACACAATATAGGTGACAATCATTGGCTTGATGGGCATTGCCATGTTTTAGGTTTTTATAGAGACTGATATAGTAAGTTAACACGACTTGTGTTTAACCCCCACAATAAATGATGGCTAGGGTATAATAATAAATATTTTTAAAAAGTATGTACAAAAAACTTGTATTAATATATAAATTAGTTTCGTTGGCAGATATTTTTATGATTTAAGTGAACGTATTATTTTGTTAATGTTGCGAATAGTTTTCTAGCTTGAAACAAAAATCTACTTCATTATTGCATTATATAAAACACCTCATATTATTAATAATGTGCTGCGGGCATATTTCTAATTTATGCAGCTTTACATGAGGTGCTTCGCAAACCATTATATAATGATATTACATCGGGAATGAAAGGATTCCACAATGTATGGACTGTAATAAAATATATCCGTACGTAAGCCGTCGAGCTGGAGTGTTGCATCTATGTATATCTGTATTGAAATGTTTGCAGCGCTATTATTGCTTACTCTAGCTACTCACAATTTTTTTGTCTTTGATGTTAAGTGTAATATATAATGGAAAATAAAACGACGATATAAAGAATATTCGCCGCTTCGCGACTGCTATTAGCGTTTAAATTATATTCTTAATATTCTATATATTATTATGACGACTTATAGTAATAATACATTTCTGTAATGTAGTTGTTATTACATTTAATTGTTAACGCAATTTATCTGAATACGTGTAATTTATTAATCATAGACATTGTTATAAAACCATTGCTTGTATTACTGAAAAACAAATCCCCCGGTATGGGTGCTGTACTTAATATTACAAATGAACCAAACGAACACTGTATTAACGAAATCGGATGTAGCTAGAGATATGTATGCATTTCTTTATAAAAATAAACGTTTATATTTAGGGGCAACTTTAAAACGTGTAACTACTGGTAAAGGCACACAGTAGATGAGCCACATCACATCGTTGTAATGTCTATATTGATTGGATAATTGCGAAAGCTTTATCAATAACAACATGCGTGGCATTGAATTTACAATGTGGCAAATTAACTTAAAAACAAAACACCGTTAAATGTATATACAAGAAAATCCATAAAACATGTTTATGAATTATAATCACTTGAATAGTAAAAATATGCATTTACGTTGTTTCAAAGCTCCCAATATCGAGTATGGCATAAGGGATAAGCAAGTCAAAGTCAATTCGCCCTCAGTATAAACCATTATTATTAACGATTCTAATTTGCTTTAATAATAAGGTGTAATTGTTAAGCAATGTGGTGAGGCGTACACGTTAACTACATAAGCTTCGATAATTAAAACGGCACTTCAAAGAAATTAGTGTCTTCTCAATTGCTTTTACAACGCAAATGCCTAATATAGATATTTGTCAGTACCTTATAGGCACCATATTTGTAATTGCATGCATTGATCACTACAATTGTGAACACAGCATTTTTAATTCATTCCTCTTACTTAACGTCAAGAGTGTTACTCATGAACTTCAGTTAGTCAATTCTTTCGATAAAGAACGTTTTAATATTTCCTATAAAATCAAAGATAACATAATGTAGTCTTTGTAATAAAGTTTGGGTGTATCATAATAATACGCCACATGTTTATAAAGAGTCATGTCGTAAGAAGGGACATTAATTTAATATTCATATAACCAGAGTGACAATAAACAACACATTTATACCAAAAGGCAAACTGAAATCTGCTTGATTTACAAAACATTATGCTGTTGAAAAAGGATAATGATTATTTAAAGAACAAAGCACAATATGTAGCCTTTATATCGTTAGTCACCTTATACTCAGATACTCAGATTATTAAAATCTTATTTCAAACGTTATTCGTAGTATATGTAAACAAATATATGCGCTTTTTGTTATTGTTAACGCTCAACGGATTAGCAAGGCTAAGCGTTTACGATTACAACTACGTTGAACAGGAATTTGTTACCCAGTTGTTAACACTAAGTATTATTAACCATCAGTATTTAGATAAACAATTAACCTTTAAATAGCAAATCAACAAATGCTGACAAAATCGCTAAGGTAATGTTGTTCGCAGGCTTATGTTTAGGAACCAACGACTGATAACTGTGTATCATGAGATAATACATCACCGGTGTACAACTCCTTTTTTTATACAGTTTGAATGAAATGCATTCAAACGACTTTTTGCACTGCAACAATGTGCGACCTACTTATCATTCGAGTGTATGTTTTTCTTATTACTATATGAACAAATGATTCACAAAATATCATACCGTGCTAAATGTTTCCAAATGAATTATACTAAACAATACTAGTTATTCATTAAATTATGAAGGAATTACATTGTGGTTTCAAACAAGCTTTGAGTTGCCATGAATTATGCGTTTTATAAATGTGTACATCTTCATACGTATCTTACAAAGCGATGAACATTAACTGAGTCCGCAATTTAAGTGCTTTTAAAAAATATATTCTTACTTAGGACTTTGACACGTTTATAACATCTGTATTGGGCGCCGCACTCAAGTGTGGTCTAGATCAAATGATAGTATTGTTTGCCCCTAGGTAGTAGGGGTTATTATACAAAAAGTACATTTATTGTATTTATGTAGTTTTATGCAATTTGGTTTGTCGCAATAACGATGAATAATTATTGCAATATGTATGCAGTTGTATTTTCTTCTGTAATGAATGTGTGTGCATAACCAAACAGAATTAAAATAGTTGTTCTATAAGAGTAAAAACACGAGGACATCACTGCTTTCACATCACAGTAAGACTTGTGCTGATACAACGCAGAAACGTAAGGCTTGAACAGTGCACGCTGCGCTGGATGTTTCGAAATATGTTAATATTGTATTTGAGTGGCTCGTTGGACACCACACAATTGGCGAAAATAGTGCTGACTTATATTGATGCAATGACAGCGAACATACCTGTAGTATTCTCTACCAATTTCGGAGCTATTATGTTTCTGGTGTTTGTTTAAGCTTTGACGAATGTGGTCTACAGATAAGCTCAAATAGGTCAATGGTTTGTCAATATAAGGTTGTGTCCTTGATAAGACCTAAAACAACGAAGTGCATTTGTGACAAACCTAATAGTGACACCAGTTCATTGTTAATTGTCTTTATTGATAATAAGCTACTGTGCAATTAAGGCAATTCATTCAATGATTTAACGTTTTCAATAAACGATGGAATATTGGCTATGGTATCCGCTTATCAATCAGGACTCATATGTTCAATCTGCATTCACCATATCTACAGCAACAACATCAATAAGCATGACGGTTTTACTTAGGAAACAAACAAACTTTAAAGTAAATACACTCCAATAAGGTTATGATTCAATATAATTGAGCAATCATGATATACGTTTAAATTACGATTATTGGATTCATTTTAAAACCGCATATAGTTGATACTATCCGAAGCAACATTCTACTATTTGAAAGATAATTGCATCTGTTTTGCTAGGAAAGAAATGGGTGCCATTAAACAACCAAATTGTGTGTTAGCATCTATACAATTGAAACTGTTCACGAAGACCAATCAGTTTAATAATTAATACAAACAAATTATATTAAGATTATTCTGCAAAAATGTGAAAATACATTTATTTATGCAATAATCTTTATTTACATTACTTCATACGTTAACATTTCTTTACTGTCTTATTTCATAATACATTTAAATACTAGGCATTGTACAATCAATTTACTCAGTTCCTCAATTGCCTTCATAACATATGCTTTTTCGTCATCTTGTTACCAATTTCATTTATAGTAACACGTGGGAAATGAGTTAAGCAAACAAGGGCTCTGTCGAGAGGCAATGATACAGCCAAATATTGTTTTACTTGTGTCGCAATATAAACTGTAAACCTCCGCCCTTTTGATGCTTTGCATCAACTGCTTTCTGTTGTTTTTTTGGAATGTCCGTAACGCTATTATAACTCAATTACTACATTATTGATGTTAATGTACAATGTTAAAGTAAAACATACAATTATGAATATAATTAATCTTGTTGATACATACTTTTGAGTAAATGATCAACATATTTAAGGCTTTGAAGGTATGTTATATGTTTGTTTTTTCAAATAATCGTTCTTACAAGTAATACACCTTTTTTAAACACGGTTTTTCAATGTGTGTTATTTATGTTTTAAAATAAAAAGCTTTATACACAATTATTTTTCTGTATTGAGAACACATCTGCGTTCCTAAATAAGTTAAATATGTAACAAGATTGTGATTCGTTTTTAATTGAATCGGTCTCGATGCACAGGTATGTATGCTGATGCAAAAGTTGATTCATGAATATTAAGGACACATCCTGCAAAGCACATATCATAAAAAACAAACGACAGCACTATATTAACAATAAGTTGATTTGTGTACAATTTATGTATATCGTTTTTAAAGGGGTCTTTCATCACTTAGTTGGTTCCAAGAATTCCAACAAGCATTTATCAAAACAATCAACAGTTTATGGCCCAAAGTGTTCTTTCATACATCGTTAAACTATCCAAAAAAAATCATAATTTATCATACGTGCACACATAATATTTATGACATAATTTGCGCGAGTTTATTTATTACATCTTCCGCGGTATCATTTACTACACTCACGTTGAGGGTATTATGCTCTCCCGTTGATCGTTAATGTGTTCGGCATTTAGGTTAATGGTACACAAATGATGTTGATTATGAGAATTGGTCGGAATGAGGCTGTTTTCTCTTCGTGGGTCAGACTGTATACAGAACGCACTGTCTTCGCATGATACACAAAGCAACATTCTTTAGTTTGATAATTATGCTGTTAAAGCCTTTGTTGCAGACGAATACGAAATTACTGCCTTGCATTTTCAAGTTTTAATCCCGTGGGTATTATAGAGTAAACACTATAAGACCATATCATTAATTATCACACAAGACTGGATGTATGAACCGTTGATTTCGTTCTTTTTATTTAAATACATTAGCGTGTTTATACAAATAATTTGAATATAGATATAATATAATAAGTAACACAAACTGTTACGTGCGATGCCTGCACTCAATACTATTTAAAGCCAGGCTTTGTACAATATATTTCTGAATTGCGTCTTTGTCACATTTGCCATTTGTTAAATCGTAAGATAAATCTCTATTAACATTAATAGTAATGTTTTGAGAAAACAAACACTTTTAATGGTTTACACTAAGGTGATGCGACGATTCACAATTAAGTGCCACATGATAATTTACGACGTCGCAGTTGTTATGTTATATGCGTTGACGCAATCACATACACAGCGTTGTATTTCGAATTGTTGGCATACGCTGTGAGCCTATGGATGTTTCCAGTTCAATAAATGTAAAATATAGATAAGTTATGCTATATATATTGTTATATTACTATTCAACACATGCCGTTCTGATTGACGATAAGTTCATTCGTCGTATCCATTATTTGAATGTACGTATTGCCGTATTGCATATGTTTGTCAATAACTGACTGATCCTTGTGATTAGTCCAGGACAAATCTCACTTTCCTCATTAATTGCTCAATTTGCTACCAGTTCGTGCAATATATTATCAATCGTATGATGAATAAATTGCATTATACATGGAATGCTAAACACTATTAATGTTTCGTATGCCAATTTATCGACACGTATATGACGTGACTGCTGAATTCCTTAATCTATGAAATGTATCTACCTAATATATTGGCCTTAACTTATGGATTTAGTTTTGTGTACGTTATATTTTAACACAAATTACTGCCATTTGATGGAACGCTATAAACTATAAGTGTACGATATGTGTATATAACTTACCCTTGTAAAGTGTATGTGTTCAAAATACATTCATAAAACTTTTAATTCATAGCATATTTACAAAAAAGTCATGCCTGTCACTTTGTAGTGCCACACGAATTCTTATGAGAAGAAATTATCACACAGGTCGCGGATTAATAAGTTATTGATACAGTGCTCTAATTAACATAACCGCATGCTATACGAATACAGTTAAAGAAATAGATTGCAGCCCTATCCTTTGTGACTCCAACACTACGGTGTCACATTTTATAATACTTAAATTCAAGCAAAACAAGGCGTACATATATCAATACGCTATAAGGTTTGTAAAAGTATTAGACCAGTTCTGCATTAATACAAATTTGCATTCCGTAGATGATTTGATTGACCGAAATTTCATTGAAAATCATGTGCATTTTTTTTAAAGTTGTAAGCACAAATGTCGCAGACAGATCAATATTTAAGGCTTATAACATTCCTTAAACCGAAGTGATCGTGGGTGGTAGTTAGTTTATAAATCCAAAAGATGGTTTGAATAATAGTGTTGTTCGTATCTTACATGATGCGATTTCAATACTTATGTAAGCAGTAATACACATCGAGTAACTGCCTTATGTTTGAATTGATGTTAACAGTACATAGTTTATAGATCTGCTTTGATTAAATGAATTGATATAGAAAACAATTATGTAAATGAAGACACTATCAACTCTTATAAAAAATGAAACAATATATTTAGGATGAAATCGCCAAGCAAATCCTCCATACTGTGAACCCTGTAAGTGCAAAACAATGTGTTGCCTCACAGCAATAAATCCAATTCGATGTACATGTATTCAGAGAATTTCCAATTCAGCCCAAACATTATTGTATTGCATAAACAATTGTACGAGGCAGTTAATTTGTATCCAGACAGACAATACGATTTGATCAGACAGGACTTACATATGGTTTTTCGAGAATAACGTTCGAAGCTGTTTTCTAAATGAGAATATAACTTTGTCTCAATAAACACTCCAGTGAATTTAACACAAACTCGGGGTTGTAAATAATATATTTCCTCATGGTTTTGGCACGAAAAGTGTGCTGATTATTGTATCGTTGCTGATTTCTGTTGTTGTCAGTTCGATTTCTGAAAGTATTGCTCCAATCGAATGACTTGTAGGTCTCGTGATTTCTTTTTGGAACACGTTCAAATCCAGTAATCGTGGTAATTGAAGGTCGTTAAAATACCAAACCTGTTAACGGCTTGAGTGTATGCTACAAATATGTCGAAACAAATTGCAGGAGAAACATATTTTACTAATTGCGATTGTTGTAATTCATGGTTACTACGTGGTTGTTAATGAAATGGTAGTTCTACATGTCAGCGTTTCAGACTATGACATAATTATGTTTATAAGGACAAAATATGTATTTATTAAAACACGTTGTTCATATGTATATCTTAGCTCCTTGCCATTACGCAAAGGTTACTAGTACTTTATATGATGTGTTTCCCACGAGTTTGCATAATTCATATTTTTAACTGATTGATTGATTTCTGTATTTTAATTGTTATTCAGCCGGTTTTTAATGAATTGCATTGGTTATTCCGAAAGTTTGTTTTCCGTTTCAAACACGTGGGATTTATAAAGTAATGATTGTTGCCAGCATAGTGTTGTATTTCAAAAGATATCATGACACGTTCTGAATCACACAGTTATGATATAGTATCAATATTAATGTTAAATCTGAAAAGTACATGTTATGCCGTAAATGATATGCACTTGCAAATTGACCGGTTGTTTCTAAACTGTGGTCAGCATATTCCGCGACAAGGTTAGAGGCTGACGGAGTATGCCGTCATCACGGGTAGCGATTATGTCTCCTTTGTAGCACATTTGGGTTTGAGTCATGTACAAGTATCTGCAGTAACTGACATTAACCTACTTTGGAAGAACTTTGATCAGACAAAATGGAAATTTGTCAAAATGTATAAATAATGCAATGACAAAAAGTTTGTATGTTATACTTTGTGCATTTTATCTTATAATGTAATCCAGATATACACGCATCCGTTTCTTAAATGGTCAATTTATAAAAAAGAAAGGAATGTATTTAAATAAATGTTCATATTATACCAGTGTGCATGTATATTGTTATTGAAGCTGTTTTCTATGTTATTTAAACATTGGTAACCGTCGATCCCATAACATAACACATACATGATACCACGACATACTTCAATCACGATTAATGTGGTCTGGTGCATTTCAATCATCTCATAAACCAGCTCAGTTGAACGATAAATAGCACGATGGTAGGCAACGTNTGAACTAAAACATTTAAAATGATCAATCCTTATGACATTCTTTTGAACACTTAAATCCACTTGACACTTAAAACACCCACTCTACTCAGTGTCACCACAATGACTGGCACGTTTATTCTCATCGAATGCCTGCTCAGTGATTAAAAAAATAATACAAGGTTATTACATTCAAAACCCATATTTTCTTCAAAATGGGTAACCGTCGATCAAATAACTGAACACATAGATGATAACACGACATACTTCAGTCACGATTAATGTGGTCTGGTGCATTTCAATCATCTCATAAACCAACTCAGTGGAACGATAAATATCACGATGGTAGGCAACTTTGATGGAAAATACTCAGCAGTTTAGTCTCGATATAATTTTGTTAAGAAATCATAGCTAAGCAATAAAATCTTAGTGTAAATTAAAATGCATACGCATTCACGCAAATGTTATCTAAATCATATTTTGATTTCCATGACTAGTAATAATATAAAACGTTAAGTGTGTCATTAAAGTTCGCGAAATCATTAATGTTATTACTTTTATGCGAGCGGATAAAATCTCGCAGACATAGAATACGAGTTAATGTAAACGCATTAATGTTCAGTATCGTTTAAAACATCAAGTTATACTTTCATTCGCACGAGACCACTGACATTGGTTGGATTAATTCTCTGTCAAAACAATATTGAAAACATGATGGGCCATTTGTATTTTTAAATTTGAAATAATGTTGTGGTATGGGACTACGCTCGGAGTAATTTTGTATTATAGTGCTATAATAATATTATTAAAGTACGTGTTTTCTTTTTTATTCGACTTACAAATAACCTTTTAAAAATGAGTTTTCCAATCCAATAAGAAAACACATACAATTCAATATTTTGTTAGACGTAGTATTTCAAATGTTTGCGGCTGTTTACTATACTTATCTCAAATATAACTCTCTCAATAAAATTGTCTTTAACGAAAATTTAATTGTGTCTATATAAGCCGGCTAGGAATGGCCCATACGTGTTTCTGTATTAAATAGAGCATCAATTTAAATACTCACACACGTATTATTGAGCATAAGAAATAAAATAAGAATCGAATTTATAGCGTTTATTCACCTCAAAACATTACAAATTGTATCGTTAGTTTACATGTTTTTTTCTTAGTATACAATAGGGTCTTTTAACAATTCAATTTGGTTAGCATAAGAAATAATAAAAGTTGCTGTCTATAACGTTGCAAAATTCGCAGTTATTTAGACCTGAGCGATTGCATCTTACACAAATGTTCTGAAAATGACTTAAATAACGGGTATTGACAGTTGTCTGAACTATGTAAAGAGTTCAAAATATACACATATTAGTATATACTAGTTTAACGATATGACATATTTTTATTGAGGGTTGAAATTAAGATGGATTGTGATTTCGTGTCATTATGCGATCGAACAACAATTTGATAAGGTCTCAATTGCACAAACACAATATTGTAAATTTGAGGATACATATTTTTAAGCCTGCTTGGGTAATTACCGCTTCAAATAAAACAATGTTTATAATATGATGTATTCTATACGAAGACATTTGCACACTGGAGCTACATATTATTATGCGTTTTTCAAGAATGCATATAACCCAACATATATAAATATCCATTCTGAAAAGGCTCTGATATGACAACACGATTGTAATGTACTCGATGTGATATATAAAACCGTATACATATATTGGTCACTTGATCTGAATAAAACTTATATGTATGCTATAAAAAATACAGTATATATTACGACTAATCATTGCTTAGACCAGCCGAGTTTAATGTATGGCGTTTAGTTTCTAGTGTGCTTATAATTTTAAAACGGAAGTGGTATTTTAATTTCGTGCTTTAGACTCGGACTTATGGCAACCCTCTGTAAATAATGTTATGTTTGTATCAATTCGTCATTTTTAATAGCACATTAGCACATAAAAGTAATCTTGGTTATACTGTACTATGTCAAACNAAAAAAAATAATAATAATTAAATCAAACAAGAAACGCCTATCAGAGAGAAAATATAAATAAAATGGAACGTTATAAACCCAATGACCTATGCATGTAGATTACAACTGGGAAAGTCGGTCGTATGACGTCACAAAAATCCATAATGACATAATGACGTGAACAAAATCCAGGGGCAGTACTGTAAATAAAAATATTAATGGGGCTGTGCTACTAATAAAACAAGTTTAGGTGATTTAATATTAAGAATCAAATGAATAAAAATGGTAATTCCATTAAAGCGACATTATTGGAATCAAACAGTATATAGGTGTTATGACATTTGACGACAGAAATGATTTGATGTACGATGTGAATCTAAATGTAGTTTTCATGCAGATTTGTGCATACGACACAAAGACACAATTTAATTCAACAGTGAAAAATACCCATTATATCACTAATGATTCCAAATTTTAAGAGACGAAAGATAAAAGTCAAATTACTTTTTTTTGTGTTACAGAAACAGGTTTTAGCAGAGGTTATGCTTTTGTCTTGACATAATGCTTTCTTAAGTATTTCGGACATAACATCACACTGATGCGACGTCGTTGCAATTAATCAACATTTGAAAATAAATGCGATTTTGAAATATGACATAAATTTACAGAAGAACTTTGCATATTGCGTTCGTTTCATTTTTTTATTCAATCAAGGTCGAGGTAAGTTTGAAGTTTTCATGCACATTTTCGGTCCTACTTTAATGGCAATATTGGAAGCGAAGTGTGATCTAGTACAAATGTTAATGAATATAATCGTTTTTGTTGCGAGGCAATAAATTGATATAAACGAGCAATCCCGAATGTTTGAGGCGGGAAAGTTGATTAAGCAAACGAACTTATAACGTTTTAATTAGTCAACGCTCGTTTATGTTTAACCATCCAATGTATCGTTTACATTTGGTTAACGTGCATACTTTATTTACCATCAACTCAGGGACTACCTAATGTATATTTATATAAATAAGAAATATGAAGCATACTTACACCGAATAACACATTTAAAATGATCACTCTTATGACATTATTTTCAACACTAACACCCACTTGATACTTTTAACACCCACTCTTCTTTGTGTCACCACGATGACTTGCACGTTTAATTTAATCGGATGACTGCTCTATTATTAAAAAAATACTACAAGGCGCTATACTGTTATTAAAAAAAAAAATTGTTTTCTTCAAAATTGGTAACCGTCGATCCCATATCATAACACATAAATGATACCACGACATACTTCAATCACGATTAATGTGGTCTGGTGCATTTCAATCATCTCATAAACCAGATCAATTGAACGATATGTAGCACCATGGTAGGAAACGTTGATGGAAATTGGTCAGCAGTTTTGTCTCGATATAAATGTATAAAGCAAGTATAACTTAGTGATAAAATATTCGTGTTAAATTAAACGCATACAAATTGAATGATTAACGTAAATGTAATCTCAATTATTGAGTCTAAATGATATTTTGATTTGCATGACCAGTAATAATGTAAAACGTTAAGTGTGTAATTAAACAAATCGCGAAATCAGAAAAGTAATTACTTTGTTCAAGCAGATAAAATCTAGCATACATATAATATGAATCAATGTAAACGCATTAACGTTCAGTATCGTTCAAAACATCGAGTTATACTTTCATTCACACGAGTGCACTGACATTGGTTTGGTTGTTTCTTTGCCGTTCAAGCATTGAAAACATAATAGCAATTTTTATTTCTACATTTGAAATAATTTGGCGGTATTGGACTTCGCGCGGACTAATTTTGTTTCAAAGTGCTATAATAATAATAGTATAGTACTTATTTTCTATTTCATTCGACATACAAGTAACCTTAAAAAAGAATCAATCGAATAAGAAAACACTTACAACTTAATATTTTGTTATGTGTAGTATTTCAAATGCGGCTGTTAGCTTTACTCAAATATATATCTCATAATAATATAGTCTTTAACGAAAATTTAATTGTGTCTTTATAAGCCGGCTATGAATGGCCCATACGTTTTTCTGTATTACGTAGAGCATCAATTTAAATATTCAAACACGTGTTATTGAGCATAAGAAATAATTACAAGATGTTATCTATGACGTTACAAAATTCGCAGTAATTTACACCTGAGCGATTGCATCTAACACAAATGTTCTGAAAATGACTTAAATAACGGGTATTGATAGTTTTCTGAACTTTGTAAAGAGTTAATAATATACAAATATGAGTATATACTATTTTATCGATATGATATATAGTTGTTGAGGGTTGATATTAAGATGCATTGTGATTTCGTTACATTATGCGATTGAACAACAATTTGATAAGGTCGCAATTGCACAAACACAATAATGTAAATTTGAGGATACATATTAAAAGCCTGCTTGGTAAATTACCAATTCAAATAAAACATGTGTATAATATGATGTGTGCTTAACGAAGACATTGGCAAGCTGGACATACATATCATTACGCGGTTGTTCAATAATGCATATAGCACACACTATACGAATGTCTGTTCTGAAAAGGCTCTCAGATGACAAAACGATTTTAATGTACGCTATGTTAATAGAATAAACACCGTATACGTATATTAGTAACTTGATGAGAATAAAAAAGTATGTATGCTATAAAATAATAATGTAAATAATACGATTTATCAAAGCTTAGACAATCCAAGTCAAAGGTATGGTATTTTGTTTCTAGTGTGGCTATAATTTCAAAACGGAATAGGTATTTTAATTTAGTGCTTTTGTCTCGGACTTATGGCAACCATCTGTAATAATAGCTATGCCCGTAGCAATCCGTCATTGTTAAAGGCAAATTAGCAAATACAAGTCATCTGGGTCTTACTGTACATTGTCAAACAATGGTTTAAGTGGTAGCGTACTCGATTCATTATCTACCATATTGGCTGGGTAAAAAATACTAGAAGCTTAGAGCCGAATAATCATTTATGTACACATATTTTTATTGTAGAATATTTGTGTAATTTAATGCTACTCAATTAGTACTAAATTGTGTTCCACATTTAATGTTGTCTCAGTGTTTGTTTCTAAACTGGGAATATCTGGAGTTTTAATTTATTTTCTATCTTGAATTGTTTTACGCTACAAATCAAAAGTCCTTTTGGAATACGTGTTTACAAAATATTAACGGTCATTTGGTAGTTAAGTACCAAATATTTCATTTCATTCAATTTTACCGGATGTCAATAACTTACGTACACTAAAATGTTTACAAGCATGATGACAAATAAAACCAGTTCAGTTTAATGAGAATATAATGAAGCATGATATAAGAATTAAAGCTCGACTATCTTCACGTGATACCCATGTATCCAGGTCTATTATTGTAGATATTCAAAGGTCGTCTTCATCTTCTATTCAGTATATCGTCAGGTTAACTGCTCATATCGCGAAAACCCATATTTACCACGACCAGGAACAGTCATTAGCGTGAGTTTAGAATGTGTAGATAATGATATGTAGGCAAATATCATTATCCTAGATCCGCATCAATAATTCGTTTAGTAAAATATTATTCACATACATATGCCATCAAAGCAAAATCATGTCTTTGCTAAAATCGCGTCTTAATAAATAGATATGTATAACTGGTTGTAGTATACTTC
The DNA here is from genome assembly GCA_007657795.1 of Dreissena rostriformis. NCBI lineage: Eukaryota > Metazoa > Mollusca > Bivalvia > Myida > Dreissenidae > Dreissena > Dreissena rostriformis. The sequence continues at coordinate 25,976 of VMBQ01000501.1, read as the reverse complement.
ATTTGAACACCACTATTTCAAATACTATCAATTTCAATGAATCGCTAGTCTGAACCTCTGTTCCAACGATGATTTACGATTGTGATTTTATATTATTGTGATGTAATGTCATTTTTGCTTATACGATTTATGACACTCATGTTCATCCAAATTATGTTAGTTTTATATGTTTGCATTGAAACGAATCTCTGATCACTGTAATATAGCATGGTCATTAATATGTAAATGGTTAAGACATTCATTAAATATCACACAAGGCATGTTAAATGAAATTGCCAAGAGGTCTAGCATACAAACAAATCAATAACACAATGTTTTTTCTCCGGTTCTTACCATAATAACTACCATAATAAAAATAAAAAACCTACCTGTATGTCTCAGAAATATAAGCAGTAATAACAGCGATGTCCTGGTAAAGTGTTGACATGTGACCGACATACGTTTAATTTCCATTATTGTTAGTATCCATTGAATGATGTCCTTACTTAAATGGTGTTCGGGCGCTTTCCAATAAAACCGCTCTAACTTAAGGGTTACTCGTTTAGGAGTATGACGGATTTAACATGAAATTAAATTCACTGTCATCCATATCGTTGCAATAGTTCAGCATCTGAAAAAAAATACAAATAGTATAAGTAAGATTTGCATGTTAACACATTTTTATTCGCTGCATTTCCGATTCAACATCAAACGGAAGTGCTATGATGACCTTTCCGTGGCACTGAACAGTTCACTGAACTGTTTGCTTTCCAAAGGTATGGTTTGTTGTGTGTAAGCAACCGTTCATGTTATGTAGTACAATTCTTCTGTTAATGAACGTAACAGTTATTTATTTTTTTGAAGTAAACTTTACTTACTTACATGCACAAGAAATCCGGTATGTTTGATGCTTCGAACAGTGGAATTAATTAAACACACGCATTAGTGTTTCAATGAATCGATTCAAAAATTCATGTTTTGATATAAATATTTATCATAAGTATGTTTATTTTATAAGAAATTCAATCTCACTGAAATTCAAACTGATTATGAATTAACATTATGATTAACATTTGCTCATGGGTGTTAATGCTAAAAGGTAAGGTGTTGCTTGAACTAAATTATAATGTGCTATGTACACAGTTTGGTACCCATAGTCCTTACACTATTAAGTTTCTTCCAGCAGATACAAAACACAAACTATATTTAGTTTTTATTTTCATGTATGCTTATTATGATGACGCTCAATTGTGCTTTACCAAGATTAATAGCAGTTACAACTTTATAAGATAAACGTTATCAAAATGTGAATACCTAAATGCGAGTTGCAAAAAGTTGTGTTTAAAAAAAATCAAAAATTGCATGGTAAATATTTGAAAAGCATTAATTATATTATATTATATCATGCACATGCATCATTTTTATTTGGAATGTTTTAAAAACAGCATAGGTTTCCTTGGTTTAATATTACCCGCTCTCTATTTACATTTAAATGAGGAACAATTCTGCAAGATATCGTAAAGATATAAGGAAAAAATGTCATTGTGAAATAGAACTCAAGTAGGATCAAGTAGGATCTAGGCAATATTTCCGTTGTGATGGTTTACATTCGATTTTGTTTTTCACTATATATTACTGTTTGTTTGATTACCAGTGACCACCGTACAAGGTACTCTATTCTTTGTGGTAGGGCTTTAGATGTTAAAGTGTTTTCAAATATCTTGAAACTCAGAAAGGCACACGCAAATTGTCGATTTTTCATTTATCATACAGGCATACAATACATAGTGTGTTATACCTCTTGATTGTGTGCACGTACAGTAACTTATTTTTTCTATTCAAGGACAGTAAAGAAAATACACATTTTAATTGAACCAAATCGAGAAATATTATTTATATGATAAAAAAAGAACAACTTTCGGCAGAAAACGCCACTATATTAAATTAAAATTAACTATAATTATGTCCCGTATAGAAAAACCAAATACAATAAACATTTTATTTTACCAAAATACTAAACTATCTGAAACATAAAGGTCATACCAGGTAAGAGTAAGGTAAGGTAAGTTACTTTCTCAAGTTGCGATAACTCTGTCACTTTTGTCTCTTTCTTTTTTGATCAAGATTATTACTTTATATCTTTCTTGCCCTATCCACATCATCTTGTAACGTTTTTGTATTATTTCCTTTATCATTTTTTCATTCCGATACTGTATACGTACATGCATTTATATTATTCGCTATTCATTGTTCCGACATTATGTACATTGTAGTTATATGCTCAATTGTTTACACCGTATCAGCAGCATTTCCAAATAACAGAAGAGAGACATAGCATAAGCTTCGAGCTTTTTTCTCAATTCTGTTAATTTAAACTTTGCTGTCCTCATGTTAAGCATATTTTCGTTATAAGTAGCTAGTATCTTTGTATTGTATTATATTGCTTACATGCTGTATAGGAATAGCTAAATAAATATTGTTTAAACCAAGGTAAGTTTATTTGCTTGGCTAGAAAGCCTGGAGCACTCGTGGTTTCGGTTTGTTAAGCCTCCTTAAGTAAACTGTATTCAACACTTACCTAGTATTCTCTATTTGAAAGGAAAATATAATATATAATAGTTAGTCTTGTATAAGTCATAAGCAATGTACATTCATTTATGCAATCAATATTTCTCATTCATCAATCAAATAAAAACAATTAATGTCTGATCTACATTCAATAACAATACCTGTCACCATTGCAGGTCATCTGTCATTAAACCATAAACTTCATCGAACATTCATGAAATATTTACTCCATGTAAATGTGTTGTTTGATAAACTATTAGTCACCCATAAACATTACAGGTCATTTCTCCTTAACATATTTTGAGGGATGTTATCTTCTGCAATAAAACCGCGGGCTACTTTACAACGTGGTTTATTGTTTGTGGTTTTAGTGTCACTATAAAATTGATGACACATAACATATTGCTTATAATGGTTAATTAAAAAACGGAATCATAAGGTTGATATTGAGGCGAGCTCATTTGTTTCATGTTGGCAATATGACTTCACAATCATTTTATAGAGGAAGAATCGATTGACAAATCCTAGCACAAATCCAAACTTAAACATCCTATAACTGTGTTAATGTTTGAACAATGACCGAACGATTGATATCAAAACAAAGCAACACGCATTGACTGTTTAGGTTTGAGATCTTTAGATTTTAATTCAACATATGTCAATGGATTAAATTTAATAAAATGACGTTTTAATTGTGAAACCATAAATAATCGGGCACATCAACACCGAAATACCAATCTAACAGGTTAACATGCGACATGTTTGGGCATTCGTAATGGAAAAAATCTAAAATCATAATTTTTCCTCTTTCAAAAGTGATGTGACCCTTTTCTAAACTTGATGCGATATCTTACACCAAACATAAAGTGTCACAGTATCAAATACACTACCAAATACAGTGCAGCTGTGGGTTTGGTCAACATGTCAATAAAATGTGATGGATTCATAGTAACAAATCGAGCGATTATTTTACCGGGTTATAAAAACAGATGACCCCTTAAAACTGTAAGTTTGTTGTCACATTGAAGATATGAAAACATATCTGGGCACATTGTCTCATTGTGATTATTTGCCAATGCGCAAGAAATCCCAACGACATTGTTTTTGATCGTTAAAACAAAAATAATTTTTCGCTCTATTCTGCCGTGACATGTAATATTGACCGATTTGTTTTATTTTACGAACTAAGTATCAACAGACTACACAGTGTGAACAAGATATATTGATAGATGTTGTATATGATGGAGCTTGTTCCAGTGCAACAAACAAGATTAGCAACTGCCCGGAAAATGTTTAAAATTGAATATTGACGAACAAATAACATGTGAAACATTACATATGTTAAATATCTTTAAAGTACAAGTACCACATAGTTTTAAAGCCCCATTAACACTCAAAAGAAACAAGTATTTCTTAAAATGTTTCGTTAACTAAAGTTAACCCATAGATAATCAGTGTTCCTTAGAGCAAAAGCCAAAAATTGCAACGCCAGATGTGGTCTGTAAACAAAGATTTAACGAGATACAAAATGCTCGTTTTTATTTTTTTGGCACAATATATTCCATTTTAATTTCCCGCAACGAAATATATTGATACGACACACGAACACTTACATAATACCATGTTAGTGTTCGTGTGTCGTATCAATAGATATCGTTGCTTGAAAGATTACGAAATATTTCTTGATTTTGAGTGTTAATGGGGCTTTAATAAAATATCATTTGGTTATGTTTTTCAGGAATACTATATAAATGTTGTTTCCTGTCGGCTTACACTTCATATCATAGACGTCGCTCATATAAAACACGGAAAAAGGATATTCATTTGATAACTATTTCCGACTATATAGTTACAGGAAGCTAGAGATCCGACATAATAAATATATTTTTGTTAAGCCGAACATTTCTTTGACACATGTTATTTATGTAATTAAGTATTATTAACGAATAAAGTATTAATAAAGCCATAAACTCAATACAACGCCCGTGTTTTATGCTCTCATCTCTTATGTACTTGTGATCAAACAGGTAAATGACCTCATAAATAAGAGACATGTATGGTGACGACTTCTTATTACTGAAGTTGTACTCGAGTGGTTCTAGATTTATGAGCATATTGATGTACATATTTATAAGAGGCCACACTTTTTACGGCACTCGATTGCCATTTAAACATACTGATACAATGGTCGGTGAATACCAGACGCCACTGACAATTTACATGTATTTCAAGGTGTTAAAATAACACGTTGAACAGTCGAAACGGAAACGTTTCTGCCTGCGTTTGTAATGTTAACAGAAAACACAATGACATTGGTAGGACCGAATCTGAACACTTCAAATACTGTATATACACACAACCAGTTTAATTAAGGTGTACAGTGTTTGTGTGTGTGATGTTTTCGAATATGAGTTCTTACGTTAGTAATTAACATTCATGTACACAACATACAAACAACATGAACTATAAAAATGATTTAAGGAGCGTTCACCGACTTTCAACGGTCGATTGCAAGCATTAAGGGTTCAAACCGTTTTAAATGCGAGCATAAAATTACGCTTAGCCAAGAATTAATCCAAAACAAACACGTTTAAATAAACATTAGCTAATAGCTTGGCATTTTAATTATGAAAACAATTTTATTTAATGGCGATATTATTACTCAAGAGGTTTATAATGCGTCGGAGCTATAAAATACCACCTTCCTCACGAACTATTAAAGGCAGTTAATACAAATATCAGCTTAATTCCTTCGTGTTGACAATATTTCAAAACGTAGCATCATAGCAACCCACAATCACGTTGATTAAATATAACATGTAAAAGGTAATGATATGATTTGAAATACATATGTATTAACTTTATGTCAGCATACAGTTACTGATTATGCCGAATATAAACGTTGCGTTACATCATGATACGCGCATATGAATATCGCTAGTCTTAATAGGTTTCCACGAACTTATCTCATCAAAATATTTACGGAGTTTAAGTTTTCCTTTATTTTACTTACGCAATGATGGTCGGTCATACATTTGATATGAATACATACTCTTTTATAACAGGGAACAACTTGGCATTCGGATACAATATCGTTTTCTCTGTCAAGTGTTCTTAATGCATATTTAAGTGATGTGTGTTTTTAAACCCCTTTGATTGATGAAGTTTTTATTTCGATTGGTTTTCTGTAATGGGTATTTGTTTCTAATCGAACATTATTTGTATAACGCCGCTAAAAAGCAATTACTTCAACTACGATCATATATGCTTTAGATTAACCTTTGAAAAGGTATGACACAAACATACTGGAATGAGCTTTAAACTTAATGTACAGTTAGTAAGCCAAAGTCTCTTGCACTATTTATGGATACATATATATCGTCGATACAAGTAAATCGATAGGCTCTTTGGATGTAACCGAAACACACTTATGCCAAAGGAGGCAAGATAAATATCACTGTTGCAATTTTCGGACTTGCTAAATATGTGCACTACATCAATACTACTCCGTACACTCTAAAACGATTAAAATGTATCGGCCTGCTTTTCATCGCTTATGAAAACGCTACAAGCTGGATAAACCTTGTCACTTCCTGTTGAGAGGTGCAAACACTTTTATCGGGCCGTTTATTTGGTGTCTGTCGCAAATTAACGCATGGAATAATGCATATTCTTTAACAATCAAAATGATATTTCACCCACATTTTAAAGCAATTATAAACGCATAATTTACACGGTTAAGGTGGTTATAAAACTCGAATTTAGTATTATTAGATTTGTAGACCCATTGTAATCGCTTATGTACTTGTTGCAGTGACAAATACTTTATAACTTAAGGACATTTCTTGTTTTGTTTGTTTTCAACAAGAATAAAAGTACCACAATACCACAGCAAATTTAATATTTTTGAAATTACGTTTTAATACTGTGTTGCATATTATGTTTCCATAATTATATGCATGTACACCACTAGTAAAAAACTATGTTAAGAACGGCATTCTTTGATGTCCATAAACAGTATATCGTAGTCATGTAAATGCAGACTTTTAGCTCAATTATGAACGAAATATTTAGGCGTTTGTAATTATATGTTAAGTTTACTTCCATTTTGTTTCATAGTTTCCTATACAACGTAATCCGGATAGTGCCATCTATAATCTCGCCTTTCTTTTATCAAGGGCGACACACGACACACGAACCGATACACAATATTTTGCGCGAGACACGATATTTTGCGCGATAAACGAAGCGACGCGCGAGAATGTACCACGAAATATCGCCCTTGTGTAAGTAGCCCAAAAGGCGATATATTGTGGCAAATATTGCGTGTCGCTTCGAGTTTCGCGCAAAATATCGTGTGTCGCTTCGTGTATCGCGCAAAATATCGTGTGTCGCTTTATCGCGCAAAATATCGTTTCTCGCGTTCAAAGGGTGAAACACGAAATTTTGCGCGACACACGATGCGATACACGCTATTTTATTATTCAAGACTATGAGTATAAGGAACAATTTTAATTGATTATCGCTGTCATAAAATTAGTTGAAGCAATAGCACATACATTTATTACTTCCGACAAAAAAATCAGATCAGTTATTTTACATAGTAATGAATATGTCTTAAGAATAAATTCCAACCGATAGATATGAATCAGAAATTAGTGTCACACTTCGAGACATACCTGACACTGCCTGCAGACAGATTTAACAATGGTGATTAAGTTTTACACTTTCACATTGTGTAAGCCTTCCAAGCAAGCTTTATTCGTTCCTATTTTAACTTACGTCAAACATATATATAAACATTTACTCTCATTGCTTTCACGGTTCACGTTTAAAATATGCAAACTGCAAAATATGTAAATTTATACATACTTTATATTCGATTTGTTCAATATCCTTCAGCACTTACACATGTGATGCAGATTATACAGTACAACATGATGTTATAATAAAAGTTGAAAGTATGTAAGTACTTCTCTCTTCAAGACCGTAAGAAAATAACTGCACGAACCTTTCAGTAATTATATAGCTTTATCAATTTTCACGTTTATGATAATAATCATAATAATCATCCCGATATCGATAGATTCTCTTGTTTAAGATAATCGCTTACACGAAATTAGTCGAAGCGATAACACTTGCATTCAACACTTCAAATAAATGCAGGAACCTTTCATTCATTATATATCTATAGCAATTGCATACGTTTCAAGTTCAATCCTTATGCGTACAATAACAGTTTCACACAAGCATGTGTTCTTAATAGTGCAACACTGAGCACACATTACGATAATAATTTCCTTCTTTTTGATACACATTCAATATAAATCCAAGTTTATATTTTGCATGCTTTATAACTTAATGCGATGCATGTGTGTATATCGGTGCTCTGCCAATACCTTGTTTATCACATACTCCGGAATGAGAGCGCTGTGCACTTTATAGATACATAAAACAGGGGTAGCAAGAGTATGTTAACGCTTTATTGATAATCTTGTACAACACTGAAGTCATATAATTGCTGTTCGTAAGAACTCACATGCAATACATTAAATTGTTTGGCAAGTGATAAACTATTAAAGAGAGTATGCACGATTTTGTGAAATATTTATGAATTTATATAAAATGTGTTAAACAATTAGTATACATATACTTCAATTTAAATTAAAATAAAAGTTAAGAAGTTAAGAAGAACATGTGTCGAAAAATGCGGAATAAGCCAGATATTTAAATCTGATATCGAAAATGTCTGTACAGTCGAATTCGCCAGCATGTATATCATGCATGTACGATGTGAATCTAAATTTAGTTTTAGTGAAGATTCGTTCATACGACGCAAAGACACTATTTTGTTTCCTAACAAATACGAGTAAAAGTGTCGGCATCGGCTTCAACCAGCGCTAACTTGTCTTTGCTGCATTTAATGGAATTCGTCTTCAATGTATATTGTTTTGCCTATTTCGTTTTATTGTTACATATTTTTATCCATATATTACAATTTAAAACATATAAAAATCATGCATACTCACTTTAACGCTTTTTGCTGAGACAATAGCCATCAAGGATATGTATTAATATTATACTTAAGTAGTTAATTAATATTGTATAATTGTGAAATTGTTTAAGAGATAAACTCTTATTAAAATAATAAATATTACCTGCACAGCATAGCAAATATAGTTTCAAATGTATGTTCAAATTATAATAATTATTATAATCCTTTTAAATTATTAATCTTAATGTATCGGTCGATATAAACATTTAAGCCGTTTTGAGGGTGTATATTAAACAATGCGTGCTAACATACGCATGAACACTTAAGAACATTTAGCTTTCCAGTTCGACAATTTATGCAAGTAACGCAAATGCATGTTATGTTCATAAAACAAGGCATTGCAAGAGATAAATACTACGTTTGGTTGTATTAATCGACTTCACTTTTCAATAAGATTATTTTGTCCTTTTTGAGTTTCGGTTTTAGTTTCAATTACTTGTCTGCGTTATAACATTACGCAGGTCAATGTGCAATTCAGATACATATATAAGCCGCGTTCTGGGAAAACTTGGCTTATGCGTGTGCGTAATAGTGTTGCCCCAGATTAGCCTGTGCTTCGTATAAGGCAATTTCTGAATCAAACAAATGTGTATGATGCAATGCCGTGAGTCATTTCGCGTGTTTGCGACGTTATAATATATATCAAGGGAGTCCATATTAAGCCCAAACCACTGAAAATAAATAGCAGCAACCTGTAGAGTATTTAACTTTTATTTTTTAATAACAACAACATAAATAATGACGTGACGATATATGCTACGTGCGCACAGTGGTCATCATTGTTTCAAACAATAGTCCATAACGTTTATAACACTCTGAACCCGTATTTACAGACATTGTACAACATGTACACAAAAAAGTTGATAAATATATAATGGTATAGTAACTCATTGCGATGAGAGTCGTTTAAACAAAACGAACAAGCGACATTCAAGATAAGCACGACAATTCATTTAGCATTATTAATATAATTAAAAAAAAATGTAATCTCCGAAGCACCTGTAAAATTGTGTTTTATACGAAGTATTACTACCAATTAGCACAACCTCCTTCGTTTCCAATGGTGCAATAACTTTTAATTAGAACAACAGGAATGCAACACTTCTCTTGTATTGCTGTCATATCTATGACAATTAACGATTGGCGAGAAGTGAATAATTTGCAAAAAATCGTTAATCTGCCCACATATACATTTCTTTGGTTGTTGAACTTAGTTAAGACTGTTTGCAAAGGCAATGTGTCTCGAGTGTTGATTGCAATTACTTTATGCTAACGGCCCTCTTCTAACTTAAATGTCACAATATAAAGTTACGCATTCGATTTTACATGATTATATTCAACCGTGTGTTATGTTAGTGTTCTTACAAACGAATAATAAAAAAACATTATTTAAATAACATACGTAATAGAACACATAATGGCCCGTTATATAATGCTTTTGTTTCTCTCGAACCGTCAGGTATTGACGCAATGGTTTACAAAAAACAACGATTGTATCGAAGCTGTTCATACGTAAAATATCATGTTTGTAAGGTAACAAACGCTCGAGCAATTCAAGGTCATACCAAATGTCGAAAAGTATTGCAAACACATAGAAACAGTGTATATTGAACTGCGCTAGGCATCCGCTAAACTCATGTTAGTCCGTGCTGCTTCGTCTTAAAATGAACACAATATATTCATCCAAATGCTGGTAATGTACTGGAACGTGTTTTCAAAACATACCCATATTTTATGCACATTAGTAAACATCCATCTTTTACTCGGGTGAAGATATTAAGTGTAAATCATTGCAATTGTTCACTACAATAAGTCATTCATATCGTTATTTCACATTAATACCAATATTTATCCGCAGTTCAATCAATACTCGTACTATTTTGCTTTGACTGAAGGTCTAGGAAACCCTTTGCTATGATGAGAATACCGTCCAGAGTAATGTTGCTATGGTAAGTGTCGTTTGCAAGCCTAAGCTAGTACTCCAACGAAGTGCGCATGCGTCATTTTTTACACGTGATTCCATCGCGTCTGAAGGGTCATGATCGGTATTCAATGAATATCTCTCCGTTTCCATATCTGAAGAAAATTGCAACATAATAAATCGGATAATATATTACATATTGCATTTCATTTTCATTTCACATGCATCACACACAAATAAACTTAATGTATGATATTGAATATTTTGATAAATGTGAGACTCTTACTACTCAATACAAATTTTTATTCAATGCTTATTAAAGTATGTTTATCTTTAAGAACTATACACCATTCTATTCATACCTCGTTTTGGATCTTTATGATTCTTTTTGTCTGAAAGATAGAAAACACAATTTTAAAAAATACTTACAAGTAATTAATGTTGACATTTGTGGTCTAGTATAAAACGGTTTAAAATAAAAGTCGTATCTACACCATAATTGCATACACGATCTGTGCAAAGGGAAAGTATTATATGCAATATAAAAGCACATACATAGTAAAGCAATTTGTTATGAAAGCGCACACCAAAAGCATGCAATTTTGTACACATCGACACATAGGTAAAGCAATAACGATGATAAATGATGAAATGGGATAAAGCTATACTTTGCATACCATTCAGAACATGGACTTTGAACCCCTTCGCCAGCTTTTGAGTCAACCGACAGACGTAATGTCCTCTGTCAGCAGTGGTCACGCGTTTGATTACAAGTTCACTTATCAATGACCTTCCGGGTAGTGGTATCCGGTTTAATTGCAGAATGCGTCCGAACCATTTGGGTTTCGTTTCGCTGATTGGTTCTCCGTCATCGAAAAACCAGTCCACTGAATCCGGGGCTTTCAAAACACCAGTTGCGTTGCAGACTAGTCGAATGTCTTCCATAAGGCTGACGTACTCTGTCCCAGTCATCTCAAGTTCTGAAAACGGGGAGTACAATAGGAATTAACAATAAATACCGTATGCACGAAACAACAATGTGATGTTTCTAAAGAAAGAAAAATGCTTTGACGACATTTAATAAAACATTATCTATACATGTCAGGGGTGTTGGGATTTTTTTATTTACAATGTTATTTTAAGCACCGTGTTACAATTGGACACGCTAAGCATGTATATGCCTGTTTTGAACTCAAACGGTCGTGTATTGAACAACGTTAACAAGCAGCATTCATAAATTGTAATTCGTTTTCAAATCCCCTTGAGCAAATCATTAGAAAGTCAAATTTTAAGAGAAGACAATTCTCAATCACATTGTTGTGTTATGAAAACTAATTAAAATACTTTGAGAATAAATAAGTTTAAGACGAACTGTACACATCTGCCATTAAAATCCATTTAAATTTGTCATCCATTCATTTCTATCAAAAACACTAGATTTCACTAAGATGTCATACATTTTCGATCTCTTTTTTTTTCAAAAACATTGCAGTTAAAAAAGAAAGAAGAACGAAATATGCGACTCAAGTAACAAACCATTACACATATTATGTCAACGTTTAAGGCGATTTCACTCAATTATGCACACACAAATTTCGGCACAGAGCAGTATTTCCATACAACAATCGTATACATATGAGTTTTACAACAATTCCTTCATAATATCTTCTATCGGTGATATATGACCATGTACTATTATACAACAAATTTACTCTAAGAACTTAATTCACGTACACATCTTGGTTACGTTACGAAGAAGTCACTGTCTTATACAGCATTACTTTAAAGAACAAAGGAATACGTACCTGGACTATAGTTTATCGGCTCTGAAAGAAAACTACGACAGGTCAGTTTTGGTTCATCTCAAAATAATACTTTTTTCGTATAACATAGTATACCCGTCCTTAATCGGGCAATAATACCCGTTAACAATTAGTGGTATAAGATTTGTTAATTAACAATCCTGCGCATGTAGATCTACCAATCCTGCATTTACTACAACGGTTAACATAGTTAACATAGTTACGTTTGTAATTAGATTGGGATGTGTGCAACATTCACGTAGCATTGCATTATTTAAGAAAGCGTTTGAGTGCATTTTTTTCAAAAACAGTACAGACGCAACATTTTACTAATACATACCTAAAACGTTTAACGTTATATTTAACGTATAGTTATTGGTTGCGCTGATTTGACAAGCGTATATGCCCTCTTGGTCCTTCGACACGTTCTTGATGATCAGGTCGTATCTGCACTCCTGGTTCTGTTCATCGTGGGGGTTGATGTCTTCAATCCGGACCTCGATGTCTTTGTCAGGGGTGAACGTCATCTTTCCGAGGGTCAGAGGTGATTCCTCGTCCACCTTCCGCCAAACGACCTGTCGTCAGCGACAAAATGGAAGTTACGCAATACATACAACAAATCAATTTGCCGTTTTGTTCTCGATTGCTTGAATTCTTGTAAGTGTCTTTAAAGTAAATAATGGAATATAAATGACAATCACACATTAAATTTAATAGGTACAAATATTATGAAGTTATTATGATCAATTGCATATTCAACATTATAAGTTCTGTGTAGAGATGGCAAACGCAAATTTTGAAATCGAATTATTATTACTAAACTAAAACTACAAATGTGTCAAAGACACGGATGCCTCCACGACACTTGTTTATGTACGATCATGTGCTCAACTAGGCAGTTAAAAGGACTTGCGTACATACATGTGTGGGGTCCATATATTATAAAGCGCACAAAACAGAACAATTGCAATAAAATTTGGCGCAGAAACTATTAATTGATTAACCATCATCATCACATGAAGATTATCTTGCTGTGAAAATTTAAGCAAAACCTTGCTAGCAGTTGCAGAAGAGTTCACACAATTTCGGATTTAAAAAATATTCATTATTTAGACAAAACTAGTCTCAACAAAACTTACTTCTCCTGACAATCAACACGCTTAGATAATTCAGCTGTGTACGTTTAAAACAGATAAATCCAGCAGAGAGAAGTTGAAAACAAAAGCTTCATTAGTGAGTCATTTCTGCCCAAACTGGTCGCAGTAAAAATTCCTTTACGATCATCCACACATTAAAATAAGTCAACTGTTACACAATTTAAGTCCCATAAGCAGTTATCTGAAAGGCAGGTAAAGATGGAGTTAGGATGTACCCTTTTGGGGCTAATTATTATAAAGTGGAAAATCAAAAAAAAGTACATAATTGTGGTAACATTATCGCAGCAAACCTCTTTCTTTTACGATCGTCTACACTTGATTGTCATTAAGTAGTAAACGTTTGAGCTAGATTCTCCCACATTATGAACAGGAGTTGAAAACAAAAGCTTTATAGTAGCAACACCGACAATGGGCCATGATTGCTAGAATTGGAGCCAAATTTATTTCTCTTACGTTTATCTGCACAATAAGGTCATTTTGCAATTAAACTTCAGTTAGAGCAATATATATCCAGCCGTTAAAGAGGAGTTGAACACACAATCTTTGCACGCAAGGGCGGGCAAGTGCAACGGAAGATTCATCCAATTATGTTGTGGATAAAAAATTGTGTATAAACTGTATAATTGCTAATTGTAAGCATTGCAACACAAACACTTTTGTTTTGTGAGTTGTGTTTTTTGTTAATTCTGTTACCGCGTTGGTTTGTCAAGTGGCCAGTTGACATAAACAATGGACGTTGCGTTTCTAATAACCGTTCTCTCCAGCTTACACCGTTAACCGGTTTTTAAGATCTTTTCTTAAAGCCCCATTAATACTCAAAATCAACGAATATTTCGTTAACTATTTCGTAAAACAAAGTTAACCCATAACAATCAGTGTTACTTATAGCAAAAGCCAAAATTTCAACGCCAGAGATGGTCTGATACACATAGATTTAACGAGATACAAAATGCTAGTTTTTATTTTTTGTGGCACAATATATTCCATTTAAATTTCCCGCCAAGTGTATCTATTCATACGACACACAAACACTTAAATGGTTCATGAACATATGTTGAATATACTGTCCCACAAAAAAACAAAAAGAACATTTTGTATTTTATTAAAGCTATATTACCAGACCACATTAGCGTTGAAATGTTGTTTATTGCTATAAGGAACACTGATTGTTTATGTGTACATTTTATTTTACGATATTTTCGTTGATTTTGATGGGGCTTCAAGACACAAGTACATGTTCTACTAAAAAAACTAAAGACTTTGTTCTCCGATGTTATCTAGCTAAAGTAAAATAAGCACTCACAAACTTCGGGCCGAGATTATAAATCCTACATCGGAGGTTCGCGGTCTCGCCCTCGTGGACTGTGATGATTGTGGGGACGGGCAGAAAGCTTGGAATGGATGAAGGGTTGCTCCTGTAGTAGTCGTAGGCATCTAGAAACAAACAACGCAGCATACATACACTTACGGAACGGAATACATATTCGTATGAGTGTTACACATATGTTGAAAATGTACAAGTACAAAACATACATTTGCGTGGTAAAATGAAACAACACACGATTTGTATGATATCATTTTTTACATGATTGTGCTGTCTGTCTGTCTGTCTGTCTGTCTGTCTGTCTGTCTGTCTGTCTGTCTGTCTGTCTGTCTGTCTGTCTGTCTGTNTCTCTCTCTCTCTCTCTCTCTCTCTCTCTCTCTCTCTCTCTCTCTCTCTCTCTCTCTCTCTGTCTCTCTCTCTCTCTCTCTTCTAATGTAACAGTTTTAAACTGGTAGCGTGGAGAAGGCTTTTAAATAAGATGATTAAGGAAAACTGGCCAAATCTTGTTATGAACAAACCACATTCATTTTTAAAATCAGCCCACATATCATAAGGACACACTTTTTTTCAATGTTCTTCGCAAGTTGTAATAACTTGTATCAAACATGTGACTTCTAAAGTGTTAAAATGGTTTAACTATTGCCACATAAAGAAACCTGTTTTTTTTTTACCAACTGACCTAGTTTTTTTTAAAAACTCGACCCAGTTTCTATATCGTCTATTTCATTTGGACCGATTTTCTGACATAATTGTGCCTGACTTACTTCAGCCCGCATGATTAATACACAGCAAGAATTGTGCTTGATATTGCCTCCACGCGTATTAGGATGATTAAGCGTTTTGATGCGACTATATCAATCCAATCGGGATATCGGATTGTGTTTTTTTTTAACTGATAATAAAATACTAAAAGACTAAACACAGACACTACTTATAACCTAAGTAAACAATCCGGAGTGCCAATAAAACGGTTCAGTTCATTAAACATCACGCACATAAACACACTTTGACGTGTCAAGACATGATTTATTTGCGACATCAGTTATTAATTCAAGACAATTTTATTGTTTCAGACTCTTATTTATTTACATTAATGTGAGTGTAATATGGTTATATAAAAATGGCTTTCACGCGTTCGAGACTTTATAACAATGTGCCCATTACTAATGGCGACAGGTGGTAATTCTTGTTTTAAACGCAACAAGCTAAGTCATTGTGTACATTAATAATCATTAGGTAATGAGAAAACGTATTTATCCATGCTTGTAATTATGTAACGTTCCTAATTCAAAATGGTCGCGATGTATTGATTTAGTGCCATTTCCAATAATAATACAGAATGCAATAATGAAGGGACGCGTAAATATTCTTAAACACAAACATTAAACAATTGTTTTACAATTAAACGTATACGTTATGTTTAACGCTGAAATTTAAAACCCATGAGGCCGTCGATAATTAGAGAATAGAGTCTAATATAAGCCCCGATGAAAAGACCTGTTTTTAACAGTTTACACGCACATTCCATGCATCGTATTCCCATTCCATTTGAATGTGTTTTTGTATTGATCCTGCTACTTTAATGAACTATATATATCATGCCTTAAATTCATGTGTTGCACATTATATTTATATAAATATTGTATAAATATTTGCAACACATGCATTTAACATTTAAATATTTATTTAGTGGTTATTTTTTATACTGTGTTAACTTGAGAATGCAGTTAAAGCACACACATTAGAATGTAAAAAAACGCAACTTTGCGCAATAACTATATGTATACATATGCAATATTATTTACAAATATAGTTTTCGAAAGTTTCTCAATAATCAAACAATTAACATATGACTAGATAATTATCTGAACCAACATGTTTTTATAATTAATTTGGCTCACAATTACTGTTATTCATAGCTCTAAAATGTGTAGTCTTCATTTTACCATTCATATATATGATATTATATAAACTGCTGATACTATTTAAATACAAACGACTGTTGTTTTTTTAATATGTTTGATTGACTAATGAGACCGTATCTATCACTTATGCAGTCATAAAACAATGTATTTCAATCTTTTCTCCTCTCCAATTTCCAATGAAAATTTCATTTTCAATTCCATCCGTCTGAGCATACACGCAAATGATCGGAGTTGGAATAATTACAAAAATACATAAATGACGCATTGCATCGTATCGTTGACATGTTCGCTTAACAATGAATACACGGCAAATTGATTAGTCAGAAGGTCTAACGTGCAGCGTTTCTACGTAATGACAGATGGTGTTGGAAAAATGTGATTTATATTGTGCATGCATTTCGTTATTATTGACCGAACATCCTCGTACTTTACGACTTCAATATTCTCTCTTGAGGCTTAATATTCGACTTTTTTTTGCATTTGGTCACTTGTTATAATTAACGGAACATCGCTTAAATTTTAATTATAATAAAATAATAATATATGTAAGGTTAAAAAAAATAATCGTATAACACTTATTATTAACACGTATTATTATCATTTGTGATTTTCGATGTATACCTGTGCAGGATTTATGACTGTAATCAAATAATAAACAAAAGTCACAAACAGCTACACTGAACACGTTAATATTATAAATCCTATTTACATATTACCAACAAAAAAGGACAATTACACATATACACACTTAATTTCACCTTCTTTGCAGACTGTCTCCAACCCACAATATAGCACCAACATACAAACTATTTCGACTTTCAAAAGAAACGTTAATTCCATTGCAGATGTACGCACATTATTTTCATCAGAATGTCAACATGTCACACCTCCTTCAATACATATATGCACTTTCAAACACTAAATTGATTAGGCTGTTATAATAGTTGTGTAAGATAACATTGGGTATCTCTAAGTCATCTCATTAGCTAAGCTTTATTTACTTGCACACACTTTGAATAACACATTTTAAAGTTACAATTTATACGTACGAACGTTTAGACATGCACAATAGGCACGTAGATGGCTAAATAACACAGGTGTTGTATTTCGTATTTTTAGCACAATACTTTACACAGGCTTATAAATTTCTAAGCAAAAAAAAATGTTTTGATTAATAATTCAACAACTAATTATAATAAGTGATCAAGATAACACTCATATGTTTGCAAGTCCGTAGGCGGTCTAATTACATACGTCATTAATTTATCAAATGACCCTGCTACTTCAGGCGTTAAACAGCGTTTATATTTGTCTTAAACAACATATTCCTGGCAGCATATATTCGATCAATCCATGTCTTCAGTAGATGTTAAAAGCCTATGCTTTTATCACACTGGGACTTGCTTTGAGAGACAGTCGCGTTATGGGGGCTGCCGTATTCAACGCAAACGTGATTATGGAAATCATTTCGCCAATATCCATGCATGATGCTGGTATACTGATCAGTAATTTGTCATCTGTGATATAGAGCAAACTGGTTGTATATCTAAAAATACGCTGATCATATGTTAGGTAAACACCAGACGAATGTGTGCATTGACAATCAAAAGGTTTTATAGTTTTATAAATCCTCACATAATTTAATTAATTAGAACCAAATATTTGAAAATTGCATCGTTGCCACAGTGGCGCAATGATACATGATCCGATATAACCAGGTGCAGGCTTAGTATTCGGTGATATGTGTAGATATGAAATAACGTAATTAACGGAAACATGTATAATGTAAAAAAAAAATCAAACATGTTATGTTTCAGAGAGCGTTTTGTAATGCAGAAATATGTAATTTGTTTTTTTATTAATTTACAATCGTAACGACTTTAAACCACTTTACAGTGTCTTAGAAGATACATTTGTTGATGCTTACAAAACACTAGTACACTTATTTTCATTACAAAAAAAATATTAAACTAATGGATGTGTTGTTAACGTTGAACATTCATTTTGCATCTGTGAACGACTTAATCTATATGTTTATAGATGAAACAAATAGCAATTTATGCCAGGAAAGCTGTTTCTTATAACCACATGATAAAACATCTATATTTATGGTTGTAACCAAATTAACGTTAACCATAAACATCAGCGGAACGAAGTTTGCTGGCAACTGACGCGCTTTTCAAAACAGTCATGCAATACACATTTTTTTGTAAAGACTTTTATAAACAATATCCCACGTAAACAATAATTGAACAAAGTCCTCTTTAATATATGATATAATGCAGTCAGCGTCATCCATTCACATACCGAACAACCTTTTAAATGGACACAATGCTAGTTCGAAACCAACATAAGGGCCCATTAGAAGAATACCAATACGCGTTGCAAAACAATAACTCCTACTAAATACGGAAATAGTGAACCATTTCACACTTTAACACATTAAAGTTTACATGATTGCTTCGCAATGGGTCAACTTTATTAAACAATCTTCAAACAATCTTTCCTACGAAATGTTCGCTGCACACACATAACAAAGAAAGACTTTCCCGTGAATAGGGTTTAACAAAAGATATTTCATTTAACAATGAACGGGATAAAGGCTGATGCCAAGTAAGACAATCAATCAGCAAGAAGACCTATTCACGACGAGAATAGCGTTGTTTGGATATAGGCTGTTTCAATGCTCACTATTATTTGTATTAACCTTTTAGTAAGATGACTGCGTAAGCATGACTATTCTATAAATTGTTAAATTCACATTTTTATTTTTTGTTGATTTTCTTATGCATGCCTTTTTTAATAATCAATGTATCGAACTCAAATCCGACATTAACCACATGCTTGTGTAGACTATTCATAATTGCTAAAAGTTACTTGTACAGGTCTACTTGTTCTGTACTGAAAAAATATACAGTAGAAATAAATTACTGATACGAAGCTAGATTTACAATTTAAGACGGTATTAAATCACATGCAATACAGACATGCTGAAATTCACATGTGTTTTAAAGCATATAATCCCGATGATTTAAAAAAAAAAAAAACAACAAATTATTCGCTGTACATACACAAGAACAATTGTCTGTTATTGTTTAAACATGCGTAAATGTGTACGTTTAAGACGAGATAAATGCTTTATAGAATAAGGCTCAACATTCAGTTTGTGATCTAACACCTGACTAATGGGCACAGGTTTCCAGCGTTCACCGTCTCTGGTTTTTCCTGGTCGGTCAGTTCACAGTAGAAATTGTTTTCCATAAATGTATTAAGCCCACGCTTGTCACGCTGTTGTATTCTCTCATATCTATCGTGACTGCACTATGCAGAAATACAAGCACTCGTTTGGTATTGCAAAACAGTGTTGTTGTTTTGTATAGTAAACGGGTATTAAGGACAGACATCAGACACGTGTTCGCCGACATGCACTGGTTCAAATTAATAATGCAACGATTATTACGGAGTTTTAGAAAGAAACTTGACCGCTTGAATGACAAGCACGAACTTCTATTGCAAAAACAATTACATTTTCTTTGAACGATTTCAGTCTCTTTGCAAGAGGAACAATACAATCATTTTATTTGCAAAACATCATGTTTACAACTGCTACGCCTTTGGAGCAATGTTCTCAGGTAGAATGACGATCAAAATACTTCAAAGAAACGAATCATAATTATTGCTAGCTTTTTAACTCCCATAACCATGCACACTGAAAGATATGCGTGTTTAAGTGTTTATTATCATACGTATATGCCAATAAAAGAGCCTATAACATCATTGCATAATTTATTAGGAATCTACTAATTGCTACGAGATAATCTTGATTCATCTTTACAATCTTTAAAAAACAAAATGGTACCGTGATTAAGTTAGCAACGAAGTGTGTAAAATACTTTTAAATACATGTATTTGCTGACAACAAAAGTACTAGAAGTCTACGATTGTATCAAATAATATGAGTGTATAATGTATGTTATGAATGTTTATGTTAATGTACGGGCATTTAAATATCGATGTCCCGATAACAAAAACTGTGTAAGTGAAGAAAAATGCATAGCTATACATTGTTTCGATGTTGCACACAACGAATAAGAACATTCTCAATAATTGTATTTGCCTTATCATACGTTAAGTATAAGTTTTGAATATATCTTTTATGAATTTAAGCAATCCATAATTTGTTAAAAGTTTATACTGATGATAGTAGTAGTGTATTCATACGCACCGAATGGCAACATAATGGAGGGCAGCTCTAGGAAAACCAAGCGTAATTAATGTGCGTAAAGTGTCGTCCCCTAACGTTCCAGCCTGCATGTACAGTATGCACAGGCTAATCAGAGACTGCGCGTTTCTGCCCGTTTAAAGGAAGTCTCTTATAATTGAAAATCCTTTCCTAGCGGAATGCGTTGACCCTGATTAGACTGTGCAAACTGCAACGACTAATCTGGGACGATATTAAACGCAAATGCATTAAAACCGGATTTCACAGAGACCGAGTTATTAACATCGCATGGCATCGCATGTAAAGCCTGTCTGCCTACACTTCAGTCAGTAACAACTTTGTTTCTTTGATGTCTCATGTACAGTGATACCAGCTTACATTATCAGTTGCACATGGCACACAAACAGCCGTAAACAACTTAGTTCACACAAACTATTATAGGTGATACTTGTCTTTATACTATTAACAGTCGAAGTATATAAATATATTTCTGCATCGCTTCACTGTCTCATTTCTTATTTAGTGACAACTTATGATATATCTCTTATCACATAAGTAGTGATGGTTAAAGTAAACAACAATATATGTGGACTTAATTGTGTGATGTAACTTTTTCGTCATTCGTGGTTTAAGGGTTTATACAGTAATGAGTGTTGCCAGTATAGTGTTCTATTTCAAACGAATGCATGACAAGTCCTTTATCACATATTTATGATAAAGTATCATTATTAATGTAAAATCTAAAGAGTACGTGTTATGCCGCAAATGATATGCAAAATGCAAATTTACAGGTTGGGTCGAGACTGTGGTCAGCATATTCCACGCCATGGTTAGAGGCTGACTGAGTTTGTCTTTATCACAAGTGATGAGCACATTTGGGNAAAAAAAAAAAAAACAACAAATTATTCGCTGTACATACACAAGAACAATTGTCTGTTATTGTTTAAACATGCGTAAATGTGTACGTTTAAGACGAGATAAATGCTTTATAGAATAAGGCTCAACATTCAGTTTGTGATCTAACACCTGACTAATGGGCACAGGTTTCCAGCGTTCACCGTCTCTGGTTTTTCCTGGTCGGTCAGTTCACAGTAGAAATTGTTTTCCATAAATGTATTAAGCCCACGCTTGTCACGCTGTTGTATTCTCTCATATCTATCGTGACTGCACTATGCAGAAATACAAGCACTCGTTTGGTATTGCAAAACAGTGTTGTTGTTTTGTATAGTAAACGGGTATTAAGGACAGACATCAGACACGTGTTCGCCGACATGCACTGGTTCAAATTAATAATGCAACGATTATTACGGAGTTTTAGAAAGAAACTTGACCGCTTGAATGACAAGCACGAACTTCTATTGCAAAAACAATTACATTTTCTTTGAACGATTTCAGTCTCTTTGCAAGAGGAACAATACAATCATTTTATTTGCAAAACATCATGTTTACAACTGCTACGCCTTTGGAGCAATGTTCTCAGGTAGAATGACGATCAAAATACTTCAAAGAAACGAATCATAATTATTGCTAGCTTTTTAACTCCCATAACCATGCACACTGAAAGATATGCGTGTTTAAGTGTTTATTATCATACGTATATGCCAATAAAAGAGCCTATAACATCATTGCATAATTTATTAGGAATCTACTAATTGCTACGAGATAATCTTGATTCATCTTTACAATCTTTAAAAAACAAAATGGTACCGTGATTAAGTTAGCAACGAAGTGTGTAAAATACTTTTAAATACATGTATTTGCTGACAACAAAAGTACTAGAAGTCTACGATTGTATCAAATAATATGAGTGTATAATGTATGTTATGAATGTTTATGTTAATGTACGGGCATTTAAATATCGATGTCCCGATAACAAAAACTGTGTAAGTGAAGAAAAATGCATAGCTATACATTGTTTCGATGTTGCACACAACGAATAAGAACATTCTCAATAATTGTATTTGCCTTATCATACGTTAAGTATAAGTTTTGAATATATCTTTTATGAATTTAAGCAATCCATAATTTGTTAAAAGTTTATACTGATGATAGTAGTAGTGTATTCATACGCACCGAATGGCAACATAATGGAGGGCAGCTCTAGGAAAACCAAGCGTAATTAATGTGCGTAAAGTGTCGTCCCCTAACGTTCCAGCCTGCATGTACAGTATGCACAGGCTAATCAGAGACTGCGCGTTTCTGCCCGTTTAAAGGAAGTCTCTTATAATTGAAAATCCTTTCCTAGCGGAATGCGTTGACCCTGATTAGACTGTGCAAACTGCAACGACTAATCTGGGACGATATTAAACGCAAATGCATTAAAACCGGATTTCACAGAGACCGAGTTATTAACATCGCATGGCATCGCATGTAAAGCCTGTCTGCCTACACTTCAGTCAGTAACAACTTTGTTTCTTTGATGTCTCATGTACAGTGATACCAGCTTACATTATCAGTTGCACATGGCACACAAACAGCCGTAAACAACTTAGTTCACACAAACTATTATAGGTGATACTTGTCTTTATACTATTAACAGTCGAAGTATATAAATATATTTCTGCATCGCTTCACTGTCTCATTTCTTATTTAGTGACAACTTATGATATATCTCTTATCACATAAGTAGTGATGGTTAAAGTAAACAACAATATATGTGGACTTAATTGTGTGATGTAACTTTTTCGTCATTCGTGGTTTAAGGGTTTATACAGTAATGAGTGTTGCCAGTATAGTGTTCTATTTCAAACGAATGCATGACAAGTCCTTTATCACATATTTATGATAAAGTATCATTATTAATGTAAAATCTAAAGAGTACGTGTTATGCCGCAAATGATATGCAAAATGCAAATTTACAGGTTGGGTCGAGACTGTGGTCAGCATATTCCACGCCATGGTTAGAGGCTGACTGAGTTTGTCTTTATCACAAGTAATGAGCACATTTGGGTTAAAGCCATGTACAAGTATCTGCAGTGATTGACATTAAATTACTTTTGAAGTACTTTGATCAGAAAATAAAGAAATTTGTCGAAATGTATATATACTCCGATGACAAAAGTTAGATATCTAGTTGCATGTTATACTATGTGCATTTGATTTTAATCCAGATATACATGTTTCATAATTGTTATGGTCAATTTAGAAAAAGAAATGTATTTTAATCAATTTTCATAGTATACAAGTGTCCATTAATGTGCTTTTTGAAGCTGTTTTCTCTGATTTCTCCATAAATTTCGAACTGTTCTGAAAATATTTCATTTAAGTGACAAATACAATTCAGTATCATAGCAAACGTTCAGTTAGACTACAGTCGTGACTAAATCACTTGCATATTACATGACCAATAGTTTGTATATGACTTATATGTCACATTTGATTAACTTTCTAT
Source organism: Dreissena rostriformis (assembly GCA_007657795.1). Lineage (NCBI taxonomy): Eukaryota > Metazoa > Mollusca > Bivalvia > Myida > Dreissenidae > Dreissena > Dreissena rostriformis. The sequence goes on along the minus strand of VMBQ01000501.1, from coordinate 1,632 downwards.
AAATCGATTTTTGCTTGCAAGAATTGATTATGTTTAAAATGTATCAAACATTATTTGATCCACAAAGTACTTCCAATATTTCGTAACAACAACCATTATGTCATATGTTATAAACGATTATGCATACAATCATTTAACCACACGCGTTATTGTTTATGACATTTTCACCATTCAATCGTTGGATGACTATTACACAAATCAAAACTTAATTTGTATGGTGGTTTGCTAATCTCGCGCACATGAGTGGTGAAAACTACTACGTACCTGAATGCATCAGAAATATAATAATCAATTTAAGCGACGTTCTTCCAAAGTGCTGCAGTCTTTGTAAGATTCGTTTACATACATTTTGGTAGTTTCAAGTGAAATATAAGTTAAAGTTCAATTACACTTTGTTGCATAACAGAAACTGGTTTGAGCAGAGGTAATATTTTTTTTAATTCTAATTTCATTTTATGTTTTCATAAGTACTGCGGCTATATCATAACACTGAATCAGCACATTTCAATACATCAATATCGAGCAATAAATACCATTGTCTTGCAATGAGTTCAAAATTGTGCGATATATTTAGAGGTGAATTTTGAACATAACGTTCGTTGCAGTTTCTAGTTCAATCAAGGTCAAGCGTAAGTTAATATATTTCATGTATATTGTCGAGCCTACTTAATGGCAATTTTTCATTTTAAGCATAGTGTGCTCCAGTACAAATATAAATGAATGTAACTGTTTGTTTCTGTATCGTAAATTTCTAAACACGAGCAGTCCGGAATGTTTGAGGCATTAAAAATTGATTTAGCAAATGCAATAATAACGTTTTAATAACTGAACCTATAACGCATCGTTTATGTATACCCATCCAATTTTATGTTCACATTTTGTGTAATGTACTAACTTTTTAACCATCACTTATGAGTNAAATTTACAGGTTGGGTCGAGACTGTGGTCAGCATATTCCACGCCATGGTTAGAGGCTGACTGAGTTTGTCTTTATCACAAGTGATGAGCACATTTGGGTTAAAGCCATGTACAAGTATCTGCAGTGATTGACATTACATTACTTTGAAGTACTTTGATCAAAAAATAAAGAAATTTGTCGAAATGTATATATACCCCGATGACAAAAGTTAGATATCTTGTTGCATGTTATACTATGTGCATTTGATTTTAATCCAGATATACATGTTTCATAATTGTTATGGTCATTTTAGAAAAAGAAATTTATTTTAATCAATTTTCAAAGTATACAAGTGTCCATTTATGTGCTTCTTGAAGCTGTTTTCTCTAATTTCTCCATAGATTTCGAACTGTTCGGAAAATATTTCATGTAAGTGACAAATACAATTCAGTATCATAGCAAACGTTCAGTTAGACTACAGTCGTGACTAAATCACTTGGATATTACATGACCAATAGTTTGTGTATGACTTATATGTCACATTTGATTAACTTCCAATATTTCGTAACAACGACCATTATGTCATATGTTATAAACGATTATGCATACAATCATTTAACCACACGCGTTAATGTTTATGACATTTTCACCATTCCATCGATCGATGACTATTACACAAATCAAAACTTAATTTGAATGGTGGTTTGCTAATCTCGCGCACATGAAAATAACCA
>VMBQ01000500.1:336241-363816 GCA_007657795.1 Dreissena rostriformis | reverse complement strand
TCTGTTGGTCTGTCATGCTTAGGGCTGTAACGATACATTCGAATATTCGAATTACTCGAATACGGCTGTGGACGAATCGTATTCATTATTCGCCACCTCCCGAACCGAATATTTGACGAATACAAACAACGTGGTTTCGAGTTTGAAAGTTTAATCATCTTATCTTACCTTAGAAATGAAGGTTCATACAATAAACCCCTATATTTAAATGTTCTGCTCCTTATTCCGGCGTTTTTCATTATGTTTACCCCACCCACTATGTTACACAGTGATATTAGCAACTACAATGGCGGGCACCGGTTGAATATTTACATTGAATTGAAAAATCTTTCGATGATTGTTTAATGTTTATTTAGGTAAATACGAGTGATTTGATTCTCAAACATACACACAAAGGATTAGCAGATGGAATTTCTTTTTTGTTTATCTTTACGACAATGATTGTGCAACTTATCAACAAACATGGAGCCTAGCAAAGGGAATGCTACAGTCACTAATGTGTCAACTGTTGACTCTTAATTGTTCTACTCAAGGCTTGTATGGGTACTAGTCATGTTTTCTCAAAAGTTTTAAAAACTGTGTTCAAAGTTTAAGCAGTTCTAGTCAGTGTTTTGTTATTTCAAAGTGTTATATTTCATATTTTCAGTATGTAATGATACTCAATTAATCATATTGACAAATACTCTTAGTTTCATACTATATACTGTCATTTCAGTTGTCAGTATCACTTTTGTTCATTGAAATTCATATTCGCGAATAAATATTCGTATTCGCCACCCTGTATTCGTGATACGTATCGTATTCGTCACCTAGTGTATTCGTTACAGCCCTAGTGTTGACGCAGATTGATAGGGTTCAATGAGCACTGTAATGCAGTTAAGACCGTATAAGCGCATTTCAATGTACACAGATCAATAGGCAACAATCACGTATAACCCAGAATTAAATCGTATAAGTACGATGTGAACGTTATCTGGATGCAGATTTATAGGTGCTCATTTGTTCCCCAACGCTATATATAACACGAGTATGAAAACTTGCGAAGATTGTATAGAAGCATGTAAATAGAAGTTACACAATCTGCACTATAAATCTGTATTCAGAACTCAATCTGTTGTGCACGTCTGCATCAAACGCTAACCACAATTCCCCTACGATAAATTATTGACGCAGACGAATAGGGCTTCATAACAATCACAATCTGCACTAAAAATTTGTATTACAAAATCTAATAAAGCCGCAAAATAAACACCTCCCACTGTTCATCACGTGATGCACAATCTGCACACAAAAAAACTGTTGTGCACGTCTGCAAATAACACTAACCAGTACATACATCGGTCTGTGTTTAGAGGTTACAATATACTAAATAATTGAGTCATGAACGGCTAAACTCTCTAAAAAAAACATCATATTTTACTCGAAGTCATGTTTTACTCTTAAGACTGTTGTTCTGGTTTAATCGTTTGGTGGTATTGATAGGGTAAGCATAGGTGTTCACTACTTAATCCCTGAAATATGATAAAGTTAGAGATTAAAGTAAAAAATTGCACTGAAAAAGGTTACAATCCACTAGAAAACGGCCGAAAAAAGAAGGTGCAAAAACAGTCGATTTCGATTTGTGTCAAACTCTTTTTTGGTTTGAACATGACATATCTTTTTTATTGCTTAAATCGATTCAGCTTAGAATGCCCTTTAAGAAAAGTTATGGTTATGGGGGTCTCTATGTGCAAAATGTTGCATTTATTTTCGCTTTAAGTTGTCGCTGTTAATTATATAGGAAAAACATTTAGTATATTTTGACCTAGAGCGATGATAAATTTTAAAGAAAACATACACCTTTGATGAAATTTTGTTGAAATTCGACGAAAATCTCTGCAAACACATCCGCTACGACGCCATTTTTAAGGTGATTTCTTTGGAGTTAAGGGAGGTGTCTACGTCCCTTAACTTTTAAGGAAAAAACGGTGAACCTAAGGCGTATTTCTAAGGTTAGGAAGTTTATGAATATGACTTAAGGCATTTCCTCAAATTTAAGGGAAAAACAGCAATAACCTAAGGCAAAATGACAACCTTAGGTTTTTTTTCCCTTAGGTGCTTTATGAATACCGGCCCAGACAACATTTTTAACAATAAAACACGTAAAAGGGCACACTGTCTTATTTATGTCGAACCAGCTGCACGTGGAAAATAATTTCCATATGATTATGTTTTTTCTCTAATAATGTACTCCGGCGACCATTCACATTATCTTGATCATATTATTATCAAGGACGTTTGAATCATTCTTAAATAGAGCTGCACAAAATCAATTGATGTCAGATGATTGATGCCAGAAACATGTATATTGCTTATTTGGATTAGCTTATTTTAATGTTTGTTTAAATATTGGTCTGCATGGTCTCCGTGTATATATTTGAATTAATTGCAACTCAATTTGTGTTTGACAAGCCACCCAATCAATTAAATGGCTGTGAAATGTCAAGATATTATATCAATCTGAGAACTTTTTATCCCGATTACTTATCCGGCCAAGACTGCTACAACATTGGAAAACTGCTTTTGTCACAAAAATCTCTAATTTAAAGCTAGAATTTGTGTTATTGTTTCACACGTTAGCATGTTAAATTTGCAACAAAACATTTGTCAAAATAAAATTTGCGTATGACCTATGCAATACTATATATGTTATTCTTTAAACGCGAAATTAAGTGCTTAATAAAAATGAAACGATACCGAATAATTTCGATCATTTTCAAAGCAACATAAGCAGCTGAAGCTTTGTAATTAAAATTGAATAAATCCCATAATTTTCGTTATCACTTTTAAATTATACAGACGTCTGGACTGCCCATATAATGACGATACTGGTAAATTATATATAATTAATAAAAATATAAAACCATTACCGATGGGGTCTTAGCGATTTGCAGAGTTAATTCCCGCTGTATTTTATTTGATATCAGATTACCCATTTACAGGATCGCTCCATCTGTCAAGGTCGCAATTTGATGTCACTTAACCGCATAAATAAATCTAAATTAATACCAGCGTGTTACGTTATCGCCCTTGGCATTGTCGGTGAAGTTAATCATTTAAACGGCATACCTGGTGTACTGTTACGACACGTGATTCTGTCATAAGTCTAGAAACGTAATATGTAAAATACTGATTAAACTGTTGGATATTATTGTAAGAGAAAACGTCTCCGCCTCGATTTACGAAGACGTGCGTCATACTTTATGGCTAGGGTTAGAGGATAACATAGTAAGGGTTAATTATAGGATGTTTTCAAGGACTCGCTTTAAATAATTTGAACTCAGATTGGTGTATTAATAGATGCAGAAACCCTTAAAAGCAACGCTTTCTATTTGGATTGTGGAATAACGAATTTTCCAAGTTCACTAGAAAAATGTTAAGATGCACGGGAGCTATGAACTTGAACGAGCGTATAATACATACCAATGATTTGTCAGGTTCATCTGAAGTAAATGTACATCTTAACATGCTAAAATATACAGAGTGCATTTGTCAAAACCCTTACTTAATAAATGGGGCACATTGAATCAGCAGACGCAGTCCAGACTGATCCTATAAAGGTCGCCGTCGGTATTAATTGATGGGTTATAGTCTGACAGACGCCCAGAACATTTATATGATTAACCGGTCTCTACAGGCTTTTTATCAGGGAATTTTAAGCCATGATTGAACACGGCTTTCTTAATCCCTCGCCTGTGATAGCAGCTGTTTCTTTCCAGAAGTATTTTAACTCGTAGAAATTGCTTAATATTGTCGGCTTCTTTTATTTTATAACATAGAACGATTCAGGCCATGCTTGTTCTGGCTACCATCACTGAAAATGCTTTTTAGATGTTTTTTGACATAGCGCCATATACATTTAGGCTAAATAACCAATATTGAAGTGTAAAACAATCGACAATGTATCGACTTTCACCTTAAACCTTCCCCAACAGCGCTTTCCAATATAGAGAGTACTTAAATATGCAGCATACTTGGATAGATAATTTGATAGATAAATAATGTGTACATCATAATTTTGAAAACAATTGTTTAAACACTTGTCTCAATAAAAGTTTCATCACACAACGTGGCATTTATCTTTCGAAATGATAACCCAGCGGTCTTTTACGGTCAAACGACTAACAATTATTCTTAGTAACAAAAACGTGCTCTTCCTGTTTGCAAGAATACCTTATTCTCATAAGTTAACCTCTCTGGTGCCAATGTTTATGACCACAATATACCATTTATACAAAGTCAAGGAATACAGAATATAGAACAATAGTAATGCAATGTGTACTGTGATCAAACTTGAATTACTGAGCACAAAACTCAAAACAGAAATCCAAAGTTGTTTTGACAATTATGATCATGCGGACACTTTCATTTTCCAAAATATTTCGACGAAACTTACGTCACCTGATCAAACAAACATGGATTCATAATTTTACATTGTATGCCGGTTATAGACCGTTTCCGGTATTGGTCGATTCACTTGACCATGTCAAGCGTTTATATTTACATATATTTATAAACATTGATTCCCTTCACACAATTGCAAATAATCTTTCTATTCCGGAAATAAATATATCACGACTTTGGTTTAATTTAAATTAGAGGTCGGCTTCAGCGAACAGGTATAGATATAACTATAAAACCCGTTTTTTTTTAACTAATGTCATTATATAAATAACCTATGAGTTCATTTGTTTATCTGTTAACCGGCAAGAATGAATAAATGTCCATGTTTCAAAAAAGCTAGTTATGATAAGATTTCTGACACAATTAACACTGCAATTCTTCTTTGCGGCTAACCTGACGCATATTTCTTAATACGACAATTGTTCTTTCTGTTAAATATATGAATAATTCAACTCTAGAAGAATGTGTGGGTATTTTGTGAACAGGCTGTTTCTGTATATATTTAAGTAGGATATGCCCGAAGTCAAATTCAAGAGAGAATATACAGCTGGCATATTACAGTTACCACAGGTTCTAACATATCAATTGCCTTACTTTAACATCAAGGACTAAATGCAAAAAGTTGTATACATAATTGTTCTTTTAACATGATCATAGCATTACAGAGCGTTTTTAAAAGGTGATAATCAAGGTCATCAAAAGTCAGTGTCATTTTAAAATCAAAAATGACAAAAACAACTTAACTCATCCTTTATTTTATGATGACAAACACAAGGAAGTGCGTCTAATACATAATTCTCCAAAGTTAAATTAACGGTTATGCTTAAAATGTTCTTTGAACTTCGGTAGCTTAAAAGGATCATATTCTATAGATGGTTAAGTAAGTTACGTTTATAGATATATCATTATTATCAAGGAATTACGTGGTACATTTTATATGATTATACGTTTCATTTAAAAAAAAAAAAAACATTTATGTAAAGGGCATTACAGATCAAGGTCATTTAAATGTCAAATTCTGTAAATTGCTAAGAAAGGGTTACATGATGGAGACATGAACATACGAGTGCATATAATGTACATTTTGTATTTATGCATTTATAAACATTCTATTGCATTCATAGCTGAGTTGTGTCGTGTTCTGAGAAAACTGGGCAAAATGCTTGTGCGTAAATTGTCATCCCAGATTAGCATGTGCAGTCCGCACAGGCTAATCAGGGACGACAATTTCCGCTTTTATGTAATTTTTCGTTTAAAGGATGTCTCTTCTTAGCGAAAATCCAGTTTAGGCGGAAAGTGTCGTCCCTGATTAGCCTGTGCGGACTGCACAGGCAAATATGGGATGACACTTTACGCACAAGCATTTTGCCTAGTTTTCTCAGAACACGCCACATTTGTTTTAATCAGTATTATAAGATCTCCAGATTTAAAGAGCGATTACGACAACGAATTTTATAAATATACCATGTGTTACTACAGTTTATGTTATGCCTTTGGTATTAACTATTTAAATCAGATATTTAAAATAGAATAAACATTATATTTTATCAGATATAGACAAAAGGGTCTAATATTTAATTACTTTTAAAAGTTTAGGTCATGTTTAAGTAATAATCTCAAAAAAGCTTAACATAGCTTATGTACATGGATATTTGGCACAATTTATATAACCTTCATACAATGTTATATTTAACAAAGAGAAGGGAGTATTGAAAACCCGTACATGTTATTTAATATGACGATACATCTTATCAAATGTTCAATATTTCGTGATATATTCCAAATATCAATAATATATGACACGGTGGACGAAAGTTACAAGCTTCACACATGACTTCTGTATCTAATTAAAACACACTTAAAGTTATGTTACTGTAATCTAATAAGACTAGGTAAGTTAACCGTGATGTGTTATACACTGTGATATATTTGTACGAGTACACTGCTGACACAGTGTACTCGTAAGAACATATATGCTCATCAGATATGGTACGTAAGCTGTGAACTGTGTACAAATATATCACGTGTTGTACACAGGGCTGTTAAATAGTAGTTGTATTATATACATACAACATTTTTTAAGTAACATGCATTATTCGCACCTTTTATTGATTGCAACGTCAATTATACAACATAATCCGAGCGTTTACGTCATTTAATGGCGTGGTGTCTCGTAAACAATTTGTCTTTCGAGAAATACGCCTTCAGAGCATATTCAGACATTATTTAACGTATACTTTAAGGTGGGACTTGTTATTTAGCCACGTTTTCAAAAAGCTGCTTTTGGTCCAGTTTCAAAATCATCAAGATGAATTAGTTCGTAAATGATCGGAAATGATAGTTAAAATTCAGACCGTCTAACACGGAATATATTAAACGCACGCATATCGAATAGGGTATATTATTTGACGGCCACGTGGCACAAACAACAGCAGTGGATTGAATGATATATGACTAGGTTTTTAATAATCGATAATACGTATACTCTAAGAGAATCATTAAATATAAATAATTATAAATTTCATAATTTGTTCAGAATGTATCAATGGAATCCTAATTCAATTTATACAGACAAATTACAATTTAATAAGCCAAGAAAGCTTTCATCATAACGTCAGCAATATGTTTTCACTTCAAAGGTAAAATATAGTGTCAGCTTTTGCCATTGAGTTATACGATCGTGTAATACCAACTATAAAACGACACATGGGTCTTTGAACAAATTACAAGCTTAAATTGGCGGCGTTTCCACTTAATTAAATGAAGTACAGAAAGGTCTTCTGCAAAGCTCAGCTAGTTCAGTAAAACTAGTTCAAAACAAAATGGCATTGAAACTGATATTAACTTGTTTTATCCCTGTTTACCTCTGAAAATACGTATTAATTTAGACATAAAACTAATATATTTCGTCGAACAAAGAATATCTAACATAAACTTGCGCCTAATTCATATTAAAAGTAGGTTGTATCACGAAATGTAAACATTCTTATTATCAATTAAATATTCATATGCACACTCGAGAGAACTCGTAAAATGTCAATAAGGCTAATTGGCTTTAAGTATTCAACGAAGAAAACAACCTTTACCTTGCGATCAGTTTATTTTCACCTCCTAATACAAAAACATTTGCAGCTTACAACGAGTGAGCGTCGCGCACGTGTCGCTCTTACATACTTATATGTGAGTCTACAGAAACGGTCAGACATGAATACTTTTTAAATGTTTTATTTATAATTGTCTCTTTACGTTGACTGTTTGGAAGATAGTGTAAGTTGTATAGTCTATTCAAGTGTCCACCAATTTGGTCGTTATGCATATATATCAATTTAAATGTATTTCACCAAGTATTGGTTTTTTAATCAATGGCCCATAATATATGATTTACATACAATGCCCATTTTCACACTAATTTGTTCAAAATAATGAAGCGTGAGTAGACCACGTATTTTACAGAGCAATGATGGCAGGAACTTTTCTACTGGCTGGCAAGCGCAGGTCGGATATCGTATTATTGTACTTTTAATGACATATTGACACATATTTGACATTCTTATAATCTGTCACTGTCAGGGTGTCTAACGCGTGCAGATAATCAGTCAAATATAAGAAATAATTTTCGATTTAACTTTGTTCATTGGCCATTAAAATCAAATTTGTACTTATGCCGAGCATGGTTTCAACTTGTGGGCTTGGTACGATAAGGATAATAGCTTCGCAACGGAAACAAAAACATATTCAAAATCAAAAATGTTTTTTTTTTAAATATGTTGGATAATTTTCATTTTTATTGAAAAATAACTTAAACTATGTTATACTATATGAGTAGTATTTCTGAACGTGTGACGTTTATGGTCTTTTTAAGTAAACAGTTTAGCAACTGTTATTCAAATGCAGTACGTCTTACATTTATAGCACTTCATGTTACCTCATATGATTATTTAACATTTTCTGTAGAAATGTTTCAACAGCAAAACTATTCTCCTGCTGAGCAAACGTACGTTAGAACAGAGCTTTCTTGTTCGATAAAACGACTGACCGATATTTTATTTGTTAATGCAGCAGGTCAACAAGCATTTAAAAGGTAGTAATGTTCGATTCGAACTTGATCATCGACCATTGACACAAATTAAGAGACTGTATCCGTACGCAATTAGCGGTAAAACGAGTTATTTAGTAACCTTACATCAGAACGACAAAGAGCTTTGTATTGAGTTTGAAACGATTAAGCACAAATTAGTTCTAATCTAACATGGTGTGATACAATATGAATACATTTAAATGAAAACTATGTTAGCATGCTGTACCGAGGTTCATTACTTCTTTCTGCATATGTTATGAGTTGTCTTTACATCGATAATTGTATTATTTGTCTTTATGAAGATCAGCGATAATCTTGCTAGACAAGTTCATTAATGTATGTATGTATTAATTTATTAACTCATGTATAAATATGATAATATTCATATAGAAAATGTAAGGTCAGACTACAATGGTGTTATTACATGTTTATTACAGATATATTAATCCATGTATACATGTATATTCATTAAGTACAAGCTAAAAATGATGTTTTGTTGTTTCAAAATTAAACTAATGATACAATTCTCCGACAGACATATGCCTTTGTTCGTTTTTTATCTCGTTTGGTTATAGACATAGAAAATGACTATTTCCACACACTTTTGACATAAGTTCTCATAGCTAGTTATATATAATATTTATAAAGGACTCAAAATATATTACCACTGTTATGCAAAGATACAAGAACACTATGCACACAAATTCAGTGTTGAAAAACTGGTGTTGTTTTATTAATTATACACTAATGTACATTAATAATTGATATAGTATCGTCACTTTTGATTTAAAAAAAATAGTTATTTGCAAAAATTGGATGTTGTTTGGGCAAAAGCGATCGTACCATGATCGATTGGAAATATACTACATGTTTAATGTTTGGTTATAACAGTCGATTGGAAAATGAGGAATGTGTTTTAGGTTACAAAATTAATATCAATTATTAGACGGTAGACGATTCACATTGATCCAAAAGCATAAATATCAGCTTCGTCTGATTACTTGATGTTGAAGATATAGCATACTTCAAACAGCAACGCAATCAGGAAGTAGCGAAAACAGCCTCAGCAAACACAAGATCGGATTGCTTTATTGCTAGTATCGTTTGTCCTGGAAAGGTTGTTCAAACATGACTTTTATTGCATTTTATTGATTAAAGCGTATACAGCTTTGCTTAGAATAATGTTTGCTTTACAATACTTCTTTAAATTGGTTAAAGATGGCTTTACCAAACAAAATTAGAGCATTTAGCTAAACTCAATCTAAACTGTAAGTCAGAGTTACAGCCCTGTCCTGTAAGCTATATTGTTATGACCCTGAACACATGTGTGCGGTTTCAAGTAATTCAATCCATTATTTATATGAGCTTGCAAGCAAACTCGTTTAAACTTTAACGCCATCATATATATTATGATGTTTCAGTGTCGGAGTGCAATCGATGGAATCAATATATGTAATATTTAAAAAAAACTGTCTGAAAATGAAGGCAAAACTAATAAGGATTTAAATGAAAACTTACTTGGACAGATCCTCCGTATAGACTTTTGAAAACCTGTCAGTAAATGTCACCAAGGTCTCTGAGGGATGTCTTCTTCAACAGGCAGCTGCTTTGCTCTTCTTAATGAAGCGTCGTTAGTGATCTTGTGTTTTGCCAGCGGATTTAAAAAGTCTTCCTTAGTCAGGTGTGATGAACACATGGATTTGTTTCTTGGAATAGATAAAGCATGCGACACATAATATAACCATATCTTGTTTAGAAAAAAGGTTGTTATTTCAAATCAGTGAAACAACCAGTTTGTAAATAATGGCATCCTATTGCGATATATCTTTCGTGATTGAACAAAAATTACAATAAACAAATATCATTTTGCCCTGATGAAGTTTGCATTTAGAGATTAATTGCTAAACACTTCATGTTTTCAATGTATTTCCAAAAATCTGTTGCTTTTCCTTTAAAAGTTACATGGCGGTATCCCCAGCTTATCTCATGTTTTATATTTTGTGACTTATTATCACTTTCCTTCTTTGATGATAATGTTTCTGCAGTGATATAATTCCATACAAACAAGTTTCATAATATCGCGCCTTTACTATTTTCTATTTTAGTTTACATGTTTATATCTTTACAAAGAGAAGTTTAATGTTAATTAAATATAATGTATTACAATTTTGATCATATGAGTTTAATTTGTATTTACACTTTAATATGTTGCAAATAACACTGAGCAAAGTTTGAGGTATTGCGATTAATAAAACCGGTTTACACCCACAATGCGTTATATTTACCAATCCAAGGCGGCGTGTTAATTGTGGTGTTGTATCTAGTGATGCTTGTCTTGCGCCCAGAATGTTTATCAACGTGTGTCTTGCCATAAATAACTGAACACGAATGTAAAAACGTTCTCTCCTGTTGATGCAGATCTAGTTTAACTATGATAGACTTGACGAGATAGAGCTCGAGCATTATGACAGGAAAGTTGTCAAATACATATAAGGAGCAATAACATCAAATGGGGTTCGAAAAAAAGAAAAGAGTATTACTGAAGCCACTCACATCGTTCGGACTGCTATATATTTTCCGTATTTGCCTTTACGTAAGTGTCCCTCAAATGTTCATATACTTTTCACAAAAACAAAAGAAACATTTATATTGTTTTCATCACATTGATTGTATCACTTTCATTTATAACAAAACAAAGAAACGAAGAGTTTTTTCAGTGTTTCATCTGTACGTCCATAGTTTTTTTTATCTACCCTTGTATATAATGTTCTTTTACCTGTAAACTGAAAATGTGTACACCTCTGTGGGTATCATATTGTCCATAACATCCTAATTATGCGACGAATTTATAAAACAAAACAGTCTTATAATTTGGTTAAATATTACACAAACATGTCTAAGTTAAAGCTACACTATGTGTTATTGTTTCACACTTTTATTAAAATTAGCGTTTTAAATGTGCAACAAAACATGTGTAAAAAATAAATTTTCGTATGCCTATGCAATACTATGCATGATATCGGAATTGAGTGCTGAACACAAACGAAACGATACCGGATAATTATGATTATTTTTCAATATAAAGAATTGAACAATATAAAGCAACATAAGTAGATCAAGCTTTATAATTGGAACTAACTTTAACTATACTTGTCTTTTGTAATCACTAAGTGTTTTGTAATCACTAATGAACTATACAGACGTTTGGCCTTCACAGAATATGATGATACTGGTATATTATATATACTTAATTATATTATAAAACCATTTAAGTGTGGAGTCGTAGCGATTTGCAGAGCTAATTTCCTCCGTACTTGATTTGGTACCAGTTCAACAGTTAATAAGATTTATCCCTATGTCAAGGTCGCTATTTGATGTCACTTAAGCGCATAATTATATCGAAATTAATACCATCTTGTTACGTTATCGACCTTGAGATTATACTTGATATAAATCGTTTTAACGACATGCCTGGTGTACTGTTACGACACGTGATACTGTCATAAATGTAGAAACGCAATTGTGTAAAATTCTGATTAAACTGTTGGATAGAATTGTGTGAGAGAAAAAGTCTACGCCTCGACTTACGAATACGGACGTTAATAGGATCAAACTGAGATGTGTAACCTCTCAGAAGTGAATGGTTAAAGAAGCATTGTCCTGTAGGTGAAGATAAAGATTTAACTGATAGCAAATAAGAAATTATCCTCTAAAACGATCAAACCGCTTTATTAAATCACAATTGCGAATCAATTCGTTGTTGATACTGCTCCGACTCGTATCAATAGGAATAATCTTTTACGAAGTCATGCACGTATTTTGGATAAACTATTAAATCATGATATTATTAATAAAACGTGACATTTGACTGGTACACCAAGATATGCTTAAATATAGGTGTATTTTACGAAAACATGAGAGTAAACTTTCATGCTGCATATTTTTAAATTATAAACTTCAATAATAACTGAATAGGTGTTTTATTTTCAAACATTAAGATGTTGACTTTCTTGTGGTGTCAAACAGTTAGGTCTATCGTTAGGGTTAGAGAATAGAGAATAATTGGGATAATTGTACGATGTTTTTAAGGACTCGCTTTAAATATTTTACACTCAGATTTGTGTATGTCATAGATGCAGAAACCCTCGAAAGCAACTATCTATTTAGATTGTGCAATGTCAAATTGTCTGAGATCACTTGAAAAATGTAAAAATGCATGGGACCTTAGACCTTGAAGCGTATAATACAAGATAATACTTTTATTAGGTTCATCTGAAATTAATGTCTATCATTGCATGCTTAATCCTACAGAGTGCATTTTCAAAACCCTTACTTCATAAATGGGGCACGTTTAATCAGCAGACATAATCAAGACTGATCCTATAAAGGTCGACGCAGTTGTTATCTGACACGTTTAACTCTGATTGACGTGCGGACAATGTTGAGGATTTACCGGCCTCTACAGGCTTTCTATCAAGGGAATTTCAAACCATGACTAAACACGACTTGTGTTGTCATTCGCTTGTCATATCATCTGCTTCTTTCCAGAAGTGTTTTCAAGAAAGTAAAACGAGTTCCAGTTATAACTGAATAAATATTAGTTTCTCTATCGGTAATATTTCTCTACAGCACCATGATAGTCATTTCATCTAGATTTCTCAGATTAAAACACGTGACAAACGGACATCTTTCCCACTGGAAGACAATATACATATTATAGCATTATAGACAAAGGAAACTTTCGATGTGCTTATATAATTTAATGTCAATTGTTTCTTATTGCAAACGGAATTTTGAAGCTGCATTTTTTATACAAAATGTATACTTACGAAATGAAACGCAATTATTCACAAAAATATTGAGGAACAGTATATCAATAACACAGATTTGCAGATATAAGAACGTGAAGATAGAAATACACACATTCCCGGAAGTTGTCAAGTTTTGCAAGGTTAATGTGTGTCTAAAAGTCCCATACGCATGCCTGTATCAATTTAATATTGCTTAACCGGTTAGACGTTTATATAATTAACACAATAAGGTCGGCTAATACTACTTACATAACATAAACAGCACTTTAGGAGCTAATTTTTAATAAGTCCTATGGTATCTGCTCCTCGTAGAGTATGTTCTATACTGATGTACTGTATAAGCATTGTCAAGGCTTACAAATATGGCCTTCATATCGGTCGTTGATACTAGCAATTGTTTGACAACATAATTATACTTCGGTTATGCGTAGAAATTGCTGTATACTGTCGGTTTCTATTGTTTCACACAGTTTAGTACGATCAATATCATGGTTGTTCTGGCTAGTATAACGCACACAGTTTTTTAATTTAAATATATACATATATCATCTCCCAGCGGCGATTTTCAATATAGAACTTAATAAAATAGCACTCCCCTTCAAAACAGTTTCGTTACACATTGTGGCGGTTATCGTCCCATGCGAAACCCGCTGTATTTTACTGTCATGTGACTTAAATCTTTTCTAAGTAACCTTTCTGGTTTGAAAGAAAACTGTAGAGTATCATCCCCCTGATGCCCATTTTAATGACCGCATTATACATGTTCAATATAAACACAAGAAATAAAGAATGCACGCCAATATTTAAAAGGTGTTATGTCATACTTTAGTTACTGAGCACAACACTCAAAACGAAAATCGAAAGTTGTGTTGACAATTCTGACCATGCGGGCTAGATTGATTTGAATTATTCCAAAGAAACAACAAATGAGGGATAATTGTAAAATGAATGCCGATTACAGACCGTTAACAGTATTGTTCGATGCATTTGACTATTTCGATTCGCTAAATACGATATATGTCAAGCATTTATATCAACATATTTGTATAGACTTTATATAAATTGATTTCCTTAACAACATTCAGAACTATTTATTAATATCGGACATGAATCTCATATAGTTGCATACATACAAGAAACCATAACTAATAACGAATAATAACATGGTCTTGCCTTAGGGACTTAAAACTAAAGTATAAAGTAGTCAATAATCTGTATTTCATTCAGAATGCATGTGGATAGTTTTGATTCATAGACATGTTTGATGTTTCGGGAGTGTTATTGCAATAAACACATCCAGTGATTATCACGCCCATAGTGTTCAATTGTTAAGCTAATACTAGCTTAGACGTGAGTAAACGTTTATTTCAGATCCACTAAGATTGACACTGACAGTGACGCGTATACATGATGCCTAAAGTTGATTTTGAAGAAGTAAACATTATCGCCGAATGTCAATACCAGGCTTACTTTTAACTGTCCGTTTTCCTCTGTGCATGTATTAAAACTAATAAAGTGTCTAGTGTTAGTTTAACGTTAGATTGTTAAACAAAATATGTTATTTTTCAGACAATCGTCGTCTTCTTCTTCTTAAATCAGACAATATATGAAAAAAGGAATTTACCTTAAATAGTTACATATTTTAATCGAGGTTTCGGTAGTGTAACGACAAATGCAAGCCATAATCAGTTATTGTTAGGCATTCGGATAAATAAGCTTAAAAGTAATAAAACGAAGAAAAAAAAACAACACTTCTTCGATGTCTATTTGAAAAGTTTGTGTATATGCATACGAACAACTGATTGACAACCGTAATGCTTAATGCCTTACAGTGTTGGAGGCAGACAAAAGGAGGAACGTGTGCGAAATGATGCACTCACAGCGTTCATAATTGGTATACCCATGAATGGCGACTTTCGTTTACAACCATACATACTTTATGAGAAACTTAAATATCCCCTATATGCGCAAGAACAAATAACTCGAGATTATTTTACGTAGATAAAACATCTAATGAAGACAAGTGAGTTTACAAATAAACCAGATTATTTTAGAATACAAACACTTTTTTTATTTTGCTAATTCGGAACTTATGCATTCAACAAAACATCCGATACTTCCGTGATGACTTCACTCGTCAATAATTTTAAATAAGAACTATAATGATGTTAAATCGTAAATCGGCTTATTTGTGTCTACTTTGCATTTATCGCTGGTAAACATCGTGTTTTGAACGATGTCAACTGTTCCAGCAGAGCTTAACGTAACACCCTACCGCACTAAATGTAATCTACTGGTGAGATGTCAACAACGCTGTAAGAGAAATCATCCGTACTTTGCTAAATTATTGTGTTTGCAAAAAGCTTCGACTTAGCAGGATTAACTAAAGGTCAAGTGCAAAATCTGACAAAATGTTACATTAACGTCTTAGTAATGTTACTTTATTAGTTTTCCAACGATATACGTTATATTGTTTAAGAAAATATATGTTTTGGAATTCGGTTAGACACTGCAAAATGATACATAAAATAGTTGATCAGTATTTATATATGTAAAATTCTGTTTTTAACCACAGAAACGGTTGTTATTTCTTAACAGTGAAACCACCATTTATTCATAATGGCATCCTATTAAAATATATATTTCGTGATTGAACAAAAATTAATTACAATAACAAATATCAATTTTCCATGCTGAAGGTGAAATTAAGATAATAATTACTAAACGCTTCATTTTTCGATGTAGTTTACTATATAATATCTGTTTCATATCCATTGAGTTCCAAGGCGGTGTCCCCAGTTTATGTCATGTTTTATATTTTGTGAATTAATTAGTTTCACTTTCCTTCTTTCATGATTATGTTTCTGTAGTTATAGAATTTAAAAAAAAATGATATACTGTTTCTTTATATTGCTTCTTTACCATTTTCTATTCTGGTTTACAGGGTGTACATCCTTTCAAAGAGTAGTTAAATAGTAATTAAGTATAATATATCTAAATTTTGATCATATGAGGTTAATTTGTATTCACACTTACATATGTTGCAAATAACACTGGGATAAGTGTGAAGTATGAAGATAAATGACACTGGTTTACACCCACAATGCGTTATATTTACCAATCTAAGGCGGCAACCAAAATTGTATTTATGTCTTTTGTATTGTTGCCTGCTTATTGTTGCGCTGTATGAAGTGACTTCATCAACGTATGGGTTGCCATGAATAAAGGAACACGTATGTAAAAAGTTTATATCCTGCTGATGCAGATCAAGTTTCACTTTGAGTGGCTCGACAAGATAGAGCTCGAGCATTATGGTTTCAAATACATATATGGAGCAATAATATGGAAATGGTTAAACAAAAACAAAATTGCCGCAATCACTCAACCGTTCGGATTGCTATATTTGTCCGTATTTTGTCTTAACGTTAGTGACCCTACAAGTTTCATACTCTTTTAACGAAAACAAAAGAAACATTCATAATATATTCATCACATTGATTGTATCTTATAATTTGGTTTAATATTACACAAACATCTCTAAATTAAAGCTACAATTTGTTTATGGCTTCAAACTTTACTGTTTTTAATGTTCAACAAAACATGTGTTTAAAGAAAATCGTATAACCTATGACGTACTTCACGTGTTATCCTTAAAACACATAATTAAGTGCTCAATACAAATGAAATGATACCGGATAATTTCGATTATTTTCAATGCAACATAAGCAGCTCAAGCTTTATAATTAAAATTGACTCAACCCACAATTTTGTTTTATCAGCACTTTTGAACTATACAGACGTATGGACTGAACAGAATTTAACGGTACTGTTAAATTATATATAATAAATAATAATATAAAACCATTTAAACGTGGAGTCTTAACGAAATCCCATCCGTCTTTAATTTGTTATCAATTTACCCATTACCAAAATCCTCCATCTATCAAGCTCGCAATTTTATGTCACTTAACCGCATAAATAAATCGAAATTAATACCGGCTTGTTACGTTATCGACCTTGACATTGTCATTGATACAAATCATATTAACGACAAACCTGGTGGCCTGTTACGACACTTGATTCTGTCATTTATCTAGAAACGCAATTTATAAAACTGTTGGATAGTTTTGTGAGAGCAGAGATCTACGCCTCGACTCACCAAGACTTAAGCGATACTTAAGACGTTCTTTTTATAGTGTTATCAGTCGCGCATTTAATTACAAACAAAAATGGTATGTTATTTGATTTAGTTTCAATATGTTACAAACGATATTAGAGCATGCAATTAGCATTAATAGCAAGTGCTCTGCATGTCTTGAATGAAGGATTCTTTGTTTCTGTTATTATATTTGTGTGAACATGATCATGTGTATTGTGGTTAGAGTCAAATAGCGTGTACACACGCAAATACAGTAAACTTGTTATTCAATTTAATAAATTTGACTTAAAGCGTTCCATCCACACAGCGTGTGAAGTGCTGTCACTAACATTTATTTAATTGGTAGCAGCGCTTATGCATTATTCAGTTACATATTGTTTGCATTGAATCCGTCAGCCCTTAACCACGTCATACCCACTAGTTTGTATGTGGGATTGGTAATGGACCGTGCTAACGATGATTGCTATCTTGTATTCTGACTGAGCACTCTTCAAGACATAACGAGAAAACTAAGAAGTGTAACCTCTTAGAAGTGAATGGATATAAAAAGAATTGTCCCGTTGTTGTAGATGAAGATCAAACTGATAGAAAAGAAGAAAACAACATTTAAAACGATCAGACCACTAAATCTAATTACAATTGTGCATGCATTTTTGTTGATGCAGCTCAGACTCGTATCAATAGGAAGAAGCTTTTTCCGTTAGCATTCACTTGTTTTGGATAAACTCTTTAATAATGCTTTTACTAATTAAACGTGATACTTGACCGGAACACCAATATATGTCTATTATACAAAAAACAGGAGGGTACAATTTCATGTTGCATACTTGTTTAAAAACAAAAACAATTCAAGTATTACTGAATATGTGTTTTATTTCCATTGAAATGGTAACTTTCTTGTAAGAGGATAACAAAGTTGGGGTTAAAATAGGATGTTTTAAGGACTCACTTTAAATATGTTAATCTCAGATTTATTGTGTATGCAATAGATGCCGAAACCCTTGAAAGCAACGACTTTCAATTTGGATTGTGCAATAACGAATTTTCTTAAATCACTTGACAGATGTAAAGATGTACGGAAGCTTTGAACTTATACGAGCGTATAATACATGATTTTTTCAGGTTCATCTGAAATAAATATCCATCTTTACATTCTAAAACATACAGAGTGCATTTTGAAAAACCTTTACTTTATAAATGGGGCACGTTTAATTAGCTTTTATAAAGGTCGACGTCGTTATTAATTGATACGTTTAACTCTGATTGACGTACCGACAATGTCTAGGATTTACCGGCCTCTACAGGCTTTCTATCAAGGGAATTTCAAACCATGACTGAAAACAACTTTCGTAACCCCTCGCCTGTAATAGCAGCTGGTTTTGTTTCCAGAAGTGTGTTCATCTGAATTGCTAATTATTCTTACTGTTAGACAATTTACATATTATCGTATTATAGCATTATAAACAATAGCATTATAAACAAATGAAACTGTCGATGTGTTTGTCAATTATATGTCCATTTTCAAACATAATACGTACGAAATTGTGGAAGCAATAATGCTAAACAATTAGTGAACACTAATTGTTTGAAGCTGTCATGCGTTCCTAATAATGCATCTATACTTACGAAATGAGACGCAATTATTCACACACACTACAGATTAATATATTACTCAGATTTATCAGCAGAGATAAGAACGTTTAGACAGTGATACAACAATTCCTGGAAGTTGTTAAGGTGTATATGTGTCTCAAAATCCGATGTACACGCCTTTATCAATCTAATATTGCTAAACCTGTAAGACTATGGCATAGGTTACACGCTAAGGTAGAATAAAACTACTTAAATACTATGTACAACATTTAAGTAGCTAGTTTGCAATATGTTCTATGGTATCTCTTCCATTGCATATATGTTTCTTTACTGACTTACTGTATAAGAATTAGCTGTACAAATAAGTCCTTTCGATTCGTCGTTGATACAAACAACTTATTGACAAAATATTAAAATAAAAATATTGTCGACTTTTTTAATTTCATAACTTAAAACGATTGAGGTCTTGCACGTTCTGGCTATCATCACTCAAAATGTAGCTTTGTTAAATTTGCTAACGCAATGTCATATAAAGTTATGCAAAAACACCAATATCGAAGTGTGCTAAAATTCGTCAGTTGATCGACCTTTTACCATTAACCTTCCACAACAGCGGTTTCCAGTAAAGAGCGTTTCTAAATAGATAGCAGAATAATTTGGATAATTGGATACCACATAATTTGACAAAATTTATTTAAACAGGTTATAACAGTTACCTTATACAACGTGGCGGTTATCGTCCAAATCAAATTCTTTTGTTTAATGATAATCCAGCGGTATTTACGGTCATTCGACTTAAACCTATTCTTAATAACAAACAAAACGTGCTTTGTTATATGTCTACGGAGTGAAATGTATGGCCATTAAAATACGTATTCAATTTTAAATGGTCATATTATATAGATGTTAAAGTACTGAGACATTTGATATAATAATAGCGCTTTAGACCGTAAGTCTTGTTAGTTACGTTTATAGAACTATCATTATTATTAAGGAATAACCTGGCACAGTATATATGATTATGAAACTTTTCATTTAAATACAGAACAAAGCATATATGTAAAGGGTATTACAGCTCAAGTTCATTTAAATGTCGAATTCTGAAAATTGCTTTAACATGGGTTATTTACCTCAAATGTTGGTTCTTTTGATGGAGACATAAACATAAAGTGCATTTAATCAATATGTTGTATGTATGCATTTCACAGACGTTATATTCATTCATAGCTGCTATTTTATAAAAACAGTATCATCAGATCTCTATTTTCAAAGAGCAATTGCTACGACGAATTTTATGTGACCTCTTCTCGTAAAAATATATAGGCCCGTCAAATATGTTATGTAGGTTTAGCATCTAAGTTAATATATATTGATATATTATTATATATGATATATTATTGATTACAACGTCAAGACTGCAACAGAACCAGAGCGTTCAAGTCATTTAAAGACGCTTTGCTACGTAAACAATGTGTGTCTCGAGAAATACGCCTTCAGAGAATATTCAGAAATATTTAACGCATAATTAAAGTTTCATAATTTGTTAAGAATTACTGAGGTCAATGATATTTCAATTTATATATAAACAAATTCATTTTAATTTGCAAAGATAGCTTCCATCATAACGTCAGTTATATTTTTGACTTGAAAGGTAAAATGCACTAGATTGCAATATTTTAAATAAAAGCAAAAATGTAATTTTAAGTACAATGCATGAGACTAATATCTAGTGTAACTGTCTTTAATAACGTGTTATAACAAATATAATTGCATTACTTTATTTTATTATCCAGACTATTAAGCATTGATTGATGGGTAATTATTTTTATCAAGTTTCAATTTCTATCAAGTTTCAATTTCAATACATTTAATAGTTAAAATTTAGACATTAATAAATGTCAATAACTTAATGTCAGTAATCATATGTTTTGGTTACTCAGATCGCAGACAATATATATTGGCATGTGAATCATATTTTCATTTTTTTTTCAATCAGATAGTACTTGTATAAATAGTAAGAATGCAGTTGAAGAAGGCCACGTGTACTTGACGAGAACATTTTGTAAAAGCTGTGCCTGCACAAATAATCGGTTAAATAGTTCTATTTTGTATAAGCTGTGATATCATTTCGAAGCCATAATTTATTGATTCAATAGCTTAACCAACATATCACATACAAAATGTGCAAAGATCAATTAGCTGATGCATTCTACTTTCAATGAAATCGATGCATTTTCTGCTAAAGGACTGCGAGTAAATATAATACTTTGGAGTTAAACCCTTTTGTTCCTGATCATGTCGGTGAATGTGTACATATTAAACAGCGTTTGGCCACATACACTCCAATATATTAACACATAGTTTTAATAAATTGCCCCTCTAACAAAATATTCGTCTTAAGTCAAGCTGATAACATCAACCCTTCAATTCATATCATTGTATGTGAACGATGTTTGTCTAGTAATACACTATTTGCCTGTACACTGTAGTCTAACGTTTCGAAACAGTACCCATGTTAAGCTATATTTACAATTGTGTATATTTATTTGAATTGCAATATTAAAACACCTGATTAATTATTTTGTTATTGATTCTAATAAGCATTTTCCTACTCTAAACTGATAATCAATATGCTTCTATTTGCTTGTAAGCTATGATTTAATTGCTTGTATACTATTTACGGTGTGGAGTGGGATGCACTCGACCAACACATACCTATTGACGAGGAAAATAACATATATTAAACGGTAAAACAATGTTTCAACCGTTAAAAGTGTAAAGTGCATGGCTACACGGTTTTAATATTGATAAGGCTCAGACGCTATCAAAATATAGTGTCAGCTGTTGTCCTTGAGGGACACGAACGTCTTATACTTATTATAATGCCTTTAAAAACGATGAATGGGTATTTGAACAAACCACAGACAATTTCCGATGAAATCAGCTTAAATTTTCTTCATATCCATTTCATTTAAAGAAGTACAGAAAGGTCTTCTGTTAAGCTCAGCTAGTTCAGTTAAACTGGTTCAAAACAAAATGACATTGCTGTCCTAAAAGATTTGCAGAAATATAAACTGATATTAACTTGTTGTATCCCTGATTACCTCTGAAAATACGTATTTATTTAGACATGAAACGAATATATTTCTTCGAACAAAGAATATCTAACATAAACGTGCGCTTTATTCATATGAAGAGTAGGTTGTATCACGAAATTGAAACATTCTAAACATCAATTTAATATTCACATGCACACTCTAGAGAACTCGTAAATTGTCAATAAGGCTAATTGGCTTTTATTATTCAATTAAAGAAACAACCTCCACCTTGCGATCAGTTTATGTTCCCTCCTTATACAAATAAGTTGGCAACTTAGAACATGTGAGCGTCGTGCACGTGTAGCTCGTACATACTAATATGTGAGTCTACAGAAAAGGGCAGACATAAATAATTTTAAAATGCTTCATACATAATTGTCTATTTATGTTGACTGTTTGAAAGATATTGTAAGTTGTATAATGTATTGTCTATTCAATTATTAGCAGTAAGGTTAAGCATCAATTTAAATGAAGTTGACCAGCAGTGGGTTTCTAAATAAATGGATCATTTTATTTCATTTATATACAATGCTAATTGTCATAATAATGTTTTTAGAATTATGCAGCGTGAGTATCACAGGTATTTTACTTATTAATGATGGCATGAACTTATGGAAGGGTAAATCCGCCAGCACATGCATGCAGTTAAATGACATTCTTATTTTAATACAGAACATGCATGCTGTTAAATGACATTCTTATTTTAACTACTGTCATATGCTTTCTGATACATGGTAGCTGCATTTTGCCTAGTTACATTTGCTGTGCAAGCACGTCATTCAATCATCACATATTAATAAGTTTATAATTACTTCATATATATCTCAACTTCGTGTGTGTTATTGAAAATTGCAGTTAAAATTTTGGAAATTGTATTAATGCTAATTCTAACGGCGTTCTTTGTTTAACTATGTGCGTATGGCTATGTTGCTACTGAATTTAACTAGCTGTTAATATCTTTGTGGATCTATATTACTTCTTTTAAGTCCATTGCTAGTGCGTCTCTGATTTAGAATTAGTCTTCGGTTTTACATACACCGCCATTATAAATAGTTCACGTTGCGAAAAAGGGAACCATTATTTAAAAACCTAGTTCTAGCGCAAATTCTAGCGTAAATTACTATTGCAGGGAGATCACTCTACACATTAAAATCAAAATTTCCGGTATCAATCGTGATATATCGACTATCTCTGGAATCCTCCGTAAAAGGCGGAGAGAGAGAGAGTAAAAAACTTACCCGTCTACATCATGCCTTTTGTTATGCTTGGAATGTTTAAAATTCCACTCTCGACACCTTATTTCTGTGTTAATCGCATTGAGACAAATGATCCCCAGGTAAGTTCTACTTTTTGTGCTTTATAAGTTAATGTGATTTAAAAAATATTTCATGGTCGTCACTGTCAATTTCTCGCCCATTAGATTTGGATGATTTTGGATGTAGCTCACAATTCGGATAATTTTTTTTCCTGCGTTTTCTTATTGCAATGGAATATGTGTTCATGTATTATGTTTAAAAAGGCTACACGCATCATAGTTTTTTTCATATATGACTTGTACAACAATTTTTCGGGAGGAACAACTGGGATAAAAATAAAAAAATACTGAACATATCAACTCTTTTTCAATCTTCAATTAAAGATTTATTGGCATGTGTCATTAATTGTTTAGATTGTCATGAGACATGAGTCAGGACCTGTCCCTATTAGATTCTGACTCGGAGCTGAACCTTGAGTCTTCAGCAGAATACTTAATTCAGAATACAGAAGAGGATTTGGATGTAAAATTTAAAGTTTATATTGTTAGCCTACTAAACAATTACATGTACCGGTGCCAATTTTAAAATGAATTAAATTAACAGGTGTTTCAACCATGTTATTTCATACTCAGTCGTGCTTTGTTATGTTACCATTCCTGCACATTATAAATATTGTGTTACAGAGTTTAAATCCTCCTTAAAGTTTTTTTAAGCATTTGAATGTTATAAAAACTAATCAGCAAATATCAATATTTATTCCATTCATGTGAATTATAAAATCAGATCATTTTTATGAATGATTTCCAGAGTATGATATTCAGTTTAAATTCTGATTGATTTAATTGATTTTTTAAAGAAATTAATTTGGGATTGCTAAATCTCTTCATGGTACTGTTACATAATATGCTGTTGTTTTTTTTTTCATAGGATTATCCACCAAGCCCGGTCTTCAGGAAGCGGAAAAGGGAAATTCCCGTAGTAGTTGTAAGTAGGCGGTCACAAAGGTCACTTCAGTGTAACCATGCTTTTAACACTTTACTTATTAAATGTACAGCATGCAGTCTTTGAGATAAAAAATTGCTCACTAGACCGTTGCAAGTAAATATATTGTCAGATACATTCCGGTAATGAATTCTAAAATGTTGGCCCACCTGGCAATTAAAAGTTTGGGTTTGAAAGATGTTATTTAAATTTAAAATATGTTGTAACCTTACTGGCCGGAATGGCTGAAAGTTTTAAAAGTTAATTTCGAAGACTGAGCATGATGGTTGTGCTTGTGTGCTACGTACACTCTGATAAGGAGTCATCATGTCCACTTATGAGACCACGAAACCTTGCATCACTTTATTGCAGACGGTTAGGCAGATGCGCAGCTGGTCTGCATCTTTTCTAGTCGCATCTGTAGAAGTTAGATTCTAAGACCCATTTCGTGCGACACGGCTCATAAATATAAATTTTCAACGCTGTAGGAACTGGGTCTTGCTCAAAACGCAGTGACGGCAGTGAGGTCACCGACACCATATGGGTCTCTTTCTCATCAGATTTACCGCATCATGACAAATCACGGGTTTGGTGGAAACGACTTCTCGTCTGCTTTTAAATTATTGCAGGATTAGAACAAGCAGAAGACATGATAAATAACGTCATTATGTACTATTATTATTTTCTAAATGTCTATACAAAAATGTACTAAAATCATGTAAACACATGAATTAACGTTTATTAGAAAACTATTGTAAATTAATGATTCAAGAAATTTGACAAAGGATTATAAAATGATTTTTATATTGATTATACTTGAGGTATTGATTTTGTATAAAAAAAAAATCTTAGATATAACTTAAAATATGATTGTTGAAATTTATCCTGGTGGAATATGTTTTTTTTTGTTATAACAAGTTTTTGTTCAGCCAGAAATGTCTTAAGATAAAATAATAGTTTGATGTGATTTTCACACAGATAATGTTTCAGCAGATAACCAGACATGAGACTGCGTGTCACCGGTTGTTACATCAGTATGATTTTGTGTTTATTTTGTATGTACCAAAATATTTTGCGGGAGTCCAAGAGGTTCCGTAATCTTCTATCTTGATTACTAAAAAACGTGCATTTTAAGACAGAGCTTTACATGACAGTGCCCGCTACAATTCAAAGTCAACATGTTGTTTCCATGATAGGTTGTGTTTTAAAATAGCATTTTGAAATACTTGTACCTTTTAAAAGATGCAAATGGGAATGTTGTTTATGGTAGTTGTTGTTGAATTAAATATGAATTGCTATGAATGGAATAGTGAGAACTGTATGTGCTTTTTTTGTATGGTATTGTTTATAATAAATGCCAGTTTAATTTAGCATCCAGCCTTTATATGAAATGCCAATTGTGTTGTTGTTTTGGAAACATAATTGCATCTTGTTGTAAATAATGAATAAGTCTTTTTTTATTTATACAATTATGAGATTTTCAATAAATTGCAAACCACTATTGCTGCTTTTCATTGGATATATTCCTTAATTTAACGGGCATCGCTGTAACATTTGAGTCTGGCTCTGGGAAAATGGGACTTAATGCATGTGCTCAAAATGTTGTCTAAGATTAGCCTTTACCGTCGGCACAGGCTTATCAGGGAAAACACTTTCCGCCAGAGACTTTTTTTATCGAAAAATTCCATTAAAGCGGAAAGTTCAAAACTGATTAGTCCTGATTAACACTTGACACACATGCATAAAGACCCATTTTCCCAGACCGAGGCTCAATTATGTTGTTGCTGTGTGTCTTGTAATGACTATAGATGAAGCCATCCATCATGAAATATCATGTCAACATAATCTAAATACTGAATAACCTTTTTTACAATTTAATTAGAAAATATATATCTATTACATGGCATACTGGTTTAATAAATATAAGGATGAGACAAACATTACATAAACATCATCTGAAAACAAAATGATCCCTCTGGTCCTGTTCCTTGTGTATCCCACACATACTGCTTACGACTAGACATATGCAACTTTACCATGATCATACAATTGTTTTCAAAACAATCTATACACTGGTGCAATATAAGTTAAAAACCTACATATACATGTGAGATTGCATTACTGTTTGGTTATATGCAAATGCCTGCATGCACAATAAATAAACTGATTTATATTTGTTGACATATACTTCATCATGGTTATATACTTCGTGTAAAATTAATGGAATAAAACCACAAAGAAATGAATACCTTTCATTTTCTTTGCCAAACATTTTTTACACAAGTTAACTTCTTTCATGTAAAAGAAGTAATATATGGAAAACATTTTTGGTAGCAAATTATATTGTTGCTAGTGTTCACCTATTACTTATAAAAGACATAGAATAAGTGTGGAAAATCACAAAACCTCATTAAATGCTAGAATTCAGGGTCTTGGCTTAACAGAGATCTTATGACACTTTTTGGTTATGACTGAATATTCAGCTAACAACAAAAAGGCATTAAGAATCAGTATGGTCCTAAAATAAAGGGCATGTGAATAATAAAAGGAAATAAATACAATTGACCCTTGCTCTTGGCAAATGGGGTTTAATGCATGTTCCTAAAGTGTAGTCGCAGATTTACTTGTACCGTCCGCACAGGCTTATCAGGGAAGACACTTTCTGGTTTTATGAGATTTTTCATTTAAAGAAAGTATTTCAAAAAGAAAATCCAGTCTTAGCCGAAAGTGTTGTCCCATATAAGCATGTGTGGTTCACATAAGCTTATCTGGGACGACACTTCAGGCACACACAAAGAGCCATTTTCCCCAGAACGCGGCTCAATTTGACTGAATACCAGGTCTACTTAACCTAGGCTGTTCCCTGCAAACAAAACATTACTTATGTCTAAATGTCAGCAAAACAAAATAGAAAGGCAAAAAAAACTACACCATTGAAATCTAGCAATAACATATCTGCTTACCAATCGGCAAGATGTGTGAACAAGATGCTTGTAAAATCATCGCAAGATAAGTAAAATAATGTGAAATAAATCAATTTCTCTTATATTATGTTGAGCTTAAGCATGCCAAATGCTCAAATGGCAAACAACAAATTGCTGCATGATTGAATAAAGAGTTCAAATGTTCTAACTAGCAGAATATTTTTTATTAAGA
>VMBQ01000500.1:251842-335144 GCA_007657795.1 Dreissena rostriformis | reverse complement strand
AAAAAAAAAAAAAAAAAAAAAAAAAAAATTTTTTTTTTTTATAGGGGGGATTTTTTGGAGAAATTGGGGAAAAAATATGCATATTTGGCATGGGGAATGGGTCCGACTATTGGACCCGTGAGATAGGCAGAAACAGGCCTGATAATTATTTGTGTTCGTTCATGGGGTAACTGTGCATTCTTGTTTTCTCACATTGCTTTCCATTTTAATTATATATGAATTTCTATGCCGTATTGGGGATAAACTAGTAAAAAACAATTAAAATGAATAATTTGAATAAAATACGATTTACCATTGAACATAGGTACGATTCGATTAGATAAAGACAGTGTTACGAAGGTATGCGATGAAAACCGTATGAAATTAATAGTTAAATTAAAACAAGCAAACAGTTAGAAGTTTTGATCATCGTAACTCAACTTCGTCACATTGATACTATGGGACGTTTTGACAGTGGTACGTTTGTCATGTAAATGAAAACAAGATAACGTCCATTAACTTCAAATAGACCTTAATCACATAGCAAATGACAACACAACGTTCCAAATGGGGATTACCATCGTATGCAATTTACCTCATAAACACGTACAATAAACAAGTAACCTTTACCTGAATAAGAACAGTGGAAAATAAGTTCGAAACGACGCGGAAGAATAATTCATCTGGTAGATATATACTAGTAATACAACATCGTTCATAATTTGTTACCTTTTACGAAAACTACAGAAAACTCTGGTTCCCCGTCGTGTATGAATTCAGCATTACTAATGCAATCGTCTTAATGCATTCGGCATTCGGCTTACTTCATGTGAGCTGCTGCCTTGTACTTATTCATTTCGCTTAGTATAACTTACAAAAAATACGCCTTTTCTAGTATTACTTAGAATTGAAATGATAATAGTTCAGCAACAAGAAGATAGCAACATGAACATTTTAAGAGACATAATTCATTTTTTCATTTACTCGCAAAAAATACATGATTAACATACATCGAGTAAACATTAAAACGAAGTATGCAAGCAATATTTCACTAACTGATAGAAACAAGCATAAAGACACAAGAAAGACGCAGTTCTTTTTGTAAAAAATAAAATAAAGCAAAATGCAATTGTCATTTAGCAATATGCAATTGTCATTTAGCAATATGTTATTGTCATTTGGCAACACAAATGGACTGGTGAATATTCCCTTCCATACGAACTTTGTCTTCCGGCTGCCAAGCGACATGTCGGAACGTCTAATTATTTTACTTTAATTGACATATTGACAATAATTTGAAATTCTTACAAGTTGTCACAGTCAGGGTGTTTGAAGCGCACAGATAATCAGTCGTATATGTAAGAAAATATTTTCGATTTAACATTGTTTACTACCAATTAAATCATATATATATATATTTATTTATGACGAGCATGATTTAAACACAGGGGTATTAGAACGATTGTATTAATAGATACGCAACAGAACACAAACCTGATACAAAACGAACAATTTATTTTAAATATTTGCATTGGAGTTGAGAAGTAAATCAAACTATGTTGCGTTCAAATATTGAACGTTTGACGTTTTTCATGTTGTCTATTTTAAGCGTTTAGCTACTTTTATTTGAATGCAACACGTCTTACATTTATAGCACTTAATGTTTCCGCATATTGTTATTTAACATATTCTGTAGAAATCTTTCAACCGCAAAACTGCCCTCATGCTGAGCACAACACGTAACAACAGAGGTTACTTTTTCGATACAACTATTGACCGATATTCAATATATATGTTTTATAAGGGCAGCAGGTCAACTTGTTTTCATTAAGTCAGATTGACACTTGATAACCGGTCAATTGACACAGATTTGGAGATTGGATCCGTTCGAAATTAGCGTTAAAACGAGTTATTTAGTAACATTTCAGCAGAACAACAAAGAGCTCTGTATTGAATTTCAAACGATAAAGCATAAATACGTTCTAGTCTAACATGGTGTGATATTGAGAAATGTTCTTTAGGTTACAAAATAAACATCAATAATTAGATGTTAGAAGACTAACACTGAAAAAAACGCATAAACGTCTACTTCGTCTGATTATTGGATGTTGAAGATGTACCATACTTCACACAGCAACGCAATCAAGAAGTAGCAGCGAAAACTGCCTCATCAAACACCAGATTGCTTTATTGCCATTATGCCCTGGAAAGGTTGTTCAAACAAGGCTATGATTGCTTTTTGTAAATCAAAGAGAAAAAATCTGAGCTTAGAAAATAAATCCAATATTGTTCTTTAATTGATTAAAGAAAAGAACTTAACAAAGATTTCTTAAGTTCAAACACAATTATATAATTTAGCTACACGCAGTGTAAACTGCAAGTCATAGTATAGCCCTTCATCTGTGAGCTATATTGTAATGACCCTGAACACATGTGTGGGTTTTCAAGTAATTAAATCCTGTATTTATATGAGCTTGCAAGCAAACACTTATAAGCTTTAATGCCAACTCATATATTATGATGTGTCAATGTCATACAGCAATCAATGGAAGCATTTTATGGGATATTTAAAAAAAAAACTGTCTCAAAATGAAAGCAAAACTTATCAATATTCAAATGAAACCCTACTTTAACAGATCCTTCGTATAGACATCTGAAAACCTGTCAGTTGATGTTGCACTTTTATGTTAAGGTAAAATCCGTTATTTTATATTTGTTACCAGAAAAGCCATGTAAGCTGGTTTCCATAACATTACCATACATTTATATACCTTGTACTGTTCAGAATGTTCGGGTCACACCGTTAATTGTACGGTACTGTGCTGGAAACCAGCCTAAATAATTTGTACCGTTATATCCATGGTTATATTTAACAGTTGATCATCCAATAACAAATATGTAGTTCCGCATCGTGTAAACACCCCGTTTTTCAGATCGGCAACATTTAGAAAACATTTCGGCATTCGATCAAAAACAAATCGGCAAATCTTCAGCATGTTTGCAATAAAACCGTCTCTGCGGCAAAGAGTATAGGGCGTTTGCCTACGAAACGGGAGTTCGAAGGTTCGAGCCTCATACGTGGTACGATCTTACACGTCAGGTTGCCGACACAGCAGCTAATTAAATCGAGGGATAACGACTGCATTCCTGCCGGCATAAAGGCTATTAATCTGGAGTAAATATATCAATTAGGAACGATGTCTCATTAGTTAGATTGGCTTCCACTTAATCGCGAGGGTTGTCACTTAAATATACAAACAATTCTTTTCTATAACTGCAAGCGTACAGCGCGATCGGCAATCATTCGGGATCAAATGATGGAACAATTTGCATCGTTCAGTGTCCCATCCGGTTCATTCGGTTTTGAATCTTGGTGTATATCACAACATATTATAAGCGACTCTCTAAATACAGTATGAGGACACGAGTGCATGATCGATGTCCGCCCATTTTGTCACGAAAGGTCCCCGAAAGTGGCGATTTCTTGTCGGCAAGCGTTTCACAAAGCAACGGGTCTGAAACGGACGACAGCCTTTATCTGGAGGTAATCCGAACAACTCGGTATACCAACATGCGTGTATATTTAATAAACAAAAGGCTCAGCTTTTCGATTGGTCGAACTTTTTTCGAAAGTTTATCGTTTACATATATGTTATCAAATAATTTCTTTAAATACATTTGCTGGAGAATGTAACATAAAAATAAACATGGGCATTGGTGGTGGCGATATTTACTGGTTTTCGAAAACACAAGTATTTCCGATGAAAGGACATTTCCAATGATTCAAAAGCGAATATGAACAATGTACCCGTTTTACACGTTACTTGTGTGTTTGCTTGGGGTTTAGCCATATTTTATAGTATTTCAGTCGTATGTTTGACCAACTCACTATTTCTTCGGATAAGTTGGTTTATCGATACTAGGTGTTCATTTGTAGGTGACAAATGCCCTACATAAAAAAGAGCTAGGGGTAGTAGTCGTAAAATAATAACTCATTTTATGACAAAAAAACATACTCAAGTTAATTAGATCTCGGAAACAATCCATCGATACTTGGATTTTTTAGTCCAGCGCTATGTCAAATGAGATAGCTCCCCCGACTATATCATATATATTCACAATCAATTCGTTGTCAGTCACCTACCGTCAAATCATCGATGTCAATTTTGTAACGTAACGAACATTCATCTTTTACTAATCAGCTTGAATACACTAACATCAAAATGTGGTATATTTCCAATTAATCATGGTACAATCTTTTTTCCATAGAGGTTGATAATGACCATTAAGGCTTTATAACGTCCCATTTTATCAAACAAGTATTGTTGCTTATTATTTTGTCAAACGTGTCGATGCTAAATCGATACTTTTTACTTGTCGCAATTATCCGAAATATACTTGTTTAAACAATGAGTGAATTTTCATTTGGTAGTTTTTTTTTCTTTGCATAACTGTTATCAAACATTGGGAGTCATATACAGATAGGTGGAAAGGGTATACGTCTATTCTTTTTAACCAAGTATAAATTTCATGTTTTTTAATGTAATCTTGTACTAAATGAACGAACATGTATACATGGAATAATTGCTCTCATATGAACATGGTAGTCATACCTTACATTTTATATATTAATATTATTATAAGTTATAAATTAACAAATACGTGAATATGTTGCTTAAAAAAAATGAATACATGAGATCGTTTTGCATGCTTCTCGGTGATTTTTAAATAGACACATAACACAATTAGCGATGAAAATGTAAGTCATAAAATATGCAGATTGAAGTCCTGAACCACTGAACAGCATGCTTACATAGTGCCCAAATATGTTATCAATTTGAAATCTGTATCGTTGTTATTTCAATTTAGAGCTCTTAGTCTTGTAAATGGCTACTAACTAACTCATTCTAACGTTTAATTCATACGAATACGATCTCATAATCGTTATCAATTGACCGATGATCAAATGTGAACATAACATTATTCCCTTAACTAATATATTTTGACCTGCTTCCCTTATATCACATATCGGTCAGTATATTTAAAGAACAACTAAGAACTGCGGTTGACATATTTCTACAGAAAAAGAAACAATGTCGTCAAAACAAAATTATTAGGTCACCCAATTATACCGATATATTTATACTAATAAACAGCAGTCGGGTTCATCTGTGTTTAATAACAATATCGATCAAAATATGTCCTCGTCTGTATACATAAGTCATCATCACAACTCAATCAGGAAAGCATATACTAAGTACAGATAACAGTAGAATTACAAATTAATATGTTTGTTTAAGTATACCAGATTTGACAAGTTCTTGCAGAAATGGCGCTAGTATCACAGCAATATTTACATTCTTTAATTAGCTATATGACTTCTTTCAAATCAAAGGTAAGAAACAATTCTATTTTCGCTCTTATAAGTTGCGCGTTTGTTGTTGTTTTTTTTTTGTTTCGTGGGTAAGTGTGCGGTTAGCCCCTTTACAGTAACATTCTGTTTCCAACACGTAGGGAACACTGTGTCAAAAATAAGATGGTGTTCATAGTTAAAACAATAGTTAACGGATGGTCATCGTTTAACGCATATTTCTGGGAAAACAATCTTATCAACCTGCATTTCAGTGCTCACATGTAACGCTGTAACATTACCCCAAATAAACTTCATCTGTTTACTGCAAGCATTCACTAGATATCGCAACAAACCGTAATACATTTCGGACCAATTATTTGACATACCAACCTATGAAAGGACCGGTGCAAAGCACGATAACCACTCTTATTCGAATGGGGCATGAAAGAGCTAAGTACTTCTGATTTTTCTTAATGTTAATTTTTTTTTTTTAATAAAACATATACATTATCACATATTTATTTTTCGAAATGTTTACAATTATAATTATTTAGCACTATTCTAAATATTGCAGTTTTATATGGAAGGGAATATCCGCCACTCCATTCATGTTGCCAAATGACAATTACATATTTCTAAATGACAATTGCATATTGCTAAATGACAATTGCATTTTGATTTATTTTATTTTTTACAAAAGAACTGCGTCTTCCTTGCGTCTTTATGCTTGTTTCTATCAGTAAGTGAAATATTGGTTGCATACATCGTTTTAATGTTTACTCGATGTATGTTAATCATGCATTTTTGCGAGTAAATGACAAATGAATTATTTCTGTTAAAATGTTCATGTGGTTATCTTCTTGTTGCTAAACTATTATCATTTTAATACTTAGTAATGCTAGAAAAGGCATATTTTTTGTAAGTTATACTAAGCGAAATGAATAAGCANTTTACGTATTATGCGATCATTTTACAAGCATCTTGTTCACACATCTTGTCGATTGGTAAGCAGATATGTTATTGCTAGATTTCAATGGTGTAGTTTTTTTAGTAAAAACATTTTGCCTTTCTATTTTGTTGTGCTGACATTTAGACATTAGTTATGTTTTGTTTGCAGTGAACAGCCTTGCTGAAGTAGACCGCGTTCTGGGGAAATTTGCTTTATGCATGTGTGTGAAGTGTCGTCCCAAATTAGCTAATGTTGTCCACACATGCTTTTCTGGGACAACACTTTCAGCCTAGACTGGCTTTTCTTTTTGAAAATAGTTTCTTTAAACGAAAAATCTCATTACAAATTTATTAACTGTCTTCCCTTATTAGCCTGTGCGGACCGTTAAGTTAATCGGCGACGACACGTAAAGAACATGCATTAAACCCCATTTTCCCAGAGCAAGGGTTTATTTATTTATCTGTTGTATTTATTTCCTTTCAATATTTACATGCCCTTTGTTTTAGGACCATACTGATTCTAAATACCTATTTACTGTAAGCTGAATATTCAGACATAACCAAAAAGTGTCATAAAATCATTGTTAAGACAGGACCCTGAATTCTAGCATTTGATGCGGTTATGAGCTTTTCCATACTTATTTTTATGTCTTTTATAAGTAATATGTGAACACTTGCAACAATATAATTTGCTACCAAAAATAAAATGTTTTCGATATATTACTTCTTTTACATGAAAGAAGTTAACATTTGTAAAACAAAGTTTGGCAAAGAAAATGACAGGTATTTATTTCTTTGTGGTTTTATTGCATTTATTTTACACGAATTATAACACCATGATGAAGTATATGTAATTAACAAATAAAAATCAGTTTATTTATTGTGTATGCAGGTATTTAATATAACCAGACAGTATTTCAATCTCACATGTATATTTAGGTTTTTAACTTATACTACACCAGTGTATATATTGTTTAAAAAAACAATTGTATGATCATGGTAAAGTTGCATATGTCTAGTCATAAGCAGTATGTGTGGGATACACTAGGAACAGGACCAGATGGATCATGTTGTTTTCAGATGATGTTTATGTAATGTGTGTTTCATCCTAATATTTATTTAACCAGTATGCCATGTTATACATATATTTTCTAATAAAATTGTAAAAAAGGTTATTCAGTATTTAGATTATGTTGCCACGCTATTTCATGATGGTTGGCTTCATCTACGGTCATTCCAAGACACACAGCAACAACATAATTGAGCCTCGGACTGGGAAAATGGGTCTTAATGCACGTGTGTCAAGTGTTAATCAGGGCTTAGCAGTGATGCACTTTTCGCTTTAATGGAATATTCCGATAAAAAAGTATCTGTCAGAAAGTGTTGTCTCTGATAAGCCTGTGCTGGCGGTACAGGCTAATCCGAGACAACAGTTTGAGCACATGCATTAAGTCCCATTTTCCCAGAGCCAGACTCAAATGTTAAAGCAATGCCCGTTAAATTAAGGAATATATCCAATGAAGAGCAGCAAAAGTGGTTTGCAATTTATTGAAAATCTCATTATTGTTCAAATAAAAAAGATTTATTCGTCATTTACAACAAGATGAAATTATGTTTCCAAAACAAAAACACAATTGGCATTTTATGTATAGGCTATTCACACTAAATGATAAATTAATTTGGTATTGATTATAAACAATACCATACTAAAAAGCACATACAGTTCTCACTATTCCATTCATAGCAATTAATATTTATTTCAACAACAACTACCATAAACAACATTCCCATTTGCATCTTTTAAAAGGTACAAGTATTTCAAAATGCTTTTTCCAAACACAACCTATCATGGAAACAACATGTTGACTTTTGAATTGTAGCGGGCACTGTAATGTAAAGCTCTGTCTTAAAATGCACGTTGTTTAGTCAATTAGATAGAAAATTACTGTTCCCCTTTAACTCCTTCAAAATATTTTGGTACATACAAAATAAACACAAACTCATACTGATGTAACAACCGGTGACACGCAGTCTGATGTCTGGTTATCTTCTGAAACACCCTTTCTATTGTGTGAAAATAACATCAAAATATGATTTTATCTTTAGACTTTTCTGGCTGAACAAAATCTTTTCATAACAAAAAAACATATTCCACCAGGTAAAAATCAACAATAATATTTTAAGTTTTATCTAAGAAATAGTTGTTGTTGTTTTTTTACAAAATCTTGTTTAATCTATATTAAAATTCATTTTAAAATATTTTTTCAAATTTCTTGATTCATTAATTTACAATCGTTTTCTAATAAACGTTCATTCGTGTATTTACATGATTTTTAGTATATACATAACATCTAGGAAATAATAAAAGTACATAATGATGTTATTTATCATGTCTTCAGCTTGTTCTAATCCTACAATAATTTAAAATCATACGAGAAGTCGTTTCCACCAAACCCGTGATTCGACGTGATGCGGTAAATCTGATGAGAAGGTGACCCAAATGGTGTCGGTGACTTCACTGCCGTCACTGCGTTTTGAGCAAGGCACAGGTCCTACAATGTTGAAAATTAATGTTTATGAGCCGCGTCGTGCGAAATGGGTCTTAGAATCTAACTTCAACAGATGCGACCAGAAAGCGGCAGACCAGCCTGCGCATCTGCCATTAAGTCACGCAAGGTTTCGTGGTCTCATAAGCGAACATTATGACTCATTATCAGAGTGTACGGATGGCAGAGGCATATCTGCAGCACTGCGCTGATATGTCATAAGATCCATTTTTGAATGAGCTTCTGAAGTAAATTTCTCCTTTAAACATTTTTTTGTGATAAAAATCTCAAAGATAACATGCTGGTATATATTGTTCATAATTTGTTTGAAATGTGGTAAAATAAGAAGAACCTGTGGATTCTTCGCCATAATAAAACTACTAAAGGGAAAATAAACAAAAAAAACTACCAGAAAATTCAAAATCAGATGCACTTATAGTAGAGGAATCGTTCGTTAAATGAGTCTTGTTCTGAGAAAAGTGGGCATAATGCATGTGCGTAAAGTGTCGCCCCAGATTAGCCTGTGCAGTCCGCACAGGCTTATCAGGGACGACACTTTCCGCTTTTATGACATTTTTTGTTTAAATGAAGTCTCTCCTTAGCAAAATTCCATTTTAGGCGGAAAGTGTCGTCCCTGATTAGCCTGTGCAGACTGCTCAGGCTAATCTGGGACGACACTGTACGCACATTCATTATGCCCAGTTTTCTCAGAACGCGACACAAATGATAAAGGGCTAGTCTATAGATGAATTTTAAAAATATTGGTTTTACAAGAATAGCTGGATGCGGATGTTCTGCTATTGCAGTGGTATATTGAATGCTTACTTAGGCTCATTGGGTCGTTGTCGACCTGAAATGGCCCACAAGTCACCCGGGCGTGACTAGAAGCCGATTCTAGTCACCCTAGGGTGACTTCAAGCTGATATATGTCAACCCGGGTGACTAGAATCGGCTTCATGTCACCCCAGGGTGACATGAAGCCGATTCTAGTCACCCCAGAGTGACATACGCTAATTGGGTCATTGTCGACCTGAAATGGCTTGAAGTCAGCCGGGGGTTGACTAGAAGCCGATTCATGTCGTCCTGTGGTAACTTCAAGCTGATTCATGTCACCCTGGGGTGACATGAAGCTGATTCTAGTCACCCGGGGATGATATGAATCGGCTTGAAGTCATCCTAGTGTGACACGAATTGGCTTCTACTCACCCCCGGGTGACTTGTGGGCCATTTCAGGTCGACAATGACCCAATGAGCCTTACTTAGGTGCCGCATTGTTATGATAAAACCTCATAAACTTTAAAAACAAACACACATTCAAGATATGCACTCACCTTGGCCGAATCCACCATTGTAGTGATTGCTAGATGGAGCCCCCTAAACGACACCAGGGCATTGTTTTAACATTTCAGGAGATCAGCATCGCCCTGAACGCATGTCAAGAACCTTTGTAAGCAACATTGGACACAGTCCGGACCTGAAATAACACAGCAGATATATAAGTTTGTG
The DNA here is from genome assembly GCA_007657795.1 of Dreissena rostriformis. Classification (NCBI taxonomy): domain Eukaryota; kingdom Metazoa; phylum Mollusca; class Bivalvia; order Myida; family Dreissenidae; genus Dreissena; species Dreissena rostriformis. The sequence goes on along the minus strand of VMBQ01000500.1, from coordinate 324,812 downwards.
ATGGCATCCACACTTAAGAACATGACTAATTTACTACTGACTACTGACACTGTCGACGCCATGTCGAATTCAAACCAAATCAAATCCCATGCGATAAATGTTACACCAGAGACACGTTAAGCTTTTAAGTTCCTGTTATAGCGTAAATAAAGCAAAAAAGTAGAACTTACCTGGGCATCATTTTTCTCAATGCGATTATCACAAGAATAAGGTGTCGAGAGTGGAATTTTAAACAATTCCAAGCAAAAAAAATAGGCATGATGTAGACGGGTAAGTTTTTTTACTCTCTCTCCGCCTTTTACGGAGGATTCCAGAGATAATCGATATATCACGATTGATACCGGAGATTTTGAATTTGATGTTTAGAGTGATCTCCCTGCAATAGTAATTTACGCTAGAATTTGCGCTAGAATTAGGTTTTTTAATACTGGTTCCCATTTTTGCAACGTGAACTATTTATAATGGCGTTGTATGCAAAACCGAAGACTAATTCTAAATCAGAGACGCACTAGCAATCGACTTACGAAGTAATATAGATCCACAAAGATATTAACAGCTAGTTAAATTCAGTAGCAACATAGCCAAATACACAAAGTAAAACAAAGAACGCCGTTAGAATAAGAATTAATACACATTCCAAAAGTTTAACTACAATTGTCAATGACACACACGAAGTAAAGATATATATGAAGTAATTATAAACTTATCAATATGTGACAATTTGATGAAGTGCTTGCACAGCAAATGTAACTAGGCAAAATGCAACTACCATGTAGCAGAAAGCATACAAAAGTAGTTAAAATAAGAATGTCATTTAACAGCATTCATGTTCTGTATTAAAATAAGAATGTCATTTAACTGAATGCATCTGCTAGCGGATTTTCCCTTCCGTAGTTTTAAAGTAAATTCATTAGATAACATTTTTCAAAAATACGAACTTCTGTAACCTCATGTAACTGATGTTAGACATATTCTTATTAACTATATGTTAACTATTCTATACGTAAACATTTTAAATTAAACTTAATATAAAAATTTACTTTTTTCCTTTCGAACATGCAATCAAAAATTATCGCTAAAAAGTACCCATTAACAACGTCAACAATTAAGAATTTGTACGAACATGGTAACATTTATTTTTCAATTCAAATTAAAAATATTCATTACATATTACATACGCGCTATATATGACTCGGATTCGGATTGAATATCAGAATGACACAATGGAATATTTGAACTTTACATACTATATACCGGAAGTGAGGTTACTTAAGGCAAGAGTAAATGGCCCAGGATTATATCTGGTCTCCAAATAATTTTCCCAATGCCACACACTGCAATATCGAATTAACTTTCACTATATACACTACAAAGTTGCAGACGATATTGCTCCTCGTTGGAGTTTGTCTAATGATTTGAAGCAAATGTCACTGACTATATATATGCCATGCTATATGTTTGACAGTATAATTAGAACCCCAAACTTGGGCAACTACATTCAAGTGTATGTATATTCATAAAAACACATTTGCTCAAAACTACAAAGGACAAACAGCGAACGAGCTAACAACAAAATGTCAAAAAATCCAATTTAAGAAAAAATGCATGTGAAACATTTTTTTAATTAGTCCAGCCTGACACATTATGTAGAATACACTCGCATATTAGTATGTAAGAGCGATAGCCTTATTGAACGACGCGTACGTGTTGTAAGACCACGCAGTATCAGTATCGCGAGAAAACAATAACCATATAAGAAGTTACGGCCTTCTTCTTTAATTGAATACTAAATGTCAATAACCCATATTAACACATCGCGAATTCTCTAGAATGTTCATGGACTCTAAAATACACAAGACAAGATCAATTAGTGGACAATAACCTTCAGATTCATTTTGAAAGATCATACGTTTTAGTTATTTAATAGCATTGCATTTACTCAGCGAAATAAACTATTGGATATGTTGTTAATATCAGAAAGTTATTGTGCTGTATAAATTTACACTTCATATGTCAAGTGCAATAAGCAAGAAAGAACATATTATATATTCGACCATGTTAAATATACTCTATGTTGAATATAAGAAAGTAACCCTCACACAGATGGTTGTTTGCAATGATAGGTAGTTTATGCGAGTAGTAATGTTTTCCCACCAAACAACGGGCGTATGTAATTGTCTCGTTTTGTAAAATTGTTTCAAACTTGTTGTGTAAATATTTCAATTGTGTTTTACCACTAACTTTTCATAGTAATAAAGCTAATTTGTATTTTGAGTATGGCTGAATGTTCGAAGGAAAATGTTTTTAATGTCTGAATCAACACCTGTGTCCCCAGGACAAAAATAAATTAACAAACACGTAAATCTCAATGTATATGTGTGCTTATATTTAAGGACAGCAATGTAACTCTGTTTTAAACCAGTTCGACCAAACTAGCTAGCTTAGCTTTACAGAATACTTCTCTGTACTAATTATAATGAAGTGTAACTTTGTAGTACTACTTTACACTATAAAGGAAGATGCATTGTGAACGTTAGTTTAAACCACTAATAGCGTATTGAAATTCATAACACATATTGTACTCAGTGTGTAAATATTGTAATAAAGCCAAACAAAATAGGATGACCAGCTTGAATACTCGAAATCAAATAAAACAAACTCTACTGTTTTTTCACATTTAAATTTAGAAAAGGTGTGTACTATTAAAATAAGAAAATGGAAATTTGCAAGGAAATTCAAATCTGTCATTCATTTGATCGACATACCTGGCGTACTGTAACGATACGTGATTTTGTCATAAATCTAAAAGCGGAAGTTGTAAAATACTTATTAAACTGTTGGATTGTATTATGAGAGAAAACGCCCACGCCTTGACTTACGATGACGTACGCCATACATTATAGTTTATTTAATCGCGCATATAATTACAGACATAAATAGCACGCATCACAATTTTAATATATATAATGCACATATGCGATTCATTTACCACAAGTTTGTTCCGTACATGCTATTTAAAATCAGCTTCAATAGTTAACAAAACAAATTGAGCATTATATAGGTAGTATACAGCATGCGATCTGCATATTTTCTATGAAGGTTATATGCATGGCAATACTTGTTAATATTTTCATTTTCAAGTTTATGTTCTGCAGTCACATAACGTGTACACACGCATAAACAATAAACGTGTAATGCAATAAAATATACACACACAGCGTGTGAACTGCATTGATTACAATCTATTTAATGGGTAGCAGTGCTTATGAATTATTTAGTTACATATTTTTTGCATTGACTCTGTGAGACCTGTACCACATCATGCCCACTAGTATGTATGTGGGATTGGTAATAGACTGATGAGAAATCACAGTTTGCTGACAACATTTATTCGCTCATAAAATCAACAGTAAAGTTCAAGTATCCAATAATTTTGTATTTTAACGCTATTATAAAAACAGACCTACACATGGACAGACATACTCATGCAGAACACAAAGACAACCTCCAGTCAACATTTTGAACAATACAACAAGTTAAAGGGCACACTGTCTAATTCATGTCGAACCAGCTGCGTGTGGAAAATAATATCCATATGATTATGTTTTTTCTCTAATAATGTACTCCGACGACCATTCACATAACCTTGATCATATTAGTATCAATTGCGTTTGCATCATTCTTAAATAGAGCTGCAAAAAATCAATTGATGTCAGATGATTGATGCCAGATACATGTATATTGCTAATGTGGATTAGCTTATTTAAATGTTTTGTTTAAATATTGTTCTGCAGTCTCCGTGTATATTTTCATTACTTGCAACTCAATTTGTGTTTGACAAGCCACCCAATCAATTAAATGGCTGTGAAATGTCAAGATATTGTATCAATCTGAGAACTTGTTGTCCCAATTACTTATCCGGTCAAGACTGCTACAACATTGGTAAACTGATTTTGTCACACAAATCTCTAACTTAAAGCTACACATTGTGTTATTGTTTCACACGTTTGCATTTTAAATTTGCAACAAAACGTTTGTCAAAAATAAATTTGCGTATGACCTATGCAATACTATGCATGTTATTCTTTACACACGAAATTAAGTGCTTAATAAAAATGAAATGATACCGGATAATTACTATAATTTGCAATGCAACACAAGCAGCCCAAGCTTTGTAATTAAAATTGAATAAAAATAAATCTCACGATTGCCCATATTATGACGATACTGGTAAATTATATATAATTAATAATAATAATAATATAAAACCATTAACAATGGAGTCTTAGCGATTTGCAGACTTAATTCCCGCCAAATTTGATTTGATATCAGTTAACCCATTAATAAGATCTCTCCATCTGTCAAGGTCGCAATTTAATGTCACTTAACCGCATAAATAACAGCGTGTTACGTTATCGTCATTGGCATTGTCGGTGAAGTAAATCATTTGAACGTCATACCTGGTGTACTTTTACGATACGTGATTCGGTCATAAATCTCGAAACGTAATTTGTAATATACTGATTAAACTGTTGGATATAATTGTGAGAGAAAACGTCTACGCCTCGATTTACGAAGACGTGCGTCATACGTTATAGTCTAATTACTCGCGGATTGAGTTACAGAAATAAATAACACGATTCACAATATGTTATATACAATGCACATATGCGATTCATTTACCACAATTGTGTTCCGTACGTGTTATTTAATTTAAGTTTCAATAGTTTATTAAATATTTTAGAGCGTTCGGTTATATTCTTACTTTGGCAATAATTTTGATAATATTTTCATTTTCATTTTTAGCTCGGCAGTTTTTGAAGAAAACCCGAGGTATTGTCATAGCCCTCTCGTCTGCCGCGTCGTCGTCGTCGTCGTTGTCGTCCAAAAACTTTAACATTGGCCATAACTTTTGCAATATTGAAGATAGCAACTTGATATTTGGCATGCATGTGTATCTCATAGAGCTGCACATTTTGAGTGGTAAAAGGTCAAGGTCGAAGTCATCCTTCAATGTCAAAGGTCAAAAACACTTTTTTTTGTGGGGGGGGGTTCATGTGTATCTCATCGACCTGCACATTTTGAGTGGTAAAAAGGTCAAGGTCATTGATGACCTTCAAGGTCAAAGGTAAAACCAAAAAAATCAAAGCACCCACAGCCGAGCGTTGGCACCCGCTATGCGGTGCTCTTGTTATGTTGTGCAGTCAAATAACGTGTACACATGAAAAAAAAACAATAAACTGGTAATGTAATTAAATGAATATGACTTTAAGCGTTCCATCCACACAGCGTGTGAACTGCACTGATTACGATCTATATATTTGGTAGCAGTGCGTATGCATAATTCAGTTACATATTGTTTAAATTGAATCTGTCTGACCTTTACCACCTCATGCTCACTAGTTTTTGTATGTGGGATTGGTAATGGACTGTGCTAACAATGATTGCTGTCTACTATTCTGACTGAACTCACGTCAAGACAATATGAGAAAACTGTAACCTCTTAGACGAGAATGGTTTAACAACCATTGTCTTGTTGGTGAAGATGAAGATCAAACTGATAGCGAAGAAGAAACTAACGTTTAAAACGACCGAACCACTAAATTTAATCACAATTGAGCATCAATTCGTTGTTCATGCAGCTCAGTCTCGTATCAATAGGAAGAATCTTTTTTCCGGAAACATGGATTTACTTTGCATAAACTTTTTAATAATTATTTTACTAATAAAACGTGATACTTGGCCGGAACACCAATATATGCTTTACCATGTATATTATACGAAAACATGAGGGTACTCTTTAATGCTGCATATTTGTTAAAAAAAAAACATTCGAGATAACTGGATATATGTGTTTTATTTCCAAACATTGAAATGGTAACTTTCTTGCGTTGTCAACACGTTAGGGTTATGGCTAGGGTTAGAGGATAACATAGTTACGGTTAATTATAGGATGTTTTCAAGGACTCGCTATTAATATTTTGAACTCAGATAGGTGTATGTAATAGATGCAGAAACCCTTGAGAGAAACGCTTTTTGTTTGGATTGTGAAATAACAAACTGTAAAAATCAATTGAAAAATGTTAAGACGCACGGGAGCTTTGAACTTGAACGAGCGTATAATACATACAACAGGTTTTTCAGGGTTATCTGAAGTAAATGTCCATCTTTACATGCTAAAACATACAGAGTGCATTTGTCAAAACTCTTACTCAATAAAAGGGGCACATTGAATCATCAGACGGAGTCCAGACTGATTCTATAAAGGTCGCCGTCGGTATTAATTGATGAGTTTAAGTCTGGCAGACGCCCGAAACATTTCTATGATTTACCGGCTTCTACAGGCTTTCTATCAAGGGAATTTTAAACCATGATTGAACACGACTTTCGTTATCCCTCGCCTGTTATAGCAGTTGTTTCTTTCCAGAAGTATTTTTACTCGTAGAAAGTGCTTAATACTGTCGGCTTCTTTTATTTTATAACATAGAAATATTCAGGTCATGCTAGTTCTGGCTACATAGAACGATTCAGGTCATGCTAGTTCTGGCTACCATCACTCAAAATATCGCTTTTTGACATTTTCTGACATTGCGCCAATACATTGATATAAATATCCAATATCGAAGTGTAAAAAAATCGACAATTTATCGACTTTCACCTTAAACCTTCCCCAACAGCGATTTCCAATATAGAGCGTACGTAAGTAGGCAGCATACTTGGATAGATAATTGGATAGATAAATAATGTGTACATCATACTTTTGAAAACAATTGTTTAAACACTTGTCTTCATAACAGTTACATTACACAACGTGGTATTTATCTTTTGAAATGATAATACAGCGGTATTTTACGGTCAAACGACTTACAATTATTCTTAGTAACAAAAAAGTGCTCTTCAAGTTTGAAAAAAAAAATATTCTCCGAAGTTTACCTCTCTGGTGCCAATGTTTATGACCACGATATACCTTTTATACAAAGTCATGGACTAAAGAATATAGAACAATATTAACGCAATGTGTATTGTGATCAGACTTGAACTACTGAGTACAAAACTCAAAACAGAAATCCAAAATTGTGTTGACAATTATGATCATGCGGACTATTTCAATTTTAAAATATTTCAACAAAACTTACGAGCCCTGATTAAACAAACATGGATTCATAATTTATATATTGTATGCCGATTATAGACCGTTTCCGGTATTGGTCGATTCACTTGTTCATGTCAAGCGTTTATATCTACATATATTTATAAACATTGATTCCATTCACAAAAAGGAAAATAATCTATTTATTCAGGAACTAAATATATCACGACTTTGGTATAATTTTAATAAGGGGTTGGCTTCAGCGAACAGGTAAAGTTATAACTATAACACCTGTTTTAATTAACTAATTACATACTTTATTAAACCCGCGAGTTCATTTGTTTATCTGTTAAGGGGCAAGAATGCATTAAAATGTCCATATTTCAAATAAGCTAGTTATGATAAGATTTCTGACACAATTAACACTGCAATTCTTCTTTGCGGCTAACCTGACGCACATTTCTTAATACAACAATTGTTCTTTCTGTTTAACGTATGAATAATTCAATTCTGGAAGAAGGTGTGGGTTTTTTGTGTACGGGCTGTTTCTGTATATATTTAAGTAGAATATGCCTGAAGTTAAATTCAAGCGTAAGTAGACAGTTGGCATATTGCAGTTACCGCAGGTTCTAACATATTAATTGTCTTACTTTAACTTCAAGGATTTAATGCGAAAAGCTGTATACATAATTGTTCTTTTAACATGATCATAGCATTACAGAGCGTTTTTAAAAGGTGATAATCAAGGTCATTAAACGTCAAGGTCATTTCAAAATCCCAAATGACAGAACACCTGAACTCATTCTTTATTTTATGATGACATACAAAAGGAAGTGCGTCCAATACATATTTCTCCAAATTTAAATTAATGGTTATTCTTAAAATGTTTTTTGAACTTCGGTAGCTTAAAAGGGTCATATTCTATAGATGTTTAAGTAAGTTACGTTAATATATATATCATTATTATTAAGGAATAACGTGGTAAATTTTACATGAATATACGTTTTATTTAAAAAAAAAGCATATATAAAAAGGGCATAAAAAATCAAGGTCATTTAAATGTCAAATTCTTTAAATTGCTAAGAAAGGGTAATTTACCTCAAACCTTAACTCTTTCGATAGAGACATGAACACGAGAGTGCATGTAATGTATGTTTTGTGTTTATGCATTAAAAAAACATTCTTTTTCATTCATAGCTGATTTGCTTAATCAGTATTATCAGATCTCCAGTTAAAAAGAGCGATTACGACAACGCATTTTATAAATAGACCATGTGTTACTACAGTTTATGTTATGCCTTTGGTATTAACTATTTAAATCAGATACATTAAATAGAATACACATTATATTTTTTCAGATATGGACAAAAGGGTCTGCTATTTAATTGCTTTCAAAAGTTAAGGTCATGTTTAAATAATCATCTAAAACAATGCTTAACATAGCTTATGTACATGAATATTTGGCACAATTTATATAACCTTCAAACAATGTCATATTTAAAAAAGAGAAGAGAGTATTGAAAACCCGTACATGTTATTTAGTGTGTCGTAAAGTTGTACGATAAATCCAATCAAATATTTATTTTTTCGTGATATATTCCCAATATCAATAAAATATGCCATGGTGGAAGAATGTTACAAGCTTAATACATGACTTCTGTATCTAATAAAATCACACTTTAAGTTATGTAACTGTAATCTAATAAGACTAGGTAAGTTAACATTGATGTGTAATACACTGTGATTTATTTGTACGAGTACACTGCTGATACAGTGTCCTCGTACAAATATATATTCTCGTCAAATATGGTATGTCAGCTGTAAACAGTGTACAAATATATCACTTGTTGTACACAGCGATGTTAAATAATATTTGTATTATATACATACAGCATTCTATAAGTTACATGAATGATTCACACCCTTTATTGATCGCAACGTCAAGTCTGCAACAGAATCCGAGCGTTTACGTTATTTATTGGCTTGGTGTCTCGTAAACAACTTGTCTCTCGGGAAAAACGTCTTCAGAGAATATTCAAACGTTATTTAACGTATACTTAAAGGTGGGACTAAATATTTAACCACGTTTTCAAAAATCAGCTTTAGATCCAGTTTCAAAATCATCAAGATAAATTAGTTCGGAAATGATCGGAAATGATAGTTAAAATTCAGACCGTCTAACACGGAATATATTAAGCGCACGCATATCGAATAGGGAAGATTATTAGACGGCCACGTGGCGCGAATAACAGCCGCGGATTGGATGATATATGACTTGGTATTTAATAATAGACAATACGTATCATCTAAGAGAATCACTAAATATAAATAATTATAAGTTTCATAATTTGTTAAGATTGACTGATTGGAATAATAATTTAATTTATACAGGCAAATTACAATTTTAATTAGCCAAGAAAGCTTCCATCATAACGTAGCCAATATGTTTTCACTTTAAAGGTAAAATGCACCATATTGCAATATTTTTAATAAACAAAAAAAGTGTTTTTAAGTACCACTAATGAGACTTATATCTAGAGAAACTGTCTTAAGTAACGTGCTATGATAAATATAATGGCATAAGTTTAATTTTTTNTGTCTCTCGGGAAATACGTCTTCAGAGAGTATTCAAACGTTATTTAACGTATACTTAAAGGTGGGACTAAATATTTAACCACGTTTTCAAAAAGCTGCTTTAGATCCAGTTTCAAAATCATCAAGATAAATTAGTTCGGAAATGATCGGAAATGATAGTTAAAATTCAGATTATATATATATAAGTTGGTGTGTGTATCATGTGTTCAATGTTTAACTATTCATCTGATAGTACGTGTATATATTATAACAATGCAGTTGGAGAAGGAAATGGGAACTTGACAAGAACATTTTGTTAACGTTGTGCCTGCACAAATAATCGGCTTAATAGTTATATTTTGTATAAGATGTGCTGCTGTTATTTCAAAGCCACCTTTCATTGATTCAATGGCTTAACTAACATATCAAATACAAGATGTTCAAATATCAATTAGGTGATACCTGGTACTATCAATGAAATCGATGCGTATTCTGCTAACATTCTGCGAGTACAAACAATACATTTGAGTTAAATCATTTAGTTTTTGGTAATGTCATTGAATGTGCACATATTAAACACATGTTGGACAAATACCCTCCAATATTTAAACACATAGTTTAAATAAATTGCCCCTCTAACAAATATTTTCATCTGAAGTCAAGCTACAAAACATCAGCCCTTTAATGCCTACCATTGTTCGTTATGGATGTTTGGCTTGTTATTGTCAATTTCCTTGTAAACGTTTTGATAAAAGTAACTATGTTGTGCTATATTTACAACTGTGTATATGTGTTTGAATTGCAATATTTACAAACTTTATTAAATGTTGTTGTTATTGATTCTAATAAGCATTTTCCTTCTCTAAACTGATAATTACAAGTTTTGTACCATTTATAGTGTAAAGTGCATGGCTATACAGTTCAAATATTAATTAGACTAAGACGCAATCACAATATAGTGTCAGATTTAGTCATTGAGTAAAACGATCGTCTAATACTAACTATAAAACGACACATGGGTCTTCAAACAAATAACCAGCTTATATTGGCGTCGTTTCCACTTAATGAAATGTAGTACAGAAAAGTATTCTGCTAAACTCAGCAAGTTCAGTAAAACTAGTTCAAAACAAAATGGCATTGCTGTCCTTACAAATATGCAGACATTTAAGATGATATTAACTTGTTGTATCACTGTTTACCTCTGAAAATACGTACTAATTTAGACACGAAACTAATATATTTCATCGAACAAAGAATATTTAACATAAGCGTGCGTCTTATTCCTATGAAGAGTAAGTTGAATCACGAAATTGAAATGTTCCTTATATCAATCATTTATTTCCCTGCACACTCTAGCGAACTCGTAAAATGTCAATAAGGCTAATTGGCATTTAGTATTCAATTAAGGAAACAGCCTTTACCTTGTGATTAGTTTATGTTTCCCTCCTGGTACATATAAGTTGTCAGTGTACAACAATTGAGCTTCAATCACATGTCGCTCGTACATACTTATATGGGAGTCTGCAGAAAATGGCAGGCATGACCAACTTTAACATTTTTAACACATAACTGTCTCTTTACGTTGACTGTTTAAAAGATATTGTAAGTTGTATTGTCTATTCAAGTTTCCACCAATTTGGTCGTTATGCATATACATCGATTTAAATGTAGTTCACCAGATATGGGTTTATAAATCAATGGCCCATAATATAACATTAACATACAATGCTCATTGTCATACGTATTTGTTTAGAATTATAAAGCGTGTGTAGGCCACGTTTTTTACTGAGCAATGATGGCAGGAACTTTTTCTGCTGGCTGGCAAGCGCCGTGTCGGATATCGTATTATTTTACTTTTAATGACATATTGACAATACTTTGAATTTCTTACAAGTTGTCACAGTCAGGGTATCTAAAGCGCGCATGAATCACTCATATATGCACGTAATAATTTTCGAATTAAATGTAAGAGTCGGCCATCAAATTCCTATGTATTTATGACGAGCATGGTTTACATACAGAGACATGAGTAAGATTAGGTAACGGAACAAAAGCATAGGTGATACAAAACGCAAAATGTTAGGATTTTGTTTAATATGTTTGAATATTTTCATTTAAATTGAGAAATAAATTGAAGAATGTTGCGTTTTAATTCTTAACTTTTGAAGGTTTTCATGTGGTCTATCTAATTCAACCGCTTCGCTAATGTTATTCAAATGCAATACGTTTTACATTGCTAGCATTTTGTGTAATCTCATTTTATTAGTTTATATTTTTGTATAAATCTTTCAACCGCAATACCCTTTTCCTGCTGAACTTACGTTCGTTAGAACAGAGCTTTCTTGTTCGATACAATTATTGACCGATTTAAAAATAAGCAAAGGGTCGACAAGAATGCATTAAGGCAGTAATGCTCGATTCACACTTGATCATCGGTCAATTGTTACAGATTTAGAGATGGTATCCGTACGAAATTAGCGTTAAAACGAGTTATTAAGTAACATAACATCAGAACGACAAAGAGCTCTGTAATGCGTTTGAAACGATAAAGCAAAAATAAGTTCTTGTCTAACATTGTTTGATAAAATATGTATGAATTTAAATGAAAACTATGTTGACATGCTGTACTTAGGTTCAGGACTTCTTTCTGCATACATGTGAATTAATTAAATAAATTTAATAATTTAATCACAATAGTTTATGAATCAGCGAGAAGCTTGCCAGCCGATTGCATTTATTTATTTAGGTATTCATTTATTTACTCATTTATTAATCAATTTATTTATAAATATGATATTATTTACATACAAAATTTAAGGTCAGACTTTCATAGTATTACAACATTTTCATTACATATCTATTATTCAATGTATGCATGTATATTTACTTAGTACACGCTAATAATGATGTGACGTTGTTTTGAAAGTAAAATAACGATACGATTCTTCGACAAGTATATGCGTTTGTTTGTTATATCAAGTTTGGTTTTATAGATAGAAGTTGACTATTTGCACACAGTCTTTGACATGACTTCGCATAGCTAGTTATATAGAATATGTTTATAGGACTCAAAATGTATTACCACTGTTATGCAAACAAACAATAACACGCTATGCAAAAAAACATTCAGTGTTGAAAAAATGTTGTTGTTTTAATTAATTGTATACGTATTAATTTTTCATTTAGCATCGTCACTTTTGATAACATAATAATTATAATTGGTTGCAAAAATCGGACGTTATTTGGCCAAAAGCGATCGTTATGAATCTCAATCAAACAATAATGATTGTACCATGGTCGATTGGAAATATAAACCCATTTAAATGTCAGTGTATTACAGTCGATTAGACAATGAGGAATATTCGTTAGGTTAAAATTTACAAATGGATGATTAGACGATAGACAACTAACACTTACCAAATAGCATACACGTACAAACCAAATTAAATAATTGAGCTACAATCAGTCTAAACTGCAGGTAAGAGTTATAGTCTTTGTCCTGTGACTATATTGTTATGACCATGGAAACGTGTGTAAGGTTTCAAGTAATTAAATCCATATAAGCTTGCAAGCAAACACGTATACACTTTAACGCCAACTCATATATTATGCTGTTTCAGTGTCATAGAGCAATCAATGGCAGCATTTTATGTAATATTTATAAAAAAAACTGTCTCAAAATAAAGGCAAAACTTATAAGGATTAAAATGAAATCTTACTTGGACAGATCCTCCGTATAGACGTTTGGACGCCTGTCAGTAAATGTCGCCAATGTCTCTGAAGGATGTCTTCTTCAACGGGCAGCTGCTTTGCTCTTCTTAATAATGCGTCGTTAGTGATCTTGTTCTTTGCCAGCGGATCTTGAGGATCTTCCTTAGTCAGGTGTGATGAACACCTGGTTTTGTTTCTTGAAATAAGTAAAGAAAGCGACACATAATATAGCCATATTTTATTTAGAAAAAAAGGATGTTTTTTCAAATCAGTGAAACAATCAGTTTGTAAATAATGGCATCCTCTTGTGATATATATTTCGTGATTGAACCAACAATTACTTACAATAAAAAATATCCTTTTGCCCTGATGAAGTTTGCATTTAGAGAATTATTGCTAAAACTGCATGTTTTCAATGTATTATCAAAAATCGTTTGCTTTTCCTTTAAAAGTTACATGGCGGTATCCCCAGCTAATCTCATGTTGTATATTTTGTGACTTATTGTCACTTGCCTTCTTTGATGATAATGTTTCTGCAGTTATATAATTCCATACAAAACATATATACTGTTTCATAATACAGCGCCTTTACTATTTTCTATTTTGGTTTACATGTGTATATCCTTACAAAGAGAAGTTTAATGGTTTTAAATATGTGTTACAATTTTGATCATATGAGTTTAATTTGTATTTACACTTAAATATGTTGCAAATAACACTGAGCAAAGTGTTAGGTATTGCGATTAATAAAAGCGGTTTAAACCCACAATGCGTTATATTTACCAATCCAATTCACGTGTTCATTGTGATGTTTTTCTTGCGCCCAAAATGTTTACCAACGTGTGTCTTGCCATAAATAAATGAACACGTATGTAAACTAGTTTCTCTCCTGCTGATGCAGATCTAGTTAAACTTTGAGTGGCTCGACAAGACAGAGGTTATCCATTATGAGAGGAATGGTTTCAAATACATATAAGGAGCAATTATGTCAAAGTGGGTTCGAAAAAAAAAAGAAAAAAGATTATTACTAAAGCCACGCAACCGTTCGGACGGCTATATATTTTCCGTATTTTGCCTTTACGTAATTGACCCTTAAATGTTCAAACTCTTTTCACGAAAACCAAAAAAAACATTCACATGGTTTTCATCACATTGATTGTATAACTTTCATTTATAACAAAACAAAGAAACGAAGAGTGTTTTCAGTGTATCTGTACGTCCATAAATTTTTTTATCAACCCTTGTAAACTGAAAAATGTGTACACCTCTGTAGGTATCATATTGTCCATAACATCCTAATTGTGCGACGAATTTATAACAATATTAAATATTACACAAACATTTCTAAGTTAAAGCTACACTATGTGTTATTGTTTCACACTTTAGCGTTTTAAATGTGCAGCAACATCATTTGTTAAAAATAAATTTTCTTATGTCGTTTGCAATACTATGCATGTTATCGGAACTAAGTGCTTAACACAAATGAAACGAAACCGGATAATTTCGATTATTTTTCAAAGCAACATAAGCAGATCAAGCTTAATAATTCGAACTAACTTTGACCATAATTGTGTTTTTTAATCACTAATGAACTATACAGAGGTTTGGCCTTCACAGAATGTGACGATACTGGTATATTATATATACTTAATTATAATATAAAACCATTTAAGTGTGGAGTCGTAGCGATTTGCAGAGCTAATTCCCTCCTTATTTGATTTGCTTCCAGTTCAACAGTTAATAAGATTTCTCCCAATGTCAATGTCGCAATTTGATGTCACTTAGGCGCATAATTAAATTGAATTTAAAATCATCTTGTTACGTTATCGACCTTGACATTATAATTGGTAAAAATCTTGTTTCACGAAATGCCTTGTGTACTGTTACGACACGTGATTTTTACATAAATGTTAAAACGCAATGGTGTAAAATACTGATTAAACTGTGAGATAGAATTGTGTATCTTGCGGTTTCAAACAGTTACTACAGTAGGTTTGGTTTATGGTTTGGGTTAGAGAATAACAGAGTTGGTTATAATTGTACGATGTCTTCAAGGACTCGCTCTAAATATTTTGTACTATGTCATAGATGCAGAAATCCTTAAAAGCAACGACTTCTATTTAGATTGTGCAATGACAAATTTTCTGAGATCACATGAAAAATGTTCAAATGCATGGGACCTTTCAACTTGAATAAGCGTATAATACAAAGAAATTCGTATGTTAGGTTCATCTTAAATAAATGTCTATCATTACATGCTAAAACATACAGAGTGCATTTTCCAAAACCCTTACTTCATAAATGGGGCACGTTTAATCAGCAGACATACTCAAGACTGATCCTATAAAGGTCGACACAGTTGTTAATTGATACGTTTTACCTGCAGAAATGTCTAGGATTTATCGACCTCTACAGGCTTTCTATCAAGGGAATTTCAAACCATGACTAAACACGACTTTTGTTGTCATTCGCTTGGCATAGCATCTGCTTCTTTCCAGAAGTGTTTTTAAGAAAGTAAAACGAGTTCCAGTTATAACTGAATTAATATTAGTTTCTCTTTTGGGCATATTTCTCTACAGAACTATGATAGTCATTTCATCAAGTTTTTTCCGATTAAAACACGTGACAAACAGACATCTTTCCCACTGGAATACAATATACATATTATAGCATTAAAGACAAATGAAATTTTCGATGCGCTTATACAATGTAATGTCAATTGTTTCTTATCGTAAACGTATGGAATTTTGAAGCTGCATTTTTTTATACAAAATGTATTCTTTCGAAATAAAACGCAATGAATAGTATAACACGGATTTACCAGCAGATATAAGAACGTGTAAATAGAAATACACACATTCCCGGAAGTTTTTAAGTTATGTAAGGGTAATGTGTGTCTGAAAGTCCCATACGCATGTCTTTATCAATTTAATATTGCTTAACCGGTAAGACGTTTATATAATTTAAACAAAAAAAGTCGGATTATACTAATTACATAACATATATAGCACTTTAGGAGCTAATTTCAATATGTTCTATGGTATCTGCTCTTCGTAGAGTATGTTTTCTACTGATGAACTGTATAAGAATTGGCAAGGCTATACACCTATGGCCTACTTATAGGTCGTTGATACTAGCAATTTTGTTTTACAACTAAATTATACTTCGGTTTTGCGTAGAAATTGCTGTATATTGTCGATTTCAATTGTTCATACAGTTTAGTGAGATCAATATCATGGTTATTCTGGCTAGTATAAAGCACACAGTTTTTAATTTAAATATATACATATATCATCTCCCCAGCGGCGCTTTCAATATAGAACTTTATAAAATAGCACTCCTCATCAAAACAGTTACGTTACACATTGTGGCGGTTATCGTCCCAAGCAAAACCAGCTGTATTTTACTGTCATGTGACTTAAATCTTTTCTAAGTAACAAAACACCTGCTCTTTCTGATTTGATAGAAAACTGTGCAGTATCATTCCTCGGATGCCAATTTTAATTACCACATTATACATGTTTAATACAAACACAAGGAAAAAAGAATACACGCCAATATTTAAAAAGTGTTCCGTCGTCAGAAGTTGTGTCGACAATTCTGACCATGCGGGCTAGATTGATTAGAATTATTCCAAAGAAACAACAAATGCGGGATTATTGTAAAATGTATGCCGATTACAGACCGTTTACAGTATTGTTCGATGCATTTGACTATTTCGATTCGCGAAATACGGTTTATGTCAAGCATTTATATCAACATATTTATATAGACTTTATATTCATTGATTTCCTTCACAACATTCAAAACAATTAATTCATTTCGGACATGAATCGCATATTGTTGCATACGTACAAGAAACCAAACTAATAACGAATAATATCATGGTCTTGCCTAAGGGACCAAAATTAAAGTATAAAGAAGTTGATAATCCGTCTTTAATTCAGAATGAATGGGGATAGTTCAGATTCATAGACATGTTTGATGTTTCGGGAGTGTTTTTGCAACAAACACCTTCATTGTTTCTCACGCCCATAGTTTTCAATTGTTAAGCTAACACGGGCTTTGACGCGAGTAAACGTTTATATCCGATCCCCTAAGTGCCTAAAGTTGATTTTAAAGAAGTACAAATTACCGCCGAATGTCAATATTAAGCTAACTTTAAATTGTCAGTATTATTCTGTGCATGTATTAAAAATAATGAAATGTCTAGTGTTAGCTTATCGTTAAATCATTTAACAATACGTTATTTACCAGACAATATATGCATCATTTACCTTTAAGAGTTGCGTATTTTAATCGAGGATTTGGTTGTGTAACGACACATGCAAGACATAATCGGTGATAGTTAAAGTGATATTAGACGCACCTTACAGTATATAGGTGTATATCGCAACCGTGGTTTATTTTTAGTGTTTTCACTTCATATACACATATATTTGTTAATGCAGCATCAACATACTAAAACAATATCCCGGAAAGAGAAAAATAATGCATTTGAATATCAACCGTACTTTCGTTTTGACGTATTTTTTGGTTAGTTCAAAATATGGGACACATCGCGAAAACATATGACAATTCTGAAATTATGAATACATTAACCTTCGTGTCTCTGTCAACCACATTTTCGGCCATACTTCTTCAGAGATATATGTTATAAATGAGGTGTCAGTAAAGTGATTTTATGAGAAAGACTCAAATCGAATTGTTTTCGTAAATACGCGGCAGTTCCGCTCGGCTAGTTAAGCTTACAGGACTGGGTTAGTCCCGTAAAATATCGAATATTATATATGTATTTATAAACAACTGGTAGCAAGATGAATTGCAGATAATTGGTCAGTTACGACATTTGAAATAACTCTTTTGACCTGTTAATTCTGTTTAGCTCAATTTAACAGTGAAAATGCGTCTAATATCACTTTAAGCATTAGGATAAATAAGCCCTAAAGTATTAAAAGGAAAAAAACAAACCAACAATTCTAAAATGTTTATTCAAAAAGTTTGTGTATATGCATACTAACAACCGTAATGCTTAATGCCTCACAGTGTTGGAGGCAGAACAAAGTAGGAACGTGTGCGAGGTTATGCACACACAGCGTTCATAATTGGTATACGCATGAATTGCGACACTCGTTTACAACCATACATACTTTATGAGAAACTTTAATACCCCCTTTATGCGCAAGATTAAGTTACTCGAAATTGTTTCACGTTTATAAAACATCTAATGAAGACAAATGATTTCACAAATAAACCGCATTATTTTAGAATAAAAACACTCTTTTAAATTTTGAAAATACAGAACTAATACATTCAACAAAACATCCGATACTTCCGTGATAACTTCACTCGTCAATGATTTTAAATAAGCACTATAATGATCTTTAATCGTTTATCGGCTTATATGTGTCTACTTTACATTTATCGTTTGTAAACATCGTGTTTTGAACGATGTCAACTGTTCTAGCAGAGCTTAACGTAACACCCTACCAAGGCTGTTGGAGAAATCATGCGTACTTTTCTAAATTATTCTGTTTGCAAAAAGCTTCGACTCAGCAGGATTAACTAAAGGGCAAGTGCAGAATCGGACAAGATGTTACATTAACGTCTTATTAATGTTACTGTATTAGTTTCCCAACGATATACGTTATATTGTTTAAGAAAATATATGTTTTGGAATTCGGTTAGACACTGCGAAATGATAATTAAAATAGTTGATCAGTATTTATATATATAATTATTTTTTTTTTCAAGAAAGAAAAAAAGTTGTTATTTCTTTACAGTGAAACAACCATTTATTCATAATGGCATCTTATTGCGATATATATTTCGTGATTGAACAAATATTAATTACAATAAAAAAATACCCGTTGTTCCTGCTGAAAGTGGAATTAAGATAATAATTAATAAACACTTCAATTTTCGATGTATTTTCCAATATATGTTGCTTTTCCATTGATAGTCCAGTCGATTTGTGTGAAAATTGTTCAGAAAATGATAAAAGCATGAAACTTTGCAGAAATGGAGTTAAGGTTATATCAATTAATTTCGGATATGGACCCATCCGAAAAAATCAAAATGGCGGATTTTGGCAGCCATGTTAAAATGGCGGCCATAATTTGTTCATAAAAAATCTTCAAAAAATCAAATTTTTTTTTTGTTTTATCTATTTCAATAACATTTGGTATATAAATCTCTAATAATATCCCCAATCATTGAACTTCTTCAATTGGCAAAAATACGACGTGCATCTTAAAAAGCGGCCATTTTGAAAAGTACATTTTTCAAAATTGCAAAAAAAGAAAATTCATTTGTTTAATTATTTTTTATTAATAGTAGGTAATCTGTTTTCATTAAAATTACAAACGCTTAAATATTACTTTAATGTATATCCTAACACATTTTTTCCACTCAACACATGCACATATCTATTCTGGTTAAATGACTAAAATGTTCTGCAGTAATTCACGCGACGCTCTTTAAGCAACTGCCTTCGCAACGTCTGTCATTCCAGCACATGCTTGTGTAAATAACTTTAACTTTAAACAGAGCAATACTGGTCTATCTAAAGAGTGTGTCAATTTTCTTAATCCAGGACAAAGTACCTGTTATGGCATGTGATCAGCCACTTTATGCCCTAGCCAAAAAACATTTGATGTGGCCTGAGAGATACAGAGAGGATCTTTTTGTAGTGATGTTTGGTGGTCTTCACATAGAGATTGCTGCTTTGAGAACGATTGGGGATTGGCTACAGGATAGTGGCTGGGTGAATGCGTTAAGTCAGTCTAATGTTGCATCTGCCGGTACAGCAGACTCATTCCTTAAATCATCACTAGAACCCGACATGCGCACCAGATAACTACTTGCTCATGACATATTTTGATGCATAAAGCCTATACTAAATTCTTAGACAGTGTCGATGATATAAGGGTCTATAGTATCAGTTTTGAGGACTGGAAAGAAAGAAGAGAAATGGAAAGTCCACTGTTCAAATTCTGGCCACTTACATTGAAGTTTGAACTGATAGTTCTTATATTTGTCAGGTCTCTACGAGAGGGAAGTTTTGAGCTGAATCTTTGACCATGTTAATTCCCTGGTTCTTCGCTTTGGACCAGCCAAATTACGCTCGTTGGTTCCCTATTCATATGAGAGATATGATAGCATTGGACGTCGTAGAGCACCACGTTTAGCGACAGAATTCAAGAAGGGTCATTTTGTTGTACAAAAAATTCACCACGCATTTTCTGCAAAAGCTATCGACCTTGCTCATGAGCAAAACAACAAATTAGTGAAGGGAGAAGGTGGAGTTATCGGGCTTACAGAGAATGCATCTCAACTTCTACGATGGATGGTATGTGGTCCAGAAATGGCTCGTGTGGTCAATGAGTAAGAGATTTCACAAGAACGTTTCAAGCAAGAACAAACTAAAGGGGCGGACAAAAAACACCATGAGCAAGTAAAACGTAAACATAATTCATTTGTTAAACAAGTCCAAGCGATGACAAATACTCTTGAGGAAATGGGTAATCCATTCTTGGAAGAATGTGAGGATCTTTTAGTCCTAGACACGCGTGACATTGCTGATCCGAAGGTTGCAAATACAATACGAAATATTGAACAGATTGGAAAGAATCAATACCAGGAATATATACGGGACAGATTGGACAATCGAACTAAACCACTTTCTGATCCCATAAAACAAAATCTATTATGTCGTCAAGAATCTAAGGTTGTCGCAAAGTATAAACAGCAAATTAGTTCACGAAAACAAAATTGTTCGTTATTTTCTCAGTTGTATGTCTCTTGTCAGGTTCGTGACGGTAATCTTGGCGAATTCTTTCGTCATGAGAATCAAGCGTATTGATCTTCTCTTTCACAATTCGGACAGTCGAGACTCGGTTCAAAGACAGATTTGTTAGTGCCTCTAGAGAAGATCATCACATCACAAACTGAAAGTCCTGAGATAGAAGCTTTGATCTTAGACGGAGCTGTTATTGTCAATATGTTGAAGCCAAGATTCTGCAAGACGCTCGAAGATTATGCCAAAAACGTTTTTCTACCTTATATTGATAACCACTTGAAGACGTGTAGCACAGTAATGTTGATGTTGTATGGGATGAATATCGCCAAGACACTTTGAAAGCTTCAACTCGTAGCAAGCGTGGAAAAGGAATGAGAAGACGTGTTCAGGCAGATTCACTCATTTCATCCAGGAAACTGGGCATCCTTTCTTCGCATTGGTGACAATAAGACGGAGATATTAACCTATCTAGCAGAACAGTTATCGACATTTAACGCAACCGATGACAAGATAGTGGTTTCGACACTCAGAATGAAAGTTGTATGCAATTGCCAAAGCAAAGATACAAGTCAAATACCACCGTGTAACCATGAAAAGGCAGACACGTTAAGGATGCAGTACAAACTGGTATGCGTCAAATAATGATCAGAACCGTAGATACTGATGTAGATACTGATGTTGTTGTCATTGCAATATCGATTGTGCATAAACGGAACGTACTTACCTTGTGGATAGCATTTGGAGTCGGTCGGTACAAATCTAAGATTCATACCAGTTCATGAAATCGCTGCCAATTTGGGACTTTCCAAGTCCAGTGAACTTCTTTTCTCCTTAAGCGGCTGTGATCAAGTGTCATCCTTTTCTTATCGTGGAAAAAAGACTGAATGGGAAACATGGTCCGTATTTGATGAAGTAACTACAGATTTCGAATCATTGAGTGATAAGCCAGATATCGATAGCATCAATGAATGTTCTTCAAACATTGAACGTTTTGTTGTAATGTTGTATGACAGGAGCAGTGAGTGCATAACCGTAGATGAAGCAAGAAAAGATCTTTTTACTCAAAAGTGCGTGTAATCGATTATATCCCACCAAGCTCTGTCGCGTTACACCAACACATCAAGAGAGCGGCTTACCAGGCAGGATTTTGATGGGGACAGTCACTTAACACACATCAAGAGCCCCAACCACCTAGCTCCTGGTGTTGGAAGCGCAACAAAGATGGAAAGTGGGAAACTTTCTGGACAACCTTACAGCAAGCTTCCGAGTCTTGTGCTAAACTCATCAGATGTGGATGCAAAAGTGAAAATGGCTGCCGAGGAGGTTGAAAGTGTGTTAAAGCAGTTGTGAGCTGCACAGCTCTATGTAAATGTGGAGGGCAATTTGATAGGGAATGTTTACATTTACTTTTAATTTGGACTTAACAATAAATGTTTATTTGATCATGTACATGTGATCTGTGTTGTTTACGGATAGTGAACTCTTAATTAACCTAAATTTATTTTAAAAAAAAACAAATCAAATTATACCAATCACTTGCTATTGTTATTATGTTTGCAGTGTATGTTTCAAATGGATCGTTAAAAATGGCTGCCATTTAATTTGATCATATTTATTTTTAATTTGGTTTTTGGTAACATTGATAAGGTCATTTGCATGAAAATAAAAGATTTTAGGTCAGTTGATACACTAATAAAATTTTGATGAATTTTTAAATGAATTTCTTGGAAATTTGACGGCCGTCATTTTAAAATGTCCGCCATACCCCTGTATGCAAATTTTTGAGAGTGGGTCCATATCTTATATTGTTCAGTATGCTCTTAACTAGTATTCTGCAAATTGTCATGCTTTTATCACATCTTGAACAATTCTGGTGAAAATCTGCACAAATCGACTTGACTATGAGTTCCAAGGCGGTGTCCCCAGCTTATGTCATGTTTCATATTTCTTGAATTAATTAGTGCCACTTGCCTTCTTTCATGATTATGTTTCTGTAGTTATATAATTTTATAAAACAAAATGATATACTGTTTCAGTATATCGCGTCCTTATTTTTTTCTATTCTGGTTTACAGGTTTACATCCTTTCAAAGAGTGGTGAAATAGTAATTAAATACAATATAACTTAATTTTGATCATATGAGGTTAATTTGTATTCACACTCAAATGTGTTGCAAATAACACTGGAATAAGTATGAAATGTGGACATTAATAAAGCCGGTTTTAACCCATAATTCGTTATATTTACCAATCCGAGGCGTCGACCCAAATGTTATGTATATCTTTTATTTTGTTGCGTGTTCATTTTTGTGCTGTATCTTGTGATATTGTCTTGCGCCTAAAATGTTTATCAACGAGTGGCTTGCTATAAATAAACGAACACGTATCTAAAAACGCTTCTTTCCTTCTGATGCAGCTCAAGTTTCACTTTGAGTTACATGCCAAGATTGAGGTCAAGAATTATAACAGACATGGTTTCAAATACATTTAAGGGATGGAATCGAAAATATGAAAAAAAGTCACTCAATCATTCTGAATGTAACATTGTTCCGTATTTTGCCTTGACGTAATTGACCCTCAAGCTGTCAAACTATTTTCACGAAAACAACAGAAACATTCATATTGTATTTATCACATTTATTGAATCACTTTCATTTATAACAAAACAAAGAAACGACGAGTGTTCTCAGTTCTATACGTCCAATAGTGTTCTTTGCACCATTGTATATAAGGTTCTTTTACTTTTAAACTGAAAATGTGTGCACCTCTGTAGTGATCACATTGTCCATCACATCCTAATTACGCGGCGAATTGAGACCATTTCATTACTTTGATAATTTGGTAAAATATTACACAAACATCTCTAAGATAAAGCTACAATTTGTTTTATTGTTTCACACTATAGAGTTTTCAATGCGCAACTTAACATTTGTTAAACATAAATGTTCGTATGACCTATGCAATAATACACATGTTATCTTTTAAACACGAACTTACGTGCTTAATACAAATGAAACGATACCGGATAGGTTCAATCATTGTAAAATCAACATAAGCAGCTCAAGCTTTGTAATTAAAATTGACTCTATAATTTTGTTTTGAAATCACTTTTGAACTGTACAGACGTATGGACTGCCCATAATGTGACGATACTGGTACATTATACATACTTATTATTAACATCAAACCTTAATGTGGAGTCATTTGCGGAGCTAATTTCCTCCGTACTTGCTTTGATACCAGTTTACCCATTAATAAGATCTCTCCCTCTGTCAAGGTCGCAATTTGATGTCACTAAACCGCATACAAAATTAATACCAGCTTGTTACGTTTTCGACATTGATATTGTCATTGATATAGCTCGTTGTGTGAGAGAAAACTTCGACTCCTCGACGTACGAAGGCGTACGTAATACTTAAGACGTACTTTTAATTATAATTCAATGACTCGCGCATTGAATTACATACATAAATAACATGATTCACAATTGTTTATATAAAATGCATATCTGCGATTCATATACCACAAGTTTGTTCCGCACAGGTTATTTAATTTCAGTTGTTTCAATAGTTTACACAATATTTTAGAGCATTTTATAGCCATTATACAGCATGCAATCTGCATGGTTTGAATAAAGATTTATATGCATTCTATGGTAATACTTTTGTTAACATGCTCATGTTAATGTTGTGCAGTCACATAACGTGTACACACAAAATGCAATAAAGTAGTGTTTCAATTAAATGAATATAAATAATAGCGTTCAATCCACACAGCGTGTGCACTGCACTGATTACGATCTATTTAACCCATTTATGCCGAGTGGACTCTCCCATCTTTCTCAATCTGATCAATTTATTTTCAAAATTTGGGATGTCTAGTATATTTATTTCTATATTTAGAATATTTCTTACAGAAGTTCCTTTAAGCAAACAGCGCAGACCCTGATAAGACGCCGCATAATGCGGCGTCTCATCTGGGTCTACGCTGTTTGGAAAGACCTTTTTGCTATACGCTAGGCATAAATGGGTTAATGGGTTTCAGTGCTAATGCATTATTCAGTTACATATTGTTTGAATCTGTCCGACCTTTACAACATCATGCCCACTGGTTTGTATGTGGGATTGGTAATGGACAGGGCTAACAAAGATTGCTATCTAATGTTCTGACTGAGCACGCTTCAAGTCACTGAGATGTGTAACCTCTTAGAAGTGAATAGTAAAAAACAAACATTGTCTTGTTTGTGTAGATGAAGATCAAACTGATAGCAAAGAAGAAACCATCGTTTAACACGATCAAACCACTATTGAATCACAATTGTGCATCAATTGTTGATGCAGCTCAGACTCGTATCAATAGGAAGAATTTTATTTCGTTATCATGGATTTATTTTGGATAAACTATTAAAAAATGATTTTACTAAAGCGCGATACTTGACCGAAAAACCAAGATATGCTTCGTTATGTCTATTATACGAAAACATGAGGGTACACTTTCATGCTGCATATCTGTTTAACACATACAATTAAAAAATAACTGAATATGTTTTTTGTTTCCAACAAAACATTAAAATAGTAGCTTTCTTGCGGTGTCAAAGAGTTAGGGTAATTTCTAGGGTAAGACGATAATAGGGTCAGGGTTAATGATAGGATGTTTTTAAGGACTCTCATCAACTATTTTGAACTGAGTTTTGTGTATGTAATATATGCAAAAACCCTTGAAAGCAACGACTTTATATTTGGTTTGTGCAATGACGAATTTTTTAGATCCCTTGAAAAATTTAAAAATGCAAGGGACCTTTAAATGAAGGAGCGTATACTACATAAAAGGATTGTGTCAGATTCATATGAAATCAATGTCCATCTTTATATGCTAAAACATACAGAGTTCATGTTTGTCAAAACCCTTACTAAATATATGGGGCATGTTGACTCAGCTGGAAGAATCCAGACTGATTCTATAAAGGTCGACGCCGGTATTAATTGATGAGTTTACGTCTGACAGACGCCTAGAACAGTTTTTTTTTATTTACAGGCCTCTATAGAATTTATATCAAGGGAATTTTAAACCATGATTGCACACGACTATCGTTATCCCTCGAATATTATAGCAACTGTTTCTTTCCAGAAGTATTTCCACGGACGTTAAATGTGTTCCAGTTACATCTGAATTATTAATTATTCCAAGTCACATTTTCACTGCACGCAACCATACAAATTCCAGCGCTATAATAATTTAATATAGTTTCATCAGATTTCAACACATGGCCAACAGACATCTTTCCTACTAAACACAATATACATTGTATCATATTATGGCATTATTAACAATAGCGGTATAAACAAAAGAAAGTGTCGATGCGTTTTATTGCAATTCCATGTCGATTGTTCCGTAGTAAATACGCACGAAATTGGTATAGTAACAATAATAAGCAATAATGCTTGACTATAAGTGAACACTCAATTTTTAAAGCTGTAATGTGTTTCTTATAATATATCTATACTAACGAGATAAAACGCAAATATTAAAAAACAAAATACTACAGAATAATATATAAGACATATTTATCAGCAGAGAAAAGAACGTTTAGACAGTGATACAACAATTCTCGGAAGTTGTTAGGGTTTATATGTGTCTCAAAATCCGATCTTCATGCCTTTTTCAATTTAATATTGCTAAAACTGCAAGACTATAACATAGATTACAAAAGAAGGTTGAATAAAACTACGTACATAACATGCACACCATTAAAGTAGCTATTTTGCAATAGGTTCTATAGTATTACCTCCGTCGAATTTTCTTTCACTGACTTTCTGTATTATAATTGGCTGTTCAAATAAGGACTTTCGATGCGTCGTTGTACTGATACAAACAACTTATTGACAAAGAATAACTATTTCAGTTATGCGTAGAAATTGCTTAATACTGTCGGCTTATTTTAGAACGATTCGGGCCATGCTTCTTCTATCACTAAAACTGTCGCATTTTAATATTTTCTGACATTGCGCGATATAAAGCTATGCAAAAACACCAATATCGAAATGTGTATATATAAAATCAACAGTTGATCGACTTACACCATTAACCTAACACAACATCGCTTTCCAATAAAGGGGGTTCTTGAATAGGAAGGATAATAGGATAGATAGTTGGATAGATAAATAATGTGTTCATCTATACAGCATAAGTTTGACAAAATATGTTCAAACACTTTTCTTAATGACAGTTTCGTTACAACACGTGACTCTTATGGTTCAAATTGAATTCTTGTTTGAAATGATAATCCTTATTACGGTCATGCCACTTACACTTATTCTAAGTAACATAAAACGTGATATGGTCTTGAGTTACTGACTACAACACTCAAAACGAAAATCGAAAGTTGTGTTGACAATTCTGATCATGCGGACATGGTCAATTTGAAAATATCCCAGAAAAAAACGTCACGTGATCAAACACAAATTGAGTAATATTGTTACATCTTATGCCGATTACAAACCGTTTCCGGTATAGGTCGATGCATTTGACCATTTCGATTCGCTAAACACGCTACATGGCAAGCGTTTATATTTACATATGTATATATACATTGATCTCCTTCACAAAATGGAAAATAATGTATTCATTCCGGAAATAAATATATCACGACTCTGGTATACTTTTAACAAGGGGTTTGCTTTGGCGTACAGGTATATTTAGTACTTTAAAACATTTTCGCGTTAGTTCTTTTAGCTTATTTCATACTATATTGAACATTTGAGTTCATTTTTTTATTTGTTAATCAGCAAGAATGAATGAAAATGTTCCTGTGTCAAAAAAAAAAGCTAGTTATTATAAGATTTGTGACATTATTAACACTGCAATTCTTCTTTGCGGTTAACATGACACACATTTCTAGACACGACCAATTGTTCCTTCCGTTAGAAATACGAATAACTCTGGAAGAATGTGTGCGTATTTCTTGTACATGCAGTTTCTGTTAAAGTTAAATTCAAGAGAGGGTATACAGTTTGCATATTGCAGGTTACCTTGAAAATCAAGATGGCGTCCTCAAGACGGGCTATTATCTAACATATCGAATTTCCTTACTTTAACTTCATAAGTATTTAATGCAAAATGCTGTATACAGTAGTGTTCTTTTATAAATAATTATAGCATTACAGAGCGTTGGAACATGGTGATAATCACGGTCATCAAAAGTCAAGGTCATTTCAATGTCCAAAATGACAAAAATGCAAAACAAATATGCTATTTACCTAAAATCATTCTTTATTTTATGATGACATTCAAAAGGAAGCGCAACTAATACATATGTATACAGAGTTCAATGAATGAATATTCTATAGGTGTTTACGTATTCAGCTAATTCAAAGAAAAACAGAGTTTTCGACCGTAAGTCTTGTTAGTTACTTTAATAAAACTATCAGTGTTTTCAAGAAATAACCTGGTTCATTTCATATGAATATACTTTCCTTTAAAATACAAAACAGCGTACATATGTAAAGGGCATTAAAGATAAAGGTCATTTAAATGTCGAATTCTGAAAATTGCTTTAAAATGGGTTATTTATCTCATATTAGCGATGTGTAATATCTTGTGATATACCATTCTACTAACCATACCTCCTAAAGGTGACAGCTGACTTACGCCTTTGCACGAAGCTATACGGTGATATATGTGTACGAGTACACGACTGACACAGCTGACATACCCTATTGGACGAGCCTATGGGTGGAAGGTCGGCTGTGTACACGTATAAATATAAAGGCTCGCCAAATAGGGTATGTAAGTTGTGAACTCGTACAAATATATCGCGTGTTGTACACAGCGCTGTTAAATCCTATGTTTATTATATACATATTACATTATTTACGTTAGATGCATTATTTGCGTCCATTATTGATTAAAACGTCAGGTCTGCAACAGAACCCGAGCGCTCACGTCATTTAATAACCTTTGTGTTCAGTAAACAATTTGTGTGTCGAGAAATACGCCTACAGAGAATATTCAGAAATTATTTAACGCATACTTAAAGGTGGGACTTGTTATTTAACCACGTTTTTGAAAAGCTGAAAGAAGAGAACATTGTGTAGAAGTTGTGATTGCACAAATAATCGGCTAAATAGTTCAATTTTGTATAAGATGTGCTATCATTTCAAAGCCATGTTTTATTGATTCAATGGCTTTACCAACATATCAACTACAAGATGTTCTAATAACAATTATATGATGTCTGGTACTATCAATGAAATCGATTCTCCTAAATTACGGCAAGTAAATACACTAGAGTTAACAGATTTAGTGCTTGCTGAAGTCAGTAAATGTGTACATATTACACACATTTTGGACACATACACTCCAATATATAAACACATAGTTTTAATCTTAAGTCAAGCTGAAAACCTTCAATCATTCAATGTCTTCCAATCTATGTTAACGAGGTTTGTCTCGTAATTGTCCATTTCCTTTAAAATGTAGTATTTCGTTTCGAAAAAGTAGATAAATTTACAATCGTGTATATTTTTTTTAATTACAATATTTTAAACTTAATTCAATGTTTGTGTTATTGATTTTAATAAGCAATTTTCTTTTCTTAGCTGATAATCAAAATATGTATGCCGTAAAAAGTGGTTAGTGCATGGATACACGGTTCCAATATAAATAAAACTAAGACGCAATCACAATACGGTGTCAGCTTTTGTCCTTGAGGAATTCGATCGTCTAATACTTATGTTAATTCCTTTAAAAACGATGATTGGATCTTTGAACAAATAACATATAATTTCCGCTAAATCAGCAAACATTGTCGTCGTTTCCATTTCATTAAAAGTAGTACAGAAAAGTCTTCTGTTAAGCTCAGCTAGTTCAGTTAAACTAGTTCAACTCAAAATGACAGTGCTGTCCTTACACTCTAGCGAACTCGTAAAATGTCAATAAGGGTAATTTGCATTTAGTATTAAATTAACGAAACAACCTTCACTTTGTGAGCAGTTCATTTTTCCCTCCTGATACATATAAGTTGCCAGCTTACAAAACGTGAGCGTCGTTCACGTGTCCCTCGTACATACTTAAATTTGAGTCTACAGAAAAGGTTAAGGCATGAATAATTTTAACATGTTTCACTCATAATTGTCTCTTTATGTTTACTTTTCGAAATATATTGTAAGTTTTATGGTCTATTCAAGTTTAATCAGTGTGACCGTTATGAAGCATGCAGTAGCCCAGGTATTTGACTGAGCAATGCTGGCAGGAACTATTTCTTCCGGGTGGCAAGCGCCATGTCGGATAGTCTTAATTGTTTATGTCAATGCCATATTCACAATAATTTGAAACTCTTACAAGATGACACAGTCTCTAAAGAGCGCAGATAATCACTCACATATGTAAGAAATTATGTTCAATTAAATGTAGTTTATTGGTCAATAAAATCCGATATGTATGTATGACGAGCATGATTAAAACAAAGGGACATTAGTTCGATTAGGATAATAGCCACGCAAAAATTAAAAACAAAGGTGATACAAAACGAAAAATGTTAGGACTTTTTTTTATTTGTTTGAATATTTGCATTTGAATTGAGTCATAAGTCTAACTGTGTTGCGTATTAATTCTGCACGTTTGACGTATTTGATGCGGTCTTTTTTATTTAACAGTTTAGCAACTGTTATTCGAATGCAACACGTATTACAGTTATAGCAATTTACGTTACCTTATATTATTATTTAATATATTTTGTACAATAGTTTAACAGCAAAATCACTGCCCTGCTGAGCACACGTACGTTAGAACAGAGCTGACTTGTTAGATTAAACTATTCACCGATATGTTATAACAGTGCAGCAGGTCAACAAGTATTAATTAGGGCAGTAATGTTCAATTAGCACTTGATCATCGGTCAATTGACAAAGATTTGGAGATAGGATCCGTACGCAATTAGCGTTAGAACGAGTTATTTCGTAACCTTACAGCAGAACGACAGAGAGCTCGTTATTGGATTTCAAACGATACAGCACAAATTAGTTCTAGTCTAACATTGTTTTATAAAATATGTATACAATTAAATGAAAACTATGTTAGCATGCTGTACTGTGGTTCAGGACTTCTTTCTGCACATATGAGTTGTCTTTACACCGATAATTGTGTTATTTCTTTATACGAAGATCGGCTAGAAGCTTGCCAGTCGATTTCCTTTATTAATTTATGTATTCATTTATGTACTTCTGTTTTTATTAATAAATTAATATGATTATATTCATGTAAAAAATGTAAGTCCATACTACCATGGTATTACAACACGTTCCTTACAGAGATATTATTCTATGTTTAAATGTAAAATCATTTAGTACATGCTTATAATTATATTTGCTGTTTCGAACTACATATAACGATACAAATCTCCGAAAATCTTATATATGTTATATCTTGTATGATTATATAAATATAATATGACTATTTCCACATACTTTTTGACATAAGCTCTCATAGCTAGTTATATAAACATGTAATATGTATATAGGACTCAAAATCTATGACCACTGTTATGCAAAGAAAGAGGAACACTCTATTCAAAATAAATCAGTGTTTCAAAAATGTTGTTGCTTTTATTAATTGCTCACGTATGATTTATTGATTAAGCATCGCACTTTTGATAACAGAATAATGATAATTGTTTTCAAAAATCGGACGTTCGTGGGCAAAAGTGATCGTTATGAATCTCAATCGAACACTGATGCTTGTACCATGATCGATGGATATTTGCCACATTTTAATGCTAGAGTATTAAAAGCGATTAGAAAATGAGTAATGTTCGTTAGGTTACAAAATGAATATTAATGATTAGACGGAAAACTACTAATACTGAACAAATAACCGTAATTCTCGTCTGGTTACTGGATGTTGCAGATGTAGCATACTTCAAACATCAACGCAATCAGGAAGTAGCGAAAACAGCCTCATCAAACACCAGATCAGATTGCTGTATTGCTAGTATGCTATACCATGGAAAGGTTGTTCAAACAAGACTATGATTGCATTTTATTGATCAAAGAGAATAATGCTTTACTTAGAAAAAAAAAGATTCCCAATAATTCTTCAAATTGGTAGAAGAGAACTGTACCTCGATTTCGTAAGTAAAAACAAAATTTTATAATTTAGCTACACTCAGTCTTAACTAAACCCAGAGTTATAACAATTGTCCCTTAGCTATATTGTTAGGACCCTGAAAAATGTGTTTTTATGATATTGAAAGCAAAATCTTATAAACTTCAAAGCCAACTCATATATTATGATGTTTCAGTGTTATACAGCAATCAATGGCAGCAATTTTTGTGACCTTTTAAAAAATAACTGTTTCAAAATTAAGGCAAAACTAATAAGGATTAAAAATGAAACCTTACTTGGACAGATCCTCCGTATAGACATTTAAAAACCTGTCAATAAATGTTGCACTTTTATTTTACGGTAAATGCCGTTTTGTATGTTTTACCGGAAAAGTCATGGAAGCTGGTTTCCACGACATTACCATATATTTCTTGAAATTGTACTGTTCAGAATGTTCGGGTCACCCCGTTAATTGTACGGTGCTGTGCTGGAAACCAGCTTCAAGATTGTTTACCGTTCAATTTTATAGTAGTATTTAATAGGAGATCAACCGATAACATATATAAAATTCGACATATTTTAAAAACCCGATTCTCAGACCGGAAACATTTCGTCATTCGATCGAAAACAAATCAGCAACATTTCAGCGTGTTTTATAATATAGCCGTCTCAGCTGCTAAATGATTAGAGCTTTTACTTACGAAGAGGGAGTTCGAAGGTTCAAGCGTTATACGGGGTACGATCTTACATTCTAGTTTGCCGACATATCAGCTTGTTGAATTGAGGGGAAAGATTGCGTTCCTGCCAAATGTCCGGCATAATGGATAGAAATCTGAAGTAAAGATGTCAATTAGTAAAAGTCTCATAAGTCAAACTGGCTGCCCCTCAATCGAGAAGGTTGGCACTAAAATACACAAACACTACTTTTCTATAACTGAAACCGTAAATCCGTCAATCATGCAGGATCAAATGATGGAACAATTGGCAAAATGTCTCACCCGGTTCACTCGGTTTTGTATGGTGGTGTATACCACAACCGAATCTCTGAAATCATGCCAAACAAGAGTGCATGGCAAATGTGCGCCTATTGTATCCGCTCATCCCGAATAGTCCTGTACAAATGTGGCAATTTCTTACTGTTTACTAAGCAATGGGGCTGTAGTGGACAACCGCCTTAATCCGGATGTAATAAAATTAACACAATTAACTGACATGTAAGTTTAATTTAACGTCACAACTTTGCGATTTATATTTTAACGGTTAATAATTTACATATCAGTTATCAAATACTCGCTTCAAAAAACACTTGCTGGAGAATGTTAAACACACATAAACAAGGGCAGTGGTGGTGACAAAAATACGTCTTTCCAATAAAACAACATATCCAAAGAGTTATAGGCGAATATGAACAACAAACAATATCTTACACGGTACATGCATGTTTCTTGGTTTGGGTTATAACCATATTCAACAGTAATTCACTCATATATTTAACTGAAGCACACGTTTCTATTGTAAGTTGGATTATTTGCACTAGGTGTTCATATGTAAGTGACGACTGACATACATGCAAAAGAGCTAGGGGTAATTTAAAAAATAACTCAATACAATCATGTGTTTAGTGCATGCACAAGTTATTCCGATCGCGGAAACGATCCCACGATATTCGGGTGTGTAGTCCAGCGCTCGGTCAAGTGAGATTGCTGTTCCGATTTTATCATATATATTCACTATTTATTAATTGGCATTCGTCTACTTTCAAATCATCGATGTTTATTTTGTAACTTAACGACTAGTCCTTATTTACTTATCGACTTGAATACCCTTACATCTAAATGTGGTACATTTCCAATCGATCATGGTACAATCATGTGTGTTCGATAAAGATGCATAACTACCATTTAAATCTTTAATAACATCCCATGTGTTCAAACAATTAGTATCTCCTATTATTTTATCAAACGTGTCGATGCTAAATCGATGCAAAACTATAATTGTTTAAACACTAATTGTGTTTGCTTAATGTTTTCTTCTTTCTTTGCTCAATTGAGCATACATTGGGATTCCGAGAAACATATTATAATTTTCTATGACAGCTTATGTCAAACAGTGTGTGTAAATGGTCCTCGTCTTTTTCTTTAACAAAACATATATATGATTTTCTGATACAAGATTCCTGTACTATATAAATGTACATGTATACATGGAATTAAGGCATTGTAATGAACAAGGTGTGACACCATAGCAGCCTTACCTCATATTTTATATATGAATATTATAATAACCAATGAATACATATATACACGAATAAGTCAATCAATGAATAAATGAATATATGAAATCGGGTGACATGCTTCTCGCCGATCTTCAAAAGGGCAAAAAACAAAATTAGCAGTGAAAATACAACTAATAACGTATGCAGATAGAAGTCCTAAACCTCAGAACAGCACGATAACATATTTTGCATTTAATTGCACACATATTTTATACATTTGAAATCTTTATCATTGTAATTATTTCTATTCAGAGCTCTTAGTCTAGTATATGACGTATAAACTCATTATAGCGATGTATTCATAATCGTTGTGATTGACCTATGATCAATTGTGAATCGAACATTATTTATTTAATTAACACGTGTTGACAAGTTGTCTTTATATAACATATCGGTCAATATATTTAAATTAACAAGAACGAACGGGTATAACGTCCCTGTGCAAGGCATGAATGTTATGCGGTTGATATATTTCTACAAAACAAATAAACAATAATGTTACATAATTATCACATTAAGTCATATAGAGTGCTATTAGACGTGTTGCACGCAAGTAAAGATGTTCAAATAGCAATTTGGTGATACCTGGTACTATCAATGTAATATTTGTGTGCTCTGATAAAATTAGCCATCACAACAAATACAAAATGATTGAAATTAAAACATTAAGTTATTGCTGATGTCAGTAGATGTGAACATATAAACACATTTTTAACACATACACTAAATATATAAATCCATAATTTAATAAATTGATCCCCTTAATAACATAGTCATCTGAAGTCCCTCAGAAGAACACCAACACTTCAATGGCTACCGCAGTATGTAAACGATGTGTGTCTGGTAATTGTTATTTCATTTTTAAACTAAAGGCTCGTTCTCGAATCGGATAAAAAAGAAGCCGTTTTAGCTAGATTTACAATAATTAATTTTGTTTGATTTTTGTTTGAATTACAGTATTTACAAATTTAGTTAAATGTTTTGTTATTGATTGTTATAAGCAGTTTGCGTTTCTTAACTGATAATCAAAGTGTTTCCACCGTTTATAGTGAAAAGTGCATGGCTAGACGGTTCCAATATGAATATGACTGAGCCTCAATTGTAATATATTGTCAGCTGTTTTCCTACAGGAATAACCTCGTCTAATACTAATATCATTGCAACTAAAAATGATCAATGGATCTTCAAACTAATTTTAGATCATTTCTTTATCCGCTCAAATTGTCGAGGTTTCATATTCATAACAAGTAGTACAGAAAGGTCTTATGTGAAACTCAGCTTGTCAAGTCGAACAAGTGCAACACAATCTGGCTGATATTGAAAATATGTAAAAATATAATTGTGATGTCTGGTTTTTGTTATATTTTAGTTTTCCTGTAAAAACAAGGGTTAATTTAGACATGAAACAAGTTTACCTCTTCGAACATCCAATCATATTCATTATTAACATGTGACTTATTCCTATGAAACTTGAAACTTGAAACTTTGTGTTTGATTAAACGCCTATTTCTATAAAAAAAAATCAATGGCGTTGTACAATTGCATATGATACAATACAGCACTTAATAACAATACTAACATTAATACAATTTATTTCAACAACTGGCAATGTTAAATAAAAGATCGTCAGGATAATTACAACAAAGTTCAACTGAAATGATTAGAACAAATAATATTTTCCAATAGATAAGTATTACTCAAAATCAATTGACAACGACTTAGATAAAAAAATATATTATATTAAAGGATATATAAAAGACATTATATTAAGATATTATAAAATATTATATTAAAGGATATATAAAAGATATTATATTCAATATTTTATACAATATTTATAGTTTAATCAAATACACAGTTTCAAGTTTCAAGTTTCAATACTAATATCAATACATCTAAAAATGCTTATCCGCTCAAATTGTCGAGGTTTCATATTCATTACAAGTAGTACAGAAAGGTCTTCTGTGAAACGAGAAAGTTGTATAACGAAATTTAAATATTCTTAACAACCATTTTGAGATATAATTAAAAGCGAGACAATTCTATACTCATGCTGTTTCGTAGACTTTATCAAAACATCACTTCTCGTATTAACTACCAATAATTGCAAGCAATATCTTTGTATGTGAGTGTAACCTTTTTTAACGCCTAATCAACAATATCGAATATATAATTTGTTCTTCTTTATTTACTGGATTAAAATATTATGTTTACATGTATACTGCACAATTATGACATTCCACCTGAAGTGTCGTTATTTATTGGGTATAAGGTGTTGTTTTGTTTTAATTTAATTCGTGATAATACATGCGCGTTAGGCAAGAAGTCCATGAATGATACTATGTTGATGCAGATATGCAATATAAATAGACATATTTAGAAACCATAACGAACAGCTTTCGTAGCTTAAGTTTTAACGCTAACTTTGAATCACTATGACCTTGAAAGAAGGATGTAATATAACTTAACTGTACAACATTCGAAAAATAAAAAAGTAACAATGTTTAAGCTAAATTAAAAAACGATGTAAACATTCAGACGAAACGGAAGGAGTTTTATGCCGACTTCGAAGACATATTGGTGTATTGCTTTGCACCAGTCCATTTCACGATATGTCTGTAGTCCGAAATGCATGACGTTTCGATGCGATATCTAGAGAACGATTAAACTACGATCACACACATTGGCATGATGGTTACTTCGTACAGAAATAACCATTTTGAGTTTGAAGTCAACATATGAAGTTCGTATGAGCTGTAGGTCAAGCGGTGAGTTTGAGCACCGTAATGTCCAGGCATAAATCGGGTCATCTTAAACAATTATTTCCGCAACTATATGATAACTAATGACCATGTGTTAATAACTAGAGTTTGATATATGAACACTGTCTTTGAACTGAATATAAATTCTCTTTGACTGTTGTTGATATTAAAGAAACACATAACTTTCACGTATGCTATACATGAGTATTATGGGATTTACGAAGTTTTTGGCAGCAGCTTTATTCATTTGCATTTCTGGCTGATGTCTTCGCGATCAATGTGAACATGCAATATTAATACCATCGTACGATTGCACATATTGCCAACTTTGCTGCAGTCGTACATACATGTTTCTCATGCATTCTTGTGAGGCAAAGAAAGCGCTTCAATTAGTCTGAATTAGTCTCAAAACATTAATAAACATTTATGACTAAAAATGTTCTTCATAGTATTCATACTGTAAGCAACGGATTTACAACTGATTTCTAAATAACCATGAAAAATATCGGGAGCCGGTTGTGTAGTAGATCATCTCGTTGCGTGTTACGGATCACAAGCATAAACTGCAAACACGTTTTCCTTTTCAATGACAATTGCACAAACCGGATATTCATTTGTAATCGCATAAAAGGATGTTGTTAAAACATGAAGAAAATATGGGTTTGCTTAACGTCCCAAGGAATAAATATTGATGTCAAGTTTTGCATCGGAATACAAGAAATACACATGTTGCTTGTATAAGTATACTGCATTCCTTGCATGTATCATTATTTACATTTAACACACCAACAATTAAGTTTGAATTACGAGTTTGATATAAACCTCTACACACTCAACATTCATATGGGATGTAGTCTTTCTCACCGACATAATACTGTACTCAAACGTAAGACATTGCAAAATTACCTATAAAGCGTTAAGCTTCATCGTCCATAAATGAAATTTGCTCGTAATACCTTTTTTATTTCAAGTTCCCTGCACACTCTGGAGAACTCGTAAAATGTCACAAAAAAGGCTAATTGGAATTTAGTATTGAATTAAGGAAGCAACCTTCACATTGAGATCAGTTTATTGTTTCCCTCGTGATACATATAAGTTGGCAGCTAACCATTAAATGTCAGGCATGAATAATTTGAACACATACTTGTATCTTTATGTTGCCTGTTTGAAAGATATTGTAAGGTGTATTGGCTATTCAAGTTTTCATCAATTTGGCCGTTATGTATATACATCAATTNTTAACAATGATGTTTCGTTGTTCCAAACTTAAAACAACGATACAAATTGCCGACACTCATCACCTTTTTATCTCGTTTTGTTATAGAAATAGAAAATGGCGCTTTCCACACACGTTTTGACATACGTTCTTCTCATAGCTAGTTTTTTATAATATTTATATAGGGCTCAAAATGTATTACCACTGTTATGCAAAGAAACATGAACACTATATGCAAACACATTTAGTGTTTAAAAATGTTGTTTTTATTAATTGTACGCGGATTCAGTATTGATTAAGCATGATCACTTTTGATAAAAGAATAATAATACTTGTTTGAAAAAAATCAGACGTTGTTTGGACAAAAGTGATCATTTGAAACTCAATCGAAAACTAATGATTGGACCATGATCGATTGGAAATATACCACAATTTTGATATAAGGGTATTAACGTCGATTTATAAATGAGGAATGTTCTTCGAGTTACAAAAATAAATATTGATGATTAGACGATAGAAGACTAACAATGAACAGATTCCATTAACGTCAGCTTCGTCTGGTTACTGAATATTGCATATACAGCATACTTCAAACAACAACGCAATCAGAAAGTGGCGAAAACAGCCTCATCAAAAACCAGATCAGATTTCTTTATTGCTAGGCCCTGGAAAAGTTGCTCAAAAAAGTCTATTATTGCATATTATTGATTTAAGAGAATAAATCCATGCTTAAAATTACGGTCAATAATAATTCTTTAAAATGGTTAAAGAGAACTGTACCAAGATTTCATAAGTACAATACCATTTTATAATTTAGCTACATTCAGTATAAACTGCAAGGTCAGAGTTACAGCCCTTGCCCTGTGAGCTATATTAGTATGACCATGCAAAGATAAGTGAGGTTTTAAGTAATTAAATCCAGTTTTTAATGAGCCAGCCAGCCTATATATTATGATGTGTCAATGTCATAGAACAATCAATTGCAGCATTGTATGTGATATTTAAAAAAAAAAGCTGTCTCAAAATGAACGCAAAACTAATTAGGATTTT
Source organism: Dreissena rostriformis (assembly GCA_007657795.1). Taxonomy (NCBI): domain Eukaryota; kingdom Metazoa; phylum Mollusca; class Bivalvia; order Myida; family Dreissenidae; genus Dreissena; species Dreissena rostriformis. Next base: position 285,234 of record VMBQ01000500.1, on the reverse strand, counting down.
ATTGAAACCTCACTTGGACAGATTTTCCGTATAGACATTTGAAAACCTGTCATTGAATACAACTATGAAGGTTGTTCTCTTGCACTGGATTCATCATTTGAGTCAATAAATTCCATAACTCAGAGCAACATTTGAACTTACTCGAATAGTTCGACTATATCACATAGTCTTCACCAGCGATGTGCTGGTCAGTTGACCGAGTCACGTGACGTAGGATGGTCACGTGACAAGAGGAGAGAATTGTATACAACATAGGTATGCCATACATCCGGGGCACGTCATAACCTCTGCACAGAACATTCAAGAAATATGGTGTCAACATGTACCATCGACCATACAACTCAATCAGACAACAATTAACTCATGTTAAAGACAAAACAGACAAGTTAAAAAGTGCGGGGTGGTATATTACATACAATTTGAACAATGCAAGAACGATTACATAGGTGAAACAGGAAGATCATTGGACATAAGACTGAAAGAACATGTAGCCAGATCCAACTCGGCCATATATGAACATTGCTCCAACACAGGACACAAGATCGATCCCAACAATACCGAGATACTGGCATCCGAGGACTCGCACATCAAACGGCGGGTCAAAGAGGCAATTAACATCAAACAACGAAGACCTTCGCTAAACCGGGACGAGGCGCTGGAACTTCCGCATGTGTACAATTCTCTCTTCTTGTCACGTGACCATCCTACGTCACGTGACTCGGTCAACTGACCAGCACATCGCTGATGAAGACTATGTGATATAGTCGAAATATTCGAGTAAGTTTTAATGTTGCTCTGAGTTATGGAATTTATTGACTCAAAATGTCATTAAATGTTGCACTTTTATTTTACGTTATTTTTATGATCTTGATATTTATTATATTTTACCGGAAAGTCAGTGAAGCTGGTGTCCATGACATTTATATATATTTCTAGAGAGTTAATGGTTCAAAATTTCCGGAAACCAACTTCAAGAATTTTTACCGTAAATTCCATGGTAATATTTAACAGTAGATAAACCAAACCAAGTATGTAGTTTGGAATCGTTTATACACCCGATTGTTAGATCGCCAACATTTCGGCAACATGACGACATTCAATAAACAACACTCGGGAAACCCTTCAGCATATTTGGTAATATAACCGTCTCCGCGGCTTAAAGGTAAGGGCTTTTGCCTACGAAGCGGGAGTTTGAAGGTTCGAGCATCACACAAGAACAATCTCAAACAAGACAGGTTGCCGGCACAGCAGCTTGAATATTCGAGGGATAACGACTGTCTGCCAGCCAAGTGTCCGGCATAAAGGATAGAAATCTGGAGTATATATGTCAATTAGTAAAGGTATCTCATAAGTCAAACTGGCTGCATCTTAATCAAAAGGGTTGTCAATAAAATAAACGAACACTCCTTTTCTATATTGTCAACAGTACGGTGCGATCGTCAATCATTCGGGATCAAATGCAGGAACAGTTGGCAGTTCATCGTCCGGTTCATTCGTTGTTTGTATCGTGGTGTATACAACAGCCTATATTAAGCAACTCTCTGAATGCATGTCGAACACTAGAACTTGAGCAAAAGTTCCCCGTAAGTAGCAATTTCTTATCGGCAACCTCTTGCAAAGCAGCGGGTCTGCAACGGGCGATAGCCTTAATCTGGAGGTAACACAATACAATCGGTACAATGGCATGTTTGTATATTTAATTTTACGTCCCAGCCATGCGATTGATACTGAAACTAACGGTTTATCGTTTACATATACGTTATCAAATAATCGCTTAAAATACATTTGTTGGAAAATGTAACAAAAATAAATAAGGGCATTGTAGCTGGGGACAAGTACTGGTTATCGAAGAAATGTCCTTCCAATGAAAGAACATATCCAAGGAGTCAACGGCGAATATGAACAAAGAACCGCATCCCACACGGTACGTGTGTGTTTGTTTGTTTTGGGTTATAACTATATTCAACAGATGAGTATAAAAGTCATATATTTGACCAACTAACAGGTGTCTTACCTAACATTGTGTATATATGAATAGTATCACAAGTTATTCATAAATAAATAAATGAAACGTAAATTAATAAATTAATACTTGTTGCATTTTCAAGCTCATCTTAAAAAACACAACTAACACTAATAAGCGGTGAAACAAAAACTAATACAATATGCAGAACAAAAATGCTCAATCTCATTACAGCTTAGTAACACGGTTTTTATGTAAGTGCACACATAGTTTATCAATTTGAAATTGTTATCGTTATAATTGCAATTCAGAGCTCTGTATCAGGTGTATGACTACTAACTAACTCGTTCTTAGGCTGAATTCATACGAAAACAATACCCTTATCGTTGTTCATTGACCGATGATAAATTGTGCATTGAACGTTATTTCCTTAATCAATATATGTTGACCTGCTGCCCTGATGTTACTTATATATTTAATATCGCAATATATTTAAAGAACAGGTAAGAATGGGTGTAACGTTCATGTGCCAAGCAGGCCATGTATGCGGTTGATAGATTTGTACAGAAAAAGAAACAATAATGTAAAATAATAATAACATAAGGTCATATAGTGCTATTGAATGTGTTTTATGTAAGAAGGGCCAACAAGTATATACAAAATAAGAAAGGCCATGCATGCTGTGGTATTTTCATCCAAATAAACTGATATATTTATGATAATAAGAAAGTCAGGAACATCTGTGTTTAATATTTTATGTCGACACAAATATGTCCCCGGTTTTATAAATATTTCGATATCACAAGGAAATCAGTTGATCATTTGCTGTCAACAGTGTGCTGTATAAATGTAAACATCATATTTCAAGTGCAATACACAAGACAAAAAATTATATCTTCGATATTGTTCAATCTACTCTATGTTATATATAACAAAGTAACCCTCACACCAATGGACATATTGTTCATGCAAATATATGTAGTTAATAAGAGTAGATAAGTTTTTCCACAAAACAACGATCATATGACATCGTGTCTTTTTGTAACACTTTTTCACAATTGTTGTTTTTATATTTCCTTAATGTTATACAACTAACTTTTCATAGGTATAAAGCTCATTTTTATGTTGAATATTGTTGGTGCTCAAGGCAATATGTTTTATGTCTGAATTTACACGGGCTTCCTCCAGGAAAACAGGAAAATAACAAAACGAAAAAAAGTTATGCATATTTTTACATTTATTTAAGAACAGAAATGCCAATCTGATTAAATCCAGTTCGAATGAACTAGCTGCGCTTAACAAAATACCTTCATGTACTAATTATAATAAAGTGTAGAAGTGTAACTATGAAGTACTACTTTACACTATAAACGGTACATACATTTTTAGAGGTAGTTTAGAGCCGCTAAATGCTAGCTAGAATAAAAAAAAACTCACGATTTTTATAGGTTTGTAAATAATGTAATTCAAACGAAACAATAAGGGAATACGGCTTGAATACTCAAATCAAACAAAACCAGCTCTATGTTTTACCACATTCGAAAAGATTGTGTACTTTTCAAAAAGGAACTGGATTTTTCATTATTGTTTACATACAATGCTATACATTGATGGGTTGGTGGTGTTCTTCCGATTGACTTTACATGCATATATATTTAAGGAAGCAACTTATTCAAAGTATGTTATATATTTATGTATTGATGGTTTTAAAAATATGTCAAATGTGCGAACATTCACCTGCATCAGCAAAAACTAAATGTTTTAATTCAAATATGTATTTACTCGGAGAAGTGTAGCAGAACACACATCGAATCTATTCATAACATCAGAATAACCTAATTGATATTTGCACATATTGTATTTGATATGTTGGTCAAGCCGTTGAATCAATAGACCGTGGATCTGAAATGACAGACTGTCTTATACAGAACTAATAAGCTGATAATGTTTGTAGACATACTGCTGATGAATGTCCTCGTGAAAAACCAATTGCCTTTTTGAACTTCGTTCGGACAATTTATACACATTCTATCTGATGGATAATCAAACATTCAATGTGGGTATCACGGAAAATGGCGGCGTTTTAGTATCAGTAAAATTGGATTTTTTACGCGTTGTTCATATTTATAATAACATTGATAACTTTGATATGCAAGGAAGCATATATGGCGTCTATTTTCGCTGATCAAATGTAGCAACTGATACCTTACTTTCTACAAACAATAACATGTGTATCTTGCTTACACTTTGTTTTTTGCGACCCATTTCTTGTGAAAGTTTTCACGGATCCATTCTTTTTAGCACAGTTCTGATTCCTTATATTCTTAGTATGTGCACAATATCAACAAGTACAATAATTATATGATTCACGGATAAAAGCCTCCATAGCGCTCAAAAATCTGCGAAAATTTCGTAAAATATTTCGTAAAAAAAATTAACATGTAAACAATCAGTGTTCCTTATAGCAACAGCCAAAGTTACAACGTTAGATGTGATCTGTTAAAATAGATTCTAGTAGAAACAAGTTTGTATTTTTTGTGACATTATTAATTCCATTGTAATTTCCCGCTAATATATCTATTCATACGACACACGAACACTAAAATGGTACCATGTTAGTGGTCATGTGTCGTATCAATAGATATCGTTTCGTTGTTGATATTGAGAATACGAACTTGTAATGCCGTTTACATGCAGAAAAGAAGACATGTCATTTAAAATACTGTTTTCCCTATTGTTCTCCGATTACTAAATACGTGCAATTTTAAACGCATTCGTAATATGTTGTCGTTGCTGTAAATAAACAGATGCTCGCACAAAACTTGATTTTTGCATCCGTTGACATCGCTTTTATAAATTAAAAAAAACTTACCTGATAACGCATGTTCAAGAGGTTTTCTATTTATAATTTTATATCATATTGTGTTCCTTCTCAAGTTGTTTTCCGATCATGCATCTGGGGTCGAAATTGGTAACGTTCTTGGGGAAACATTTTTTCCTTATATTTTTTAAATGAAAACTGCAAAAAAATCCATCCTCTGATACCACAAAGCTAGGTGGTTTCGCATGTGTTATCTAACGTTATATAGTGATCATAATCCAAGTTTGTTCAAATCGTGCACATGTGGTCAAAATATGCCCAACTCTGGAGGATATTTGTTTGTCTAGATTTTATAACCAAAATAGTTATATTTTTTTTTTGTAAAAGAACATGGTCCATAAGAGGTAATAGTTTGATGTTATATCATATATTGTCGTCTTCTCAGTTTGTCCAAATCGTGCTTCTTGCGTGAATATATAACAAACCCATGTGATGTTAAGTATAGACTTTTATATCGAAATATATGTTCAAATAATGACACTGCCGTCAAAAGTTATCAAACAAAGTATGGACTATATTTGTGTTTCTCCGTTGGTATTGAATTACATGAATTGAATTTAAACAACAAAACGTGTTGTATAATTATTTATATTAATGTTTTCTTGAAGAAGATATGTGAGTGTATGATGCGATTGTTCATATTTACAACGTCATTGACCTATTCCAAATACACAAAAGTCTGCCTCCATCTCTGTCAGTGTGTGGTTGTATTATATTTGAATAAATTACAACAACAAAAACAGTTTACATTAAATAATTATTCTTTGACACAATATGTTTCCCATAAAATGTCTCAAACACAAAGCAGATCTTAAAGTGAAGTTCAATGCCATAGTCAATGTCAAATGTATTGTTTACCAAATCCAGCACCAGCTTATTATTCTTACAGTAACGATTCCGGTCGTATCTGTTTTCAATGACGTTAAACCGCGAAAACCCTAAATCCAAGTTGTGTTGAATAGTCACTATGTAAAGATGAACAAAACCGTCGCGCTCTGAGACAACGGGTTAAATGCATGTGCGTAAAATGTCGTCCCAGATTAGCCTGTGTAGTCCGCACAGGCTCATCAGGGACGACACTTTCCGCCTAAAAATGATTTTGTCTATTAGAATTTCCCATTAAACGAACAATACAATAAGAGCAGACAGTGTCGTCCCTGATAAGCCTGCTGCGGACTGCACATGCTTATCTGGAACGACATTTTACGCACATGCATTCAACCTCCTTTTCAATGAGCGAGGCTAAAATATATGTTTCTACGGACTATTCGCCTCGTTGACTCGGTGTCTTCATATTTTTAGACAAAAAACTTTTTAATTGCTGAAGAATAATAACGCCATCATTTTAACAATGTACGAATATATCATGTATGACATTTATGTAGATTTGAGTGTAAGAGATATAGAGGACATGTGTTTTCTCTGAGGATAAAACTGAGTCATATTTCTTTTTCAGTAAAATGCTGCAGTTTCATTTTTATCAGCGCTCACGCTTTCGTCTTTTAAGGTCAATGTATATATATTTTACAGTCCAAATGAATAGAAACATGAAAATAACCGATGTATGTATAATATAGAAAGCATTATAATTGAATCGATAATAATTACGTGGTTTGTAACTACGGCATATTTTTGCCGTGCTCGTTCAAAGTCAAATCTTAAATACGCCGCAAGAAGATTCATGACAATAACTGCTGACTACATCTCGTTAATACGCACGTCGTGTTCGCCGTAAGGTAGACTTAGTTGTTGCATTTTGTTTTTATTCAAAGTTGTGAGTTCTTTCAAACCACACGCCTTTAATAAGAACTGCATCATTAAAAAAACAACAACATAAAATCACTAAAATGAAGAATCAACTGGTTTACTTCTTTCCATGTTACTGATATAATGAAGTAGATCCATATACGTTCCAGACATGCTTATTAAATCCCAGACAATGAGATAAGAAAGCAAACATTATGTTATATTATGTCAGATAATAAAACAGTGTCCTCTACTTTGATGAATATTAAACTATTAAATATGGTTTTAAATTCCACGGACTGGTTCAAATAGTTCATAGAAATATGTGGTTTTAAATTGCATGGACTGGTTCATAGACATGTTCCAACGTTCAGTATTATCCTAAATTTCCATCAACACTTATGTTTCAAGAACCATGAATGATGATTTAAGTAGTATTACATGTGTGCTGTCGTCAACGGTTTGTATAAAAGGTCGTTATATAAAGAATCATTTAAGAAATCTGTTTTTACATTCATTTATAAAAAAATATGATTCTTCTAATCCTTATCAAACCCATCTGTTAAAAATTGGTCTGTTATTTTGAGCGTAATCTATATGAAAATATTTCATTGAAACATTTCAGATGATAACACTTCTGGTGGGCAAGGGTTTGGCAGAAGGAGGAGAAGATTTATATATGGTTTGTTTATTGCTTTTTTCTTTTCTTTGAACATATGATGGTTTTTATAAAAAAATAAGTAACACTAGTAATAAAAATGATTAATATAAAGTTAATTTTTAATAGTTGCGAATTTTATTCTATATGAAGCATAAGTGAATATGATCATTGATGACATAACAATTTCAAAGAGTCATCAAGTGGAATTTGCCAGTTGTTTTTACCTGGTGACCTACACAGTGACCAGGAAAACAAGATATCTGTCTTATCAAGGCTGGTACTTGGAAGGGTTACTGTACAAGTTTAAGCTCACAAGAATTTATGTTTGGAATCAGATTTTGTTATTACCGTCTGTCTGTTATTAATGAATGATGTAGTTTTTACTCGCTATTGATTAAGACTCTGACGTCAATGCATCGCGATATTGATGTGTAATTAAACAAATTTCCACACTTTTGCAAAGAGTCCGTCTTAAAGTTATTTAAAACGAAACTACTCATTCCTTTAACATTAACACACATTACATTTGCAGAAATCCCGTGTAATGGATTCATTAGCGCGGTGTTAGTTCCGCAGATTCGATGACCAACGATTTAGTCCTTATCGACTTAAGTTGCTACTTCTATGTATAAACTCGTTTCTTTATTAAATTAAACTGAAGTAATTTTGTTGTTTTTGTAATTCAATATTGTATGTAACAAACCAATTTCGTGTCCACAAAAACGAGTGCTATTTGTAGTTTTGTTTCGTATGAATTTTGCATATCTAGAACGTTTCACGAATTTTCTATTTCTAGAAGTATTTAGTTTATTGATGCATGCTTTTGGCCTTTATGTAAATTCTACGGCTTCATAAATAACCATTTCACATTTTTTGTTTTTCAAGAGTGTCTAAATAAGAACACATATGCATGAGTCAGTAGACGAATTATCTTGGTTTTCTTTAAATATCCCAATCCGATTTTTTAGTTGTTTTTTTACCCAAACAGTCTAGTTTGCTATACGGCCACCAGTCCTTGCATATACATAAACACATACACAATGTATATAGTTATAATATCAATGTGAACCCATATAATTCAATAGTGGTACAGCAACACAAGTGATAAGTTAATAACACTTTACGCCTTTTGAAGGCATAGTAAATATAAATGGCAATAGTTCGTATAATGTTTTCATCACGCGAGGCCATAGCGTTATTAAATGTGTTGATTGTTGGCTGATTGTAAAACCTGAAAGGAATATACCTTTCCCGAGGATCTTCATAGAAAGAACATACAAGTATGAAATTATATTCGTGTTTAATAAAGTTTTGCTAAAGGGACATTACCTTTCGCTCGTTCTAGATTTATATAGTGTCCATTGTTAATCATGAGTTGAAGTGTTGATATTCGCGTATCCCGTAATGAGGTGAACACATATTCAGACATTTCATGAATAATTGAATAGTGTTGATCACCATAAGATTTTCAGGGGTAAATAACGTTAATTTACTACATGTATGTGTTTGCTCGTTCACTTTCAGTTGTTTTTTTTTCTAAATTTACTTTTTATTTTTAGATCTAAAAGCCCCTATAACGCTCAAAATCAACGAATATTTCGTAAAATATTTCGTAAAAGAAAGCACATATTGTGCCACAACAAAAAATAAAATAAAAAAGAGCATTTCATATCTTGTCAAATCTAGGTTACCAGACCACATCTAGCGTTAAAATGTTTGGATATTGCTATAAGGAACACTGATTGTTTATGTATTAACATTTTTTTACGAAATAGTTTACGAAATATTCGTTGATTTTTCATTCGAGAAACACGCTTATCGTTATAATCAATTCTTTGAAGACTAATTGATATATGTAATTCAACAGGTCAGTCAAATTCAATAATTAATAGGTTTTTTTTTTCAAATTTGATTCGAGAATGAAACTTAGAATCAACTTAAATACTCCTCACTTTGATTAGTCTAGAAATAGTCCATTTCATTCATATAATTGGATGTGCGATGCTGGATTCGCTTTTGTAACAAGACGTTTGTTACTAAGAATATAAGTTTCCAACTTCAGACGCAGAAAATATTTTAGTTACCTTGGTAAAAGCGATAATACTAATTATTTAAAATTATAACAAAGCCAAAGCCTTAATACATGTACCATATTCATGTGTTAAAATATATTGTTTTTACATAATTCAGTTCATTTTAATACAATTAAATGTTGTCGTGTTCTCAGGCATGGTACCACCAACAATACAAGTTCACAATATATGCAAGCACTGGGTTCAAATTCATTTCACAATATGGCACAATCAAATAAGTAATACATACCACGAATAGACTGTGTCCAATATAAAACCGATCAACCGAATGAACATAAGTTTGCAGTACATACTCAAAAGACTACAAACTATATAACATCGGGAATTGTAATTCGTCTATGAACTTGGTGAGTCATCAACGTTGGGTGTACTTAACCCAGTTATGCCTAGTGGACTCTCCCATCCTTCTAAATTGGATCAATTTGTTTCCAAAATTAGGGATGTCTAGTATATTTATTTCTATATTTAGAATATGTCTTACAGAAATGATCTTTAAGCAAACAGCGCAGACCCTGATGAGACGCCGCATCATGCGGCGTCTCATCTGGGTCTACGCTGTTTGCCAAGGCCTTTTTTCTAGACGCTAGGCATAAATGGGTTAAACAACTATATACACACTCATTGTATTGTTTTCTCCTTTTTTGTATATAAACTTATTTAAGGTTGCTCATAATTTGGATACCTGATATCTTGTTTCGAAATATTTTGAAAGCATATATGCTATTTGTTAAATGCAATACATTTGTATATAAGACAGTGAAAGCGTGAAGTAGAACGTATCTTAATTTAGCTTAATAAAATACTACGCTCTTTAACATTTGTATCAATGGGTTTCCGTTTCTTTGATAAATCGAATTTATTGCTCCGGCAAGGTCGCAAACGCCACAATACTAAACCGCACACACCATTATTCGAAATCAATATTCGCTCTTGAAGTAACGACCTTGGCATTTGAATTGGTAGCCAATCGTCGATCGACCCACTGAACATGTGACTTGTATCGATGTTGTTACATCAGTTCTGTAAAAGTAATGATGTCATGCTAACCTGATGAATTTATGAAAATACCAAAACCCACTTAACAAATAAATCCTTCAGGCATGCGATACGGAGCGACAAATTTTCGCACCACAATTAATTTAAAACAATTAATAGTATTTAAAAATGCATTAATTTATTTACTTTGTGTTATAACCAAACATTTAGTTCTTTGAATTAGTTCAATCAACAATAAAGAGCATGAGTTCCGTCTGTATTAATTGTTATATGTATGCGGTTACACTGTTGTGAAAATAATTATTGGAGTGTATATAAGTATATATTTCTAATCAACACTATAAGCGTACTACGATGGCATTTTATTGGTGATATACTGGAGTAAAAGAGTACTGTGAAAAAGACGTGGGAATTCCGTTGGGTGAAATACTGTTGATGTGTGCCATATTCGTTCATGCGCTTTCCCAGTCATGATTCAGAATAATATAGAACATCACTCGCATAGTTTATATGCAGTCCCATGGGGTTGGTAAACGATTATGCTAGCATGGCACCACCAACGTCCGCGTTTGGATGAATGTATAATATAATATGATATGCTTTATTCAGTCAAAAGGCAATATGCCCATCATTTTACATATAAAACGTGACAAAAAAGTATATAACCGGTTGATGGTGGGGAATGTTAGATATCTACACATACATATGGTAAGTTATAGATACAACAACACGTAGTGTTGATGATAATAAACGTTGTGAAGCAATGGAAGGGAAAACATTTAGTCTTTAATATGTTTACATTTAAACATAATTATGTATAACATACATGTTTATTGTACGGTTTAAACACTCATTGATGTATGTGACACAAAATACTTGTGTGCATGTAGGAAAGGTAGGAGAAATATAAGTAAACATATATAAAAAAAGAAAACAATGCATTGTTTGAAATTCAGTGTGGAATAATTCAATATAAATTGTATGCTTACGTTTTATAGTTAAATAATACAAAGCTAGAACGTTCGCCCTTTCTGTGTTACTCCAACGCACAAATGATGCATCAAAATCAATACGCGTGAAGTAACATCCTTGACATTGAAATGATTCCTTTGGGGTTTTCTTTGTCACTCCAACGCACACATGATGTTTGAACATTAATACGACTGAAGTATCGTTCTTGACATTGACATTGTCATTATTCCTAAGGGATACATACTTAGTGTCCGTTTACGGTAAATGAGTCTCATGTACAGACGGAGAATTTCCGGTTATTTAATGTGCATGCCTTAACGATAACCGATGTGATATGATTGTCAGAGAAATATCCATGAATTGGGCTAACAATTCGCATGTGTGTGCTGATCGGAAATGCCGATACGCGTTGAAAGTCTGTCTAACAGTGCAAAGACAGTCTTATTTAATATTTTAATTTCCTTCACTGGATTTTTTTTTGTTCATGTAATTCCTATTAAGTCCCGTAGAGAAGGTGTGTGTTGACAAATAATTGTTAAACTGTATAAGATATTTTTTTATTATTTTCGATCTTCGGCTCTCATGAAACTATTTTGATATGACAATTCAAGAAACATACCGTCGCTGTTCTTCGAAAACCGCGTAAGTCAATTTTTACAACTTTTCAATGGGCAAAACAAACATTTTTTAAATATGTTTTTTAAGTTTTTAAATATAATAATTTAGATAGTCTATGTCAAAATGGGCATACTTTTTTTTTTATGAAAATATTTAGGCCTGTAGTTGTCATTTTAATTATAAAAATGGACTTACGCAGTTTTCTCTATAATATTTTATATACATATATATATATATAATATTTGGTTCCTTTGTAGAAATACGCTTTCTCCAAGACAATTGAAGTAATGATTGTTCAGTTGTTGAAAAGTTAACCCTTATATACGCGGCTTGTGCGTTAATTTTAAGTGACGTATCATCAACCATTAACTACACGTTACGCTTAAATGATAGTGTTTAAGAACAAAATTAATTGCTCAACGCAATACCGATACAAACAATCCTCACTAGTCAGTCAACCGAAAATACGCAGTTTTTGCAGAAACAATTAGTGCACCAATGAGTGTTCAGGATTTCTCACGTGCTCATAACTATGCCTTCCGATTGGATATTAAATCCAGTATTTTCGCAGAAAATGACCCGTGAAACCGCCGTTCTTATAAAAACAAATAACAATTTGCGCCAAATTTGACTTACGCGGTTTTCGAAGAACAGCGACGATACACAAAATATTACAATGAACTCAGGAAACATCCACTTTGTAATTCGTTTCATCCGTAGGAGAGTTAAAATAATATTTAAAATTGTTGAAATACTGCATAGACGATGAACCTTAAAAAACTTTTATTTACATTGAAAAAAAAACTAATGTCGCCTTGTTAGGTCGGACATAAGTGGTGTCGATCTAACTAAGGATCTTGTAATTGCATATAACCTTTTGGTGAAGTATACATGAAAGTTCTATAGGAAAGATGTATACTTGATATTCGTAAAGAAAACGTCGTGTTTATGCATAAATAATTTCAATTAGAACAAATTGGTGTACGTTTTTTCTGTTCAATAAAGTGGCGATGAAAAATATAATTTAACGCAAACCATTTGTTGCTGTGAGCTTTTCTTATCGTGGGTACTCATTTGAATTGCTTTTATAAATTGCGATATAATAGCCACTAAAATGGTACCGGAAGAAAGCATATGTGTTAAATATGGCAATAATCATACAGAAGTCATACGCTTATGATTTGCGACAGAAAAGCTGTAACTTCTAATGACGGTTGTTCTCATCATACGTTCAAATCGAGTTAGGTAATTATTATTACCGATTCATCTTCATCGAGTCACATTGCACAGCACGCGTCAATAACATTGCACCGTAGATAAATAAACTCCGAGCAGAAACCTCATTATTGCGCGAAATTGGACATTCGTCATATACGAATAAATTCCTTTTACAAAAATACATCCTTCTTATGTCAATACCAAAACAAGAAACTCATTTAGTAATACGATTTATATCGATGTGTGTAGAAATAAAGCATGTTTCANCCACAAAAAAAAAAAAAAAAATAGCATTTCATCTTGTCAAATCTAGGTTACCAGACCACATCTAGCGTTAAAATGTTTGGATATTGCTATAAGGAACACTGATTCTTTATGTATTAACTTTATTTTACGAAATAGTTTACGAACTATTCGTTGATTTTGAGCGTTATAGGGGGCTTTAATATGTTTTCATTATGGGTTGTCGTATTGTCGTAAACAAAAACACGCTTATCGTTATAATCAATACTTTGAAGACTAATTGATATAATTATGTAATTCAACAGGTCGGTCAAATTCAATAATTAATAGTTTTTTTTTCAAATTTGATTCGAGAATGAAACTTAGAATCAACGGAAATACCCTTCACTTTGATTAGTCTAGAAATAGTCCATTTCATTTATATCATTGGATTTGCGATGCTGGATTCGCTTTTGTAACAAGACGTTTGTTACTAAGAATATAAGTTTCCAACTTCAGACGCAGGAAATATTTTCGTTACCTTGGTAAAAGCCATAATACTAATTATTAAAAAGTATAACAAAGCCAAAGCCTTAATACATGTACCATAATCATGTGTTAAAATATATTGTTTTTACATAATTCAGTTCATCTTAATACAATTAAATGTTGTCGTGTTCTCAGGCATAGTACCACCAACAATACAAGTTCACGATATATGCAAGCACTGCGTTCATAATCATTTCACAATATGGCACAATCAAATAAGTAATACATACCACGAATAGACTGTATCCAATATAAAACCGATCAACCGAATGAACATAAGTTTGCAGTACCTACTCAAAAGACTACAAACTATTCAACATCGGGAATTGTAATTCGTCTATGAACTTGGTCAGTCATCAACGTTGGGTGTACTTAACCCATTTATGCCTAGTGGACTCTCCCATCCTTCTAGATTGGATCAATTTGTTTCCAAAATTAGGGATGTCTAGTATATTTTTTTCTATATTTAGAATATGTCTTACAGAAATGATCTTTAAGCAAACTGCGCAGACCCTGATGAGACGCCGCATCATGCGGCGTCTCATCTGGGTCTACGCTGTTTGCCAAGGCCTTTTATCTAGACGCTATGCATAAATGGATTAAACAACTATATACACACTGTGTTCATTGTTTTGTTTTCTCCGTTTTTGTATATAAACTTATTTAAGGTGGCTCATAATTTGGATACCTGGTATCTTGTTTCGAAATATTTTGAAAGCATTTATGCTATTTGTTAAATGTAATACAGTTGTATATAAGACAGTGAAAGCGTGAAGTAGAACGTATCTTAATTTAGCTTAATAAAATACTACACTCTTTAATATTTGTATCAATGGGTTTCCGTTTCTTCGATAAATCGTATTTATTGCTCCGGCAAGGTCGCAAACGCCACAATACTAAACCGCACACACCATTATTCGAAATCAATATTCGCTCTTGAAGTAACGACCTTGGCATTGGAATTGGTAGCCAATCGTCGATCGACCCACTGAACATGTGACTTGTATCGATGTTGTTACATCAGTTCTGTAATAGTCATGGTGTCATTCTTACCTGATGAATTTATGAAAATACCAAAACCCACTTGACAAATAAATCCTTCAGGCATGCGATACGGAGCGACAAATTCTCGCACCACATTTAATTTAAAACAATTAATAGTATTTAAAAATGCATTAATTTATTTACTTTGGGTTATAACCAAACATTTAGTTCTTTGACTTAGTTCAATCAACAATAAAGAGCATGAGTTCCGTCTGTATTAGTTGTTATATGTATGCGGTTACACTGTTGTGAAAATAATTATTGGATTGTATATAAGTATATATTTCTAATCAACACTAAAAGCGTACTACGATGGCATTTCATTGGTGATATACTTGAGTAAAAGAGTACTGTGAAAAAGACGTAGGAATTCCGTTGGGTGAAATACTGTTGATGTGTGCCATATTCGTTCATGCGCTTTCACAGTCATGATTCAGAATAATATAGAACATCACTCGCATAGTTTATATGCAGTCCTATGGGGTTGGTAAACGATTATGCTAGCATGGCACCACCAACGTCCGCGTTTGGATGAAAGTATAATATAATATGATATGCTTTATTCAGTCAAAAGGCAATATGCCCATCATTTTACTTATAAAACGTGAAATAGAATTATATAACCGGGTGATGGTGAGGAATGTTAGATATCTACACATACATATGGTAAGTTATACATACAACAACACGTGGTGTTGATGATAATAAACGTTTTGAAGCAATGGGAGGGAAAAATGTAGTCTTTAATATATTTACATTTAAACATAATTATGTATAACATACATGCTTAGTGTACGGTTCAAACACTCATTGATGTATGTGACACAACATACTTTTGTGCATGTAGGTAAGGTAGGAGAAATATAAGTAAACATATATAAAAAAAAGAAAACAATGCATTGTTTGAAATTCAGTGTGGAATAATTCATTATAAATTGTATGTTTACGTTGTATAGTTAAATAATACAAAGCTGGAATAGCCGCCCTTTATGTGAAACTCCATTGCACAAATGATGCATCGAAATATATACGCGTGAAGTAACATCCTTGACATTGAAATGATTCCTTTGGGGTTTTCTTTGTCACTCCAACGCACATATGATGTATCAACATTAATACGCCTGAAGTATCGTTCTTGACATTGACACTGTCATTATTCCTAAGGGATACATACTTAGTGTCCGTTTACGGTAAATGAGTCTCATGTACAGACGGAGTATTTCCGGTTATTAAATATGCATGCCTTAACGATAACCGATGTGATATGATTGTCAGAGAAATATCCACGAATTGGGCTAACAATTTGCATGTGTGTGCTGTTTGGAAATGCCGATACGCGTTGAAAGTCTGTCTAACAGTGCAAAGACAGTCTTATTTAATATTTTAATTTCCTTCATTTGGATTTTTTTGTTCATGTAATTCATATTAAGTCCCGTAAGGAAGGTGTGTGTTGACAAATAATTGTTAAATTGTATAAGATATAATTTTATTATTTTCGATCTTCAGCTCTCATGAAACTATTTTGATATGACAATTCAAGAAACATACCGTCGCTGTTCTTCGAAAACCGCGTAAGTCAATTTTTACAACTTTTCAATAGGCAAAAAAACAACATTTTTTAAATATTTTTTTAAGTTTTTAAATATAATAATTTAGATAGTCAAAATGGGCATACTTTTTATTTATGAAAATATTAAGGCCTCTAGTTGTCATTTTTATTTTAAAAATGGACTTACGCAGTTATCTCTATAATATTTTATATAAATATACATATATAATTTTTGGTTCCTTTGTAGAAATACGCTTTCTCCAAGACAATTGAAGTAATGATTGTTCAGTTGTTGAAAAGTTAACCCTTATATACGCGGCTTGTGCGTTAATTTTAAGTGACGTATCATCAACCATTAACTACACGTTACGCTTAAATGATAGTGTTTAAGAACAAAATTAATTGCTCAACGCAATACCGATACAAACAATCCTCACTAGTCAGTCAACCGAAAATACGCAGTTTTTGCAGAAACAATTAGTGCACCAATGAGTGTTCAGGATTTCTCACGTGCTCATAACTATGCCTTCCGATTGGATATTAAATCCAGTATTTTCGCAGAAAATGACCCGTGAAACCGCCGTTCTTATAAAAACAAATAACAATTTGCGCCAAATTTGACTTACGCGGTTTTCGAAGAACAGCGACGATACACAAAATATTACAATGAACTCAGGAAACATCCACTTTGTAATTCGTTTCATCCGTAGGAGAGTTAAAATAATATTTAAAATTGTTGAAATACTGCATAGACGATGAACCTTAAAAAACTTTTATTTACATTGAAAAAAAAACTAATGTCGCCTTGTTAGGTCGGACATAAGTGGTGTCGATCTAACTAAGGATCTTGTAATTGCATATAACCTTTTGGTGAAGTATACATGAAAGTTCTATAGGAAAGATGTATACTTGATATTCGTAAAGAAAACGTCGTGTTTATGCATAAATAATTTCAATTAGAACAAATTGGTGTACGTTTTTTCTGTTCAATAAAGTGGCGATGAAAAATATAATTTAACGCAAACCATTTGTTGCTGTGAGCTTTTCTTATCGTGGGTACTCATTTGAATTGCTTTTATAAATTGCGATATAATAGCCACTAAAATGGTACCGGAAGAAAGCATATGTGTTAAATATGGCAATAATCATACAGAAGTCATACGCTTATGATTTGCGACAGGAAAGCTGTAACTTCTAATGACGGTTGTTCTCATCATGCGTTCAAATCGAGTAAGGTAATTATTATTACCGATTCATCTTCATCGAGTCACATTGCACAGCACGCGTCAATAAAATTGCACCGTAGATAAATAAACTCCGAGCAGAAACCTCATTATTGCGCGAAATTGGACATTCGCCATATACGAATACATTCCTATTACAAAAATACATCCTTCTTATGTCAATACCAAAACAAGAAACTCATTTAGTAATACAATTTATATCGATGTGTATAGAAATAAAGCATGTTTCAAAGTACATTATTATTAAGGTTTTAATTTAAACAATTAGTGCACTAATCTGAAACGTAAAATGTATTAAAAGTCATTGGAGTAATGCATTCTTTCGATTATCATACTTATCATAATAAACTATTACTAACATTAAATATTCCAACGCTAAACAAACAGACAACACCCACTCGATGCATGTGCACTTATTACGAACACACATGAAGACCAACAACATGGTCGGATCCAGGGAGCGATGTGCTTTAAGTGTTCAGCTCGATGGTTTCTAAATTTGACAACATCGAACAAAGAGAAATTTCTCCACATTTCTCCACATTTCACCACCTTATAATTATATACGGTACCTTTTTGCATATTTTCGTCAGTCGATAACTGTGTTCACCACATCTTTTAAACTAACTTTCAGTGCAAATTGGCGTAGTGTACATCATTAAAAATTGTATCAAATGATATAAGGTAAAAAAAACGTACTTGTTTACAATTATTTCTTTCGAATTTACATCATATATTGCGTCACAAGACGCACTTGTTATTAAACGATGTTTTGGCATGCAATACATTGCTTGTGCGCCCACGTATTTGATGGCTCATGGCGATTATTGTTTTCAGGAAATACTTCAGTCTGCAACATGATTGATATATTTATTGTTTTTTTTTCTGGACGGAATGAAATCCATCGACCTTTATACATAGGAGTGGTCTTTGCATTACTTTCTCACAATTGAGTGTCTGAAGCAATAAATGAAATGTATGCGCATCATACAGCTGCGTCGTAATACAGATCAGTATATGTTAAGGAATATCCGCGGTTTTATGAAGTTATATCAAATGCATCTTGATGTATTATTACGTGTCCTTTTTAAGACAACTTTTGTGTTTAAAGATGTTCATCTGGATTTGTTTATCCAGGAATTTTTATTGGTAAAATACTATATTAATACGAACCATCCTCCACCATAATTTGTTCAACTAGTGTTTATAAAATAGAATAACAAAACAACACCCGTAATTTGCCACAAAGTCCATTTTGAGTATTTAAGGTGCAGTTGCACGATGTTGTTGCTCTTTCTTTACCAAATACATTTCTAAATCGATCTTTTCATTATACATGTTCATCTATGACACATCTATTGTTAATACATCAATATTTATGGATCACATTGTTTTTTTCTCCATTACAAATTAGTTCTTGGTAGTCATTTAGGACTTCATAGCAAAATAACTATCAAACTTGTTCTGTGCTACCATCAAAAAAAGCAAACTACACACATGTTTTATGAATAAATGTAAATCATATGTTCTATTTGTAGATTAAGATTTTATCCTGCTCAAACTGTTCAATATACCTATCGAACTCAGTGACGGCACTTGCTGCACATTTAAAATAAAAAGCTTCATCAACTTATTCGTGTTTTTTTTAAAAAAAACGTTATTGTCGCTTACCAATTTCATACATTTGTATCGTACTATAACTGTGTGTGTTCAAATCGTCCAATAAGTGCTCAATTGTGGAAACAAATATTTTATGTAAGGGCCAATGCCGTAAAAGGAGCTCAGGTAATATATTTTCGTTCATGGTACAAATGCACTGTATTATTATAAGCACATATTCTTGGAAACACTATATTTTATTATAAGTTACTTTAAAAAAGCCCATCTTTTTACAATTAAAACTCTCAAACAACATCAAACTCACTACATTCAAAAACATGACAGTAGACATCGGTTCAACCAATTGAGCATCATTGGTAACATGTAGACTGTAAACTGACGCTCGCAATTATGACGTCAACATGCAAATATAGAACAAGCTTAACAAACAAAACCGGTATCGATTAATTTTGTATCTCATTATCCTTGTACATATTTTGTATCTCATTATCCTTGTACTTATTTTGTATCTCATTATCCTTGTACTTATTTTGTATCTCATTATCCTTGTACATTTTGTATCTCATTATCCTTGTATATTTTGTATCTCATTATCCTTGTACTTTTTGTATCTCATTATCCTTGTACTTTTTGTATCTCATTATCCTTGTACTTTTTGTATCTCATGATCCTTGTACATTTTGTATCTCATTCTTCAGTGTACTTATTTTGTATCTCATTATCCTTGTACATTTTGTATCTCATTATCCTTGTACTTTTTGTATCTCATTATCCTTGTACTTATTTTGTATCTCATTATCCTTGTACATTTTGTATCTCATTATCCTTGTACATTTTGTATCTCATTATTCTTGTACATTTTTCATTGTGTTGATCGTATTTCAACTGATTGGTAAATTACCTGGTAATACAATTTCGATTACGATTTTTCATTTGTGAGCGGATTTATTATTAAGCATAAAAAAGATGTGTATTTAACATTGAATTGATCTTTTTATCGACATGATTAAATAGAGAAAGGGTGAGTCACATGCATTTACTGTCTATACAGGAGAACTTGGTAACTTCTCGAAACGTCATTTCAAAGCGAAGCTAGAGCGTTTTAATTGGATAATATCGTTTTTCTGTGGCTGAAAACTCCGCCTTCTCGGGCAATGATTTATTTTGCGGCGAAGGTAGTACAGTTAATTGTAGAATTTTCGGCGATGCGCCTATCGACTTGATCATTGTAAACACCTCCTACCTCAGCGGACGTCCAGATATAAGAAAGAGTGAGAATATGTCCTTGTTACTTAAACGTTTAATTTGCAGCAAATTTTGGTCTGCTATAAATTTAAGCACCCGGGCGAGGATTTAAAGCGCAACATACGTTTCCGAAGACGTTCAAGTAACACTTTTTATGATAAACATCACATTAAAAGTAAAAACAGAAGCAGTTCAGATGATGTACTCAAAACCGTTCAGACGATGTACTCAATCAAAAACCGTTCAAACGATGTACTATTTTCCAAACTCCTCGCCACAGATCATTAAAAGCTTAAACAACGTGCAAAACTTTGTACGAAACATTCTAAGCATGTTATAACGCAAACAATGTTGTATTTTTTCGTTGTTTGTCATCTTGAATAGCAAACGCGTCAAAATAAAGTGTGTTCAGACGATGTACAATTTTCATTGTTTATTCTTCCTGAATGTTTGAGAAAACTACAGAAATCTAAGAAAAACGACAATTGCCGGAGTACATAAGGCGACTAAGCGGGTACTTTGCGCATAGTTAGCATTTATTTTGTTATTATAAAATATGAGAATACCTTGATTTTCGTCATTAAGCGAGAGCTTGTTCCGCAATTTTGTGGATACGATGTACTTTTGTGATCACATGATTCCCCGCAGTGGCCCCTTTAATGCTGGCATATGGTCGAATCTGCAAAAGGAGTAATGAGTTCATGTTTTCTGAGAGTGGAACCATCTTTGTACATCTTTTCTGAAACCACATTTGTTCGTTTTGTTTCTCGAGTAAGCTGTACACACATTTCACCGTATAAACAGGGTGCATACGTTTACTGCGGCTGACTGCATTACAGTGAGCCGATTTGTTACTGAGTGTCGCAGTAGCGTCTTTTCGGGATTTATTGAACTTGGGCGGATATTTTCAACCGGTGAGCCAATTTAAATTTATTTCATTTTAAACGATTACGCGATATGGACTCTACGGTGTTCGTTTTTTGCTTGGTTTTCGTTTCACGATCATAGACATCGGAATAAAATGGTTATTGAAGGAACACATTCCAGAAATCTGTTGTTTCCCTACATCATCTTCGAGAAAGTGAATGTTCAAATATCAATAAAATATTATCGAAATCACAATATTTTATTTTCATGAGCCTTTTAAATCAAATATAATTAATTAATTGTCAAAAATATTATTGTAGGTTTAAAAATAATGCCTTTTTTGTAAGGTCTCAGATGAAAACATTTGATAAAATATTGCATAATGTATATTATTGATATGTTTGTGAAATTGTTCGTTAATCTATTTATACACACTAGTTTAGCCATCTGAAGCAGGAATTTAGGTGTGTGTGGGGGGGTCTATGTATTTTTGCTGGTTAATAACATTCTCAACCGTATTTAACAAAAACATTTAAAAAATTAATACAATTTCATGATGTTCTTTTATTTTAATTTTAACTTTTTTTTATTTATGTTTTTTATCATTCTTAAGACTGATCAAAACGGGCATGTTTGTTTGGCGAACACATTGTCTTGTTTTTTGTTTCAACGATAGGCAATTGGGAACGAGACATCGCCTAAAACGACCTTAAATCCTTCTGTCATCTCTGAGAATCAATAGACATGGTGAGGAAAAACCATGTACTGTAATTTTTCATTCGAATATCTGAGAAAGCTCACGACTTTTTCAAGAATTCATGGTTTTATCTGTTATAGAAATCAATCTTACATCTTAACCATTATTCAACTTTTGTATCTTCATGAGTATCTTTATGGAAAAAAAGGATAATACGTTTTTAAGGGATAAAACGTCCATGTTTACTGTAAAGCCATCGTAAATTGACCATCACAAGGAGGTTTATTCAGGTTTAGAAACCTTATAAATAATTATGTAGTTTGCTTCGAAAACAAAGGTGTTTTCTGTTTATATAAATTAAGTCGTTTGTTCGAAGTTAAAATTCAATTAAACAGGCCGCGACTTCGACCATTTCTTTAGTTTGATTTAATACTTGCACATTTGTTCTCGAATTTCGACTGGAGATGAATGTGAAATGTTGTGATGACTACAAGAAAACTAAATCACAAATTCGATCATAAATTATAGATAGAGACACAAAATGTGAAGAGTTTCGTAACCTATTAAAACACTCATTTGAAACTTAATAATGGTCAGCATAGCCTAACAAAAGTTAAGTTGAATTGCTTCAAATAATGCAATAAAATAGTAATTTATGACACAACAAAAAATACCTGTGACATCAAGTACTGTAATCTCCTCTAATTAAGCCCATAAGGACCGTATGTTATAAATGCTTTAACATAAGAATTGCTTTGCCAGTAAGACCATACTGTGCAGTGTATGTTCTCAATTCATGAACCGAGTTTTGTTGCGTAGATCCTGAACAGTTTAATTTTTATGATGCACTCTTTATAATGACTAAGTGGAAATTCCACACATAAATACGCATGCCCCAGTACCGTTAAGCAAAGCAAGATTGTGTGACATCATACTTTTCAAATGACATCTGTTTCAAGGGATTATCACAACACCCACACGGGTGTGGCCAAGTTGTAATGTATTGCTTTGTCAGGGAATTTAGTCTTGCATTGAAAAACAAACAAATATAGATATACACATCTTAAATGGGTTTTATCGTACACATATTCATAAAAATAACTAATGTTAACGGTATAAACATTAAACATATATGAAACTAAGTATAGGTGTACATGCATAGTTGAAATTTAAATCAATGTCGATTTTAAAGTCACAATCACTAATGGTGTACTATGAAACCTTTCTTCGATCATTTCTGGAGAAATTAATGTTGATTTGACCAAAAAGTGTATGCAAAGGTATACTCTACAATTTCAATATAATCTACATACTTGTGAGTTAATTATAAAGTATCAATTTAAGTATTTTTATACACGAAGACTCTAGTTGTTGTATTTAATTTAATACATGAAAATATTTATGAACCAAAAGTAAGATTGCTTATGTCGTCTACAATTTGTCTAATTTGAGTTTCAAAGTTCAACTCAACTGAGATATAAACAAGTTTCGTTGTCTCAATCTAAGACTTATACTGAGTTGAGTCGAACTTAATGTTTGAGAACCAAACATTTACTTGCGAGGGATACGCAATGATTTAAAAGAATGTAAACTTGAAGAGATCTTTACACTTTGCGATCCGTGGTCAGCACGACCTATAAAATTCATGTGTAAAGCATACAAAATAACAACATTAATAGCTCGGTTCAACTTGTTTTTCTGAACTGCTCATCAATGATGTTAAACGAATAAGAGTTTCTGAACTGCTCATCAATGATGTTAAACGAATAAGAGTTTCTGAACTGCTCATCAATGATGTTAAACGAATAAGAGTTTCTGAACTGCTCATCAATGATGTTAAACGAATAAGAGTTTCTGAACTGCTCATCAATGATGTTAAACGAATAAGAGTTTCTGAACTGCTCATCAATGATGTTAAACGAATAAGAGTTTCTGAACTGCTCATCAATGATTTTAAACGAATAAGAGTTTCTGAACTGCTCATCAATGATGTTAAACGAATAAGAGTTTCTGAACTGCTCATCAATGATGTTAAAGGAATAAGAGTTCTCTTTAAACACGATCATAAGTGCTGTAAGAGGCAAAACGTGTGTATCAGTACTTTGTTTGACATTCTTGCGTCGCAAAACCTTACATCGCATTAAACTTCGTAGAAAAGAAATAAATTATGATTATAATCACTTGCGTTACCTATTAAAGTACTGCTATCCTTTAAACACTGCTGCATAATGATGATCTGTAAAAGTGAACCATGAGGAGCCGGGTACCTGTTTGTTTTTTTTTAAGTTATTGTACTCTGAATATGATTCCAATAATTTCCTTTAATGAAATATAATATTTTCAGCTCCACATGTATTAACTACATAAACAATATAAACAGCAGAGGATATTTCATTAACCAGGGCAACTATAGAAGATGACACATTTCAATCGATAAAACCAGGATTCTGTTTATGTAGCTTTGCATTTTGCCTCGCATTTATTTCGGCAAACCACTCAATTAATTGCAAGTGTCTGCAATGCCAGGCAATCTTATCCTTCTTAGACCCATTTACCGGATAAAATGTGAAGACACGACCGATATTTCACTAGCTAAATAGGTAATACCCATGCCCTTCTTGTACTACATTCTGATTAATACACAAACCGTAAGTTTGCTATAAGTCGAAAACAGGTTTAATGTGTAAAGTATGTACATAAACTTAATACTTATGTGACAAATGGAAATTGAATTTGATTTTAAAATAGTCAATGTGAACATATAAATGGCAACAAAAGGTAATTCACCGGTAGGAAAAAAACAGTGCCAAAAGTGTCAAAGCCGTGTTTCATCATTAATCATGTCATTTACATCTCCTCAGAATATCTTTATGTTTGTTAATACAAGAATCATCCGCCAGCTATAAGTCGTCTACTGGTTTCATGTTTGAATTATGTACCAACTAAATCGTCATACAACGCTTACAAATGGACATTGAACTTGTTTTTAAACGGTACATGTGTATATATAAACGGTACATGTGTATATATATAAACAACAACATAAAGGTTATGCACCTGGCGATAAAACTACTGGATTGTTTGCAATAGTCTCACAGTCATGTTTCACCAAAGGTAACACCAAGACATTTTTTCCGATTGTGTTAATGTCTGATTTGCAGTTTAATTGTTTTGCTAAACATTTGCTCCATGTGTAAATATGAGGGCACTTTAAATCTATTTTTTTTTTAAATACTGTATTAAACTCGTTCATCGGAATGTGCAGGTCGAGGCTATTCTGCTCCATACCGTACAAAAGATTGTGTGTAAGTAGCACACATTATAACTTAATATTTTCAGACAGACATACAAACACATTATGTTAACTATGGATATATAGACATTGTAAAAACCATTACCTCAATAATTCATTGTATAATATAAAAATTATATGCACAAATAACACATATCATTTTAAAACTAAATTGAAGATTAATAAAGAATCATTTTTCTATTGTAAACATGTATGTATCTAGTATCTTATCCCTGGTGTGAAGACGCTCGCGTAATGTCTTCTCATAAGCATCAGTTGGCATTTAAATGACCATACGTCAATGTTAAATAACAATACCACAAATAAGGAAAGTAAATTGCAAAACAAAACCAAATCTATTAATAAAATATTCTAACACTACTATGTTAGATTACCCGTTAATACAATATAATATTCGTTAGTAAATCAGCTATGTAGTACATTGATGGTTGAGCTAAAGAACTAAAAACATATATTTTCTCTGCTGATAGAGGGACATGAGGAATAATTTCAGGATACTGTATGTTCAGATGGCATGTCTCCGTGCATGTAGTGGTGCTCCTAATGAGAAACGTCTAGTCAGTAATAAGCATCCTGAGTCTGAATTTAAGGACCAGCCATGCCAACTTATGATCATATTCAATCGTTCCAGCTGCCCTGGTGGCCTGATGTAAGATTACAATCTGCCCAATTGGCCTGATATAAGATAACAATTTGGCCTAGTGGCCTGATATAAGATAACACTCTGTCCTAGTGGTCTGGTATTGGATAACAATTTGACGAGCGTAGACGATCCTTTGACAGACTTAGCGGAAATACATAAGTATTATCGTAAGAGATTATTTCAATAGGACGCATTTAATGGCATACCATGACAAATAAAACATACGCTCCATTGGGTATGACAATTATTAACAGACATTAAATAAATGTCTCGTGATTACACTTATTGCAAGTAAGAAACGTGTCGCTGTAGTTATTGGAGTGACAACATTTTACACTTATTTGATATTGCATAATTATAATAAGCAAGATAATTTAATATGGATATGGTATCGTGTGCATACAATACATAATCATTAAACATACGATTAAATATAAAGAAGTGAAACTCCATAAGCTGCAGCAGTATTGTATTTCTATATATAAACATTAAATTAGTCAATTCTGAAATTAAAGGCAATAATTATAACACCTCGCCATAAGATAAAATCAAACAAATGCTCATACTATGAATGCGAAACTAAAATAAATGTGATGAATTTGTTTTTAGTATTGCATTAAACTTGACAGAGTACAGTTCAAGCATAATGACATAAAAGGTTCTACGCAAATAAACTTACATAAGCATAATGACATAAGAGGTTTTACGAAAATTAACTAAAACCCACTCCATTCCAACTCGAACACACATACAAGAGATTCTCAGTTTATCTCAACGACCGTACTGTTTTTCTCTACCGTGTATACACTAATCTCAACTTTACAAATATGTTTTACAATCATCATGTCGCTTTAAACGCCAATCCAAAGGGAACTGTATAAATGTTCAGAACATTGGGGTTGTGGGCGTTGTGAGGGCAGGTCAACGCGTCTGTTAACCCAACTATTTTGAACTTCGAGGAGTTTAAACAAAATTCTACTACCAACGGAGAAAAACTACCTTTACGGACTTCAAATACCTTGCAGACGTTATTGGATTGCAATCTTTACAATGATTTAATTTTGAATAATAATAGTAAACTAATAATACAACTTTGTGGTTTGCGTTTGTTAAACAACAATTAGAACAACTAAGAAACGGACTGTTTTTCAATAATTTAAATAACAATTTTAATTATTCTCATGATATTAACCAGAGATTAAAATATCAATGTATCCATCAATACGATACAATTTATAACCAACCGACATAAGAGTACTATAGAATGTTTAAGACTGAAAACGCTTATGAAAAATATTTGGACTGCATTACTAGTAAACATCATAAACAACAATTATCAAGATTTAGACTGTATTAGAAATAGAGACTGGTAAATATAATAGCATACCCAGCGATGAACGAAAATGTAAACTTTGAAATGCATACACTGTTGAGTCCGAATGTTCCTTCTTTCTTACTTGCCCAATATATAAACATATACGAACAAACTAATGTATCCGATCAAACTGGTCAACTCTAGCGAAATTTAAAACGATACTATCTTGTCAAAATACTCAAGGTTTCAACAATGTTTCCATATTCCATACTGATGCCATGAAACTTCGTGAGCAAAAATAAGAAGTTTTTGCTGCTTCCTAATAAATATTGTATGAAACCCTTAAAACATTGTCTATCTACTCTTTGTTAACTATAAGTTGTGTTCAATACTGATATACAGATGTTTGAACATGTTTCATTGCAGTTTATGTTTATTAACTTACTTGTATTTGATTGTACTGATGCACTTTGACTTTATTTTGTTAACTTGTTTGTAAATGTTCAAACGCGTTTTGCCGATGTTCCAATACAAAACTTGAAACTTGAAGTGTTCGTACATTTTCAGCATCAAGCGAAATACTACAATTTTGATAATGTCGTAAGCACTTATTCACTAATTTTAAACAGTCGCGATTTTATATATAATATCAATGTGAAAATATAATAAAAAATTATATTATTTCGAACTATATATTTCTTGTAATATATCAATATATGTAACATAATTTAGATTTTCATGATAATTTTTACTAAATACTTATATTAGTTGCGTGCCACCTAGGAATTGTTCAGTTTGATTCCTAGGACGGTGATCGCATGCGGGCTGCTTTAACAGAATTGTTCGATTTCTTTAAAACACACTCTTAACTTCTACGAGTTTTACATCTAGAAATTGTTTGAAAAAAATATATCACACTAATACACGAAGGACGCGAAATTGTTGATGTGTTTTATGCGCTACATTTTGTCCACATACCACGTGTTTGTACTCGTACCATTTACTGTAAATATTGATATCTCATTGATGAAACGTTGCCTGTATAAAAAAGCTCAAAACCCAAACGCATCACAGGTATTGGTAGCGAAGCAACCGTAATGAATGAATGCTGACTAAAAACACAGTTCCCATCCATTTACATTATTTAACAAATAAGATAAAAAACAACTATGCTCAAGGATTTAAGATCAACAACATTTAAGCATACAGGTGTATACATGGTGTTACATATATGAATTATAAATGTGTCTATGTGACACAGATGCTCCCGCTATTTGGCCATGGACAAAGAAACGAAAGTCTTTTTCACAATTGTGATATTGAGCTTTAAGAGAGCGCTTTAGTTGTTGCATTTGACATGTCATCTGGGTATGTTGACACGTATAGCAAATGTCTTCCTAAGTCCAATCTTGAATAAACAAAATATACCTAACAGTCACACGAAAATGCCACTATTGAACCATAGCATTCCAACAACAACGCGTAGGAACTGCACTGAATTGAATCCCTAGTGTTCATGCATTATTCAGTTATAACGTAGCTTGTCTGCATTCAAGCTGTCAGACTATCATCCCATCCTTCCCACTCTGTGTATATGAGATTGGGTGGGCAGTGTAAACAATGATGCAAGAGTTAGTGAGAAACTACTCGACTCCAATGAAAACGAATACATATTTTAAGAACGATTTAGTGTATATCATGTCCGAAATAATCCTTAAAACATTTAAAACAAAATACATGTAATTCAATAATGTGTGAACGTTGGTGAAAACGATACGAGAAAAAAATGCGTTTGCAAATTAAATGCAATACACTATATCGTTTTGGCTTTCTTTTGGTTTAAACTTATTTATTTCAAACAAGAATGCATTTACCCATAGTTAAAATATGGACATTAATAAATGTCAATAACTAAATGTCGGTAATCATATGTTTTGGTTACTCAGATCGCAGACAGTATATGTTGGCATGTGTATCATATTTTCATTTTTTAACTATCAATCAGATAGTACTTGTTTCAATTGCAGTTGAAGAAGGCCATGTGTACTTTACGAGAACATTTTGCAAAAGCTGTGCCTGCACAAATAATCGGCTAAATAGTTCTGTTTTGTATACCATGTACTGTCATTTCAAAGCCATGTTTCATTGATTCAATAGCTTAACAAACATATCAAACACAAACTGTGCAAACATCAATTAGCTGATGTCTAATACTATCAATAAAATCGATGTATGGTCTGCTAAAGGTCTTCGATAAAATACAATACATTGGAGTTAAAATATTTTGTTCCTAATGATGTCAGTGAATGTGTACATATAAAACAGAGTTTGGACACATACACTGCAATATATTAACACATTGTTTTAATAATTTGCCCCTCTAACAAAATATTCATCTTAAGTCAAGCTGATAACATCAACCCTTCAATTAATATCATTGTATGTGAACGATGTTTGTCTAGTTATTGTCCATTTGCCTGTAAACTGTAGTCTAACGTTTCGAAAATAGTAGCCATGCAAAGATTTATTTACAATTTTGTATATTTGTTTGAATTGCAATATTAACACACTTGCTTTACTATTTTGTTATTGATTCTTATAAGCATTTTCCTACTCTAAACTGATAAGCAATATGTTTCTATTTGCTTGTAAACTATGTATTAATTGCTTGTATACTAACTATGTACAGTGTGGAGTGGGATGCACTCGACCCACACATACCTACTGACGAGGAAAATAACATATATTAAACGGAAAAAAAATGTTTCTATCGTTAATAGTGCAAAGTGAATGGCTACACGGTTTCAATATTTATAAGGCTCAGACGCAGTCACAATACTGTCAGCTTTTGTCCTTGAGGAATACGAACGTCTAATACTTATTATAAAGCCTTTAAAAACGATGTATGGGTCTTTGAACAAATCACAGACAATTTCCGCTTAAATCAGCCTAAATTGTCGTCATATCCACTTCATTTAAAGAAGTACAGAAAGGTTTAATGTTAAGCTCAGCTAATTCAGTTAAACTGGTTCAAAACAAAATGACATTGCTGTCCTTAAAAATATGCAGAAATTTAAACTGATATTAACTTGTTTTATCCCTGTTTACCTCTGAAAATACGTATTAATTTAGATATGAAACAGATATATTTCTTCGAACAAAGAATATCTAACATAAACGTGCGCCTTATTTATATTAAGAATATATTGTATCACGAAATTGAAACATTCTAAACATCAATTAAATATTCCAATGCACACTCTAGAGAACTCGTAAAAGTCAATAAGGCTAATTGGCTTGGTATTCAACAAAGAAAAGATTTTTTTTAAGATCAGACATGAATAATTTTAAAATGTTTCATACATTTTTGTCTTTTATGTTGACTGTTTGAAAGATATTGTAAGTTGTATTGTCTATTCAATTTTCAGCAGTTTGGCCGTTATGCATCAATTTAAATGAAGTTGACCAGCGGTGGGTTTCTTAATCAATGGATCATGCTATAACATTTATATACAATGCTAATTGTCATTATACTTTGTTTAGAACTATAGAGCGTGAGTAGCCCATGTGTTTTACAGAGCAACGATGGCAGGAACTTTGTTATTCGGCTGGCAAGCGCCATTTCGGATAGTCTAAAGCGCGCAGATAATCAATCATATATGTAAAAACTAATTTCCGATTTGACTGTTTTCATCGGCCAAATAAAATTCTTTATGTATTATGACGAGAATGATTTAAGCACAGTACATTCGTACGATTAGTATAACAGCTACGCAACTGAACAAACAGATAGATGATACAAAACCAAAAATGTTTGTGATTTTTTTTTCAAATAATTTATTTGCATTTGAATTGAGAAATACATTAAGCAATGTTGCGTACAAACTCTGAACTTTTGAAGTTTCTCATGTGATCTATTTTATTTAAGCGTTTAGCAACTTTTATTCCCATGAATCACGTCTTACATTATAGCACTTAATGCAACCTAATATTATTATTTAACATATTATGTAGAACTCTTTGAACCGCAAAACTATTCTCCTATTGAATTCACTCAAAACAGAGCTGCCTTGTTAGATTAAACTATTGGCCGATATTTTTTTTAAAAAGGCGACAGGTCAATACGTATTAATTAGGACAGTAATGTTCGATTTACACTCGATCTTCTAGAAAAGCATTTGTAGTCACATGTGAGAGAATTTAATTAATACACCGAATACATATTTTGGGGCAAATATGTTTGTTATTTGTTGCAGACCTTAGGCGTTCATTATGCATGGCTAAACCAAGGTGTTGGTGATGAAAAGTGTTTTTATCCCTGTTTAAGTCTAGATTAAACGATACATTGATTCAAAATTGGATGTCACAACTTTATAGTTCCACAAGAGCAATAACTTACACTCAGTCTTGTAAATTTGAATTGCAACCTTACTTAAAACATGTCAGTATAAATAAGTTAAGATTTGATCTTTGCAGATTAAGGGTTTCATCTCATATATTAGAAATTATAGCAGACAGATTGCATTAACCTGAATCTTTATATTGTCAAGAGAGAAAATGTCAACATTGCAATGTTCTTGAAGATGCATACAATTGTTTTATTAGACTGTTCCATATATGAT
The DNA here is from genome assembly GCA_007657795.1 of Dreissena rostriformis. Classification (NCBI taxonomy): domain Eukaryota; kingdom Metazoa; phylum Mollusca; class Bivalvia; order Myida; family Dreissenidae; genus Dreissena; species Dreissena rostriformis. The sequence goes on along the minus strand of VMBQ01000500.1, from coordinate 253,156 downwards.
GACATTAGAAAATTGTATATAAATTAATATTACTGGAAAAGACCAAGCACGATACAATTTATTGATTTAATGCAATCTGATAATACAAGTACCAACATAAACGTAGCCAGCCATGTTTGTAAATAAAGCATTTATTCAAAGAAACATGTATAAATATTATTATGAGTAAATGTTTAATTCGTAAGTCAAACTTGACTTCTTGCTCTCATGTGGATTCGTCTTTGTTGTATTTTATGTTATAACTATAACATTGTTAAATAGATTATTTCTGCTGTAATCAAATTGTCCTAGACCTTTTCATGAATTTATTCTTTATTTGACAACTTATGAAATTAAATAATGATCACATTTCATGCTTTTATATATGTTACTATGTTACGATATCATGTATACGCATGGACTATATGCCTATTGTATCTTGAATAAACCATAAGTCAATTGACACAGATTTGGAGATTGTATCCGTACGCAATTCGCGTTAAAGGATTTATTTAGTTCTAGTATATCATGATGGGATAAACTATGTATGCATTTAAATAAAACAAACATGTAACCATGCTGTAGTGCGGTTCAGGACTTCTTTCTGCATATTTTATGAGTTGTTATTACACCGATAATTGTGTAATTTGTCTTTGTAAAGATCAGCGGAAAGCTTGCCAGACGATTGAACTTATTCATTTATGTATTTATTCATTTACTCATGTATTTATTGATTTATTTATATGATACGATTTATATACAAAATGTAAGGTCATTCTACCAGGATGTTACAACATGTTCCTTGCAGAGTTAATTTATCATGTATAAATATAAACTCATTTATCACAATAATGATATTTCGTTGTTGCGAACTAAAAATAACGATTCAAATCTCCGAAACTCATATACATGTACTTTTTTATATCTCGTTTGGTTAAAGAAAAAAAAGATGACTTTTTCCAAAAACATTTTGACATACGCTCCTATAGATAGTTACATAATATATTTATATAGGACTCAAAATCTATGACCACTGTTATGCAAAAAAACACACAAGAACATTCTATACAAATAAATTCAGTGTTTAAAAAATGTTTTTTTATTAATTGAAAACGTATTAATTATTGATTTAGCATCGTCACTTTTGATCAAATAATAATAATAATAATAATAATAATAATAATAATAATAATAATAATAATAATAATAATAATAATAATAATAATAATAATCATGATGATGATGATGATGATGATGATGATGATGATGATGATGATGATGATGATGATGATGATGATGATGATGATGATGACAATAATAATTGATAATATGATG
>VMBQ01000500.1:219625-248744 GCA_007657795.1 Dreissena rostriformis | reverse complement strand
AACTTAGCAAAACCGTGTATAACCGACATAAGGTTTAAACAACTAATAAAATTCAAAAGTGTGCGTGGTGTAGTGGTGTACACCTGCGTGGTGTAGTGCAAGCACTTTAACTTTTGCTTCTATTGATCAAGGGTTTAAACCCGAGGGCCTGGTAATCATATAGCGTATATGCTTTTTTTATAATTATAATTATTCAGCAATATGTCAAATATTGCAGTTTATTTTTAAAATTAATTCATAAGATGGATGATTTTTTGTATGCGAACTAATGTTAACAAGCCCCTTTTAACAGCTGTGCACAAGGATTTCGTGTAACGTGGTATTAGACATATTCGTTTTTGCTATATGTAAATTATTGTATATGTTATTTGATTTTATTAAATTTAACATTAAAGCTTAAAAATTTCCTTTGGAACAAACAAATGAAAAATATCGATGCCAACTACCCATAAACAGCGTCAAAAAAATGCAGCAGTTGTTCAAACATGGTAAAATTTAATGTTTAATTGTAATGCAAAATATTGATTAGATATTACATGAGCGCTATATATGATTTGAATTGAATATTAGAACGACACAATGAAATGTATTTCCGGGTGATCTAAACATACTATGTACCGGAAGAGATGTTGCATAATGCAAGAGTAAAATGCGAAGAGGAATATCTTTTATTGGAGGGAAATCGCATCAAATGGAATAGTCATTTGTACTGACAAAGTCTCCACATAAGATCCCCAATGACACACAACGCGTTGTCCATTTTAGTTTTTATAAATACCAAGTATTTGACGGTAGTGCGCCTCGTTGGGGTGTGTCTATTGATTTGAAGCAAATGTGACAGACTTAATACCATGTTACATTTTTTACCTTTGATTTATAAACCCATGTTTGAGCAACTACTTTCAGATTAATATATATGCATAATGGCCCTTTAACTCAACACACTTAACGGACAATAGAGCTAACAACATGATGTAAAAAAATAAAATTAAGGAAAAAATGTTTTTGTTAAACATTTGTGAACTATTCCAGCCTGACGCATTAAGTAGAATACTTTCACATATTAGTATGAAGGAGCAATTGACTGCTTGAACGACGCGCACGTGTTGTAAGACCACGCAATATCTGCATCACGTGCTGCATCACGTGAGGACAATAAACTTATTATAAACTTATTAGAAGGTGCAGACTGTTTCTTTAATTGAAAACCAAATGTCAATAACCAATATTAACACATCACGAATTCTCTAGAGAGTCCATGGACTCGTAAATACAAGATCAATCTGTGGACAATACCCTTGTCATTATGAAACATCCTACGTTTTAGTAATTTAATAGCATTTAATTCAGTAAGCGAGATAGACTGTTGAATATGTTGTTATCATTATAACATTATTGTGCTGTGTAAATCTAAACGTCATATTTCAAGTGCAATAAACAAGAAAGAACAAATTATATATTCAATATTGTTAAATATACTCTATGTTCAATATAAAAAAGTAACCGTCACACAAATTGACAGTTTTTGCCAGCAATTATAGGTAGTTTATGCTAGTAGTAATGATTTTCCGCAAAACAGCGTGGGTATGTTATTGTCTCGTTTTGAAATAATGTTTCAAAATTGTTGCGTAAATGTTTTATTTTTGTTATACAACTCTTTGGTTTTGAATATGGCTGGATGTTTGAAGGAATATCTGTTTTAATGTCTGAATCAGCACGTGTTCTCACAGGAAAAACAGAAACTAACAAAAAGTTAATAGCAATGTATGTTTGTGCTTATATTTAAGGACAGCAATGTAACTCTGTTTTGAACCTTTTGGACTGAACTAGGTGAGCTTTCCTTTTTACCTTCATGAACTAATTATAATGAAGTGTAACTATGTAGTACTGCTTTACACTATAAACGGAAGATCCACGTTGAATGTTAGTTAAGAGCCTCTACATGCTTATTGATATTCATAACAGACAACTCAACTATGTTTGAAAATATTGTAATAAAACGAAATACAATAGGATGTACAGATGAATATTCAAAATCAAACAAAAACCAGCTGTTCTTAGCCACTGCCAGGCAATTATCGTTTAGATACAATGCTAGGCACTGAAGGGTTGAGGGTGTTCTTCAGAGTTAATTTAAATGAATATTCTTTTAGGGAAGCAACTTATAAAAGTATGTTTTTATATATTGATGATTTCAAAAATATGTCAAATGTTCGACAGTGTAGTGTAGCAGAGCACACATCGAATCTATTCATAATATCAGAAATAAGCTTATTGTTATTTGTTCATCTTGTATTTGATATGTTGGTCAAGCCGTTGAATCAATAGAACGTGGCTCTTAAATGTCATGTAATGTTATACGCAAAAGAGCTTACAAACCAAATAAGCCGATTATGTTTGTTGACTGCTGATGAATGTCCTCGTCAAATACTCATTGCCTTCTTGAACTTCTTTCTGACAAGTTATACTTATTATATCTGATGGATAGTTGAACATTCAATGTGGGTATCACAGATAATGGCGGCGTCTTATTATAATAACTTGGATCATTTCGATACATAGCGTAGCGTATATGGCATCGGATTCCGCTGATCGATTACCTTACTTTCCACATCTTATTGCATATGTATCTTGCCTAAAAGTTATTCGAGCTTCTTATAGTGATCAGCTCAATTCTTTCGCGAAAGTTATTAATTTTGAAACATGACTCTGATTTTTAAATAAACATAGAAAGAAGCAAACAAAATCATGTCATCACAGTTCGGTCGCTTTTAATTCTTAATGTTGACAAAATATCAACAAGTGCAAGAAATAATATGATTCACTGTTGAAACCTAAATGATACGTTCACGTCAAGCGTTGATTTTATACGCTTGTATTTTACATATTTTTTATATTTCTTAAAGCCACACACCTTGAAATGAAGTACATGTTAATCAATACATATATATGCAATTTGAAAGTGTGCATAATTTCATTTAATCTATAGCCTAGATAGCAAGTCATTTATTATTTTTCAACCGGGAATTACCGCTTTTAAAGCCGAAAGTTGGATTTCTATATTATACGTCCATTTATCACATGCTATACCTTGTTTTGATTGTAATACAGACACTACGTATTTTTTTATAATACACATGTGTAATACAACATCTGTAAGCGTTTTCTTTGGCTACAGAATCAATAATTAACCAATCGCATGGCTTTATTTTGGTGAAATAAGGTCGTCAAAATTAAATGACGTCACGATAGTAAACAACTTTTAGATCTATCAGCATTTGTTTGGTCAATTAAGATGTATTTTATTTAGTTTAAAAGCATGTGATAAAAAAAAGATCTGACACTCGTTGTCATATCATACCATATTTTATTAAACTCGTCTAGGAAATTTGTTAGTAAGCTCGCCAAAGGCTCGCTTACTAACAAAATTCCGGAACTCGTTTAATAAAATATGGTATGATATGACAGCTCATGTCAGATGCTATATTTCGACAAACGCGATTATTTTTCAGTTTTAAAGCGCAAAAAAGACGGATTTCTACCTTATAACCACCAGATATATTCTAATTGGCATAGATAAAATTAAATCTATAGCCTAGTAAGCAATTAACTTAAAAGTTTTCAAACGGTACCGCTTTTAAAACCGAAAGTAGGATTTCTAGACGTACACGTCCATTTCGACAAACGCGATTAATTTAAGTTTTAAAGCGCTAAAAAGACGGATTTCTACCTTGTAACCACCAGTTAAATTCTAATTGGAATAGATAAAATATGTTTCTTATTTATACTTAAATTTACTATGCCAAATAAGGTGTGTGGCTTTAATCAAAATTACAGGTTAACATGTTTGTTCGATTCAATTGGTGAACACGTATGTGTGGAATAATTTTGACACATTTTACATAATCGGAACAGAGCCAGGGTCAAGTTTATATGTTTTGTAAGTCACATTTCTTGATATAAGAGTGTAATGAGCAGACAGAGCTATCTTACGACGATTTCACATGTGGTAGTTAAAGGAATGGGATACAAAACAATACCTGTATATCAATTGTTATTACACGCAATCAAACAAATATAATAATAGTTTGATTTAAAAAAATACTCGGATACTGTACTGCATGTAAGTTGCCAAGCCGAAAATAATAAATTGCAGTTAAAATACTGTTTATTCGTTTGTTCTTTGACTACTGAATACGTAAGATCGCATACGAGATTCGTAATATGTTGGTGCTGCTGTTTAATTTAACAGATGCTCGCACACAACTTGAGGAAAGAAAATGTTTGTGAAATGGTGGCAACCCTCCTTAAAAACCCAGATCATCTACATAATATAAAACGCATCTATGTACAGAAAACAATGTGAAAAGAAAACACTCAGCTATGACGAAAAGCAACACGAGTGAAGTGTGGATAGGTAAGAATGCACATTCATGTACGATCGACGCGGTTTAATTGAAATTAGTTTACGGATAATGTATTTATAGTTTGTGCCACGTTTGTGAAACTTAAGTTTGTTCAAATCTTATCACTATTTGCAGTATGTTTCTAGAAGCATTTTGATATTTACGTATGCTGCCAATTCAGTTTTTTATGCATATTAAGCCATTTAGGCACATTCACCGTCATGTGGCGCCGTTATGGCTTTTACTCGATTGTCTAAGTAGAAATGTTGTTAAATAAAGCGGTAATAGTCGTGTATTAATGTTAATTATACAAAATGTTCAGTGAAAGCATTGATAAAGCAGACATGGAGACTTTTGATTTTGTCCTGTGATAGTATCGTATGTATATATTAATAAAGCGTAATAAATCAAACACAGTTGTTGTTTTAATGTTTCGATTCATTTGGTAATGATACATGATTTATACGGATCAGTGATTGTACAATCTAACACTATAACACGCCCGCACATCTTTTAGTTGTACTGTGTTATATAACTGATTATGTATTTTTTCTCAATATATACATGGTTAAATATGTGAATTTCGATCCATATATTACAATTAACCTGACCACAAAGCCGTGCCCAAACTGTTAACTTTTAATAATTAAGCATAGAGAAATATAGAGACGTGATATGTAAAGTCCTTATGCAAAATGGCCCTGAAATTTAATAATATGTATGATAAATAATGTGAAAAAGGCAAACAGAAGTTCTATTTGTCATCGTACACCACCAAAACAGTAAAGAATGTACATCGTCCAATCTTGTTTTTATAAAAAAAAAAGTTTACTTAGCTCAAGATATTTCTCATTTGTGTGAGGGTGTCCAAATATATAAATATTCCAAAGCTCTTTGCAATTTCTTTCAAGTTATGTGAAAGTGAATTTTGCGAGTTCGATTAATTATGATCACATGTAGAAAAAAAAAATTATCGCAAACTCAACCTGGAATAAAAAAGAAAAGTTCCTAGTTTTCACTAGAAGTCATGGTCATTGGGATGAGTGGGAACAAACAGCTTTATTATATTCCGTCTAACCAAATTATCAAAATAATCAATATAATATAGCCTATCATTTGTTATTGTATTGGACACATAATGTGTGTTGTATAATAGTTATGCTACAATCGTTATAACCTGTAAGCAGTTTCGAACACGTTATCTGGTTGGAGTTGGAAAAATGCTTAAATATATTTTTGAGCAATTGAGCGTTATAGTTACCATAGCCAAAATTGAAACTTTCAGAAGTGTTCTCGCATACCTCTGAAAGCGTACATTACGGCCAAAATATCCCCGTCTTCCAAACTATGACATTTTTTTCGGCATACTATTGATATGCATTTATTTTTACAATCAGTGTCAAACAAGTGTTGTATGACCCAAATGAATAGTTTAATAGAGGGATATATTGGACGAAGAACCAATGAAGAATATATTAGATGATTAAATAAAAAAACATCGATGTAGGCAAACGCACGGGACGTGGTATCGTTTCAAATTGTATAAGGCGTCCAAATCGTAACTAGAATCAAATCGTTCACGGTACTGAGTTTTCATAATAGCGGGGCCTATTTGTTGTATGCATGGGTGAACTGGATGAAAACTAAATAGTCTGATTCATTGAAAGGACATTCAAATGCATACCTGTAAACAGTATTGTAAACAAGAAATAACATGGTAACAAGTAGCAAGTTTTGTAAATTACATATTGAAAGCTAAATAAATGTATGAAAAGCTTATATATTGACAAAATATGCTGACACTTATTAAGGTGATTTTAAATTTCGTAGATATTTATTGAACATGGAAGGTTCGACTTATGAAACATTGCTTAACGAATCAAAAAGCCCATCAATGACTTTTGATCTATTATTCGATAAATCGTTAACACAATCATTTAATCAGAAAATAGTAACTATCCGTTAAAATTTCATTTATTTTATTACAGGAAACAAAAGAAAGCAAATTTGTACTAATTATTGTTAAAATTTAAATAATTCTATATCACAAGTGTACTGTCAGATTTATCCTAGTAGAAGACCTTTTGGAAAAATGTATAGATCTATTCCCTCCCACTGTCGATTATGATCAATAATATCTTGAAAAAACTTTCCACGTCATATTCAAATCATACAACTTTACTGTTTAACGTATATTAAAAGTTTAACTAATGATTAAATCATGACTTAAAATAACGAATATACAAAAGTAAACCTACTTTATTAAAAAAAAACTTACCCCAGTTTTCTCAAGCTTATACCAATATATACGGATATCTGAATATATTTGGACATCACATACGAATATCCGGAAACTAATAACAATCTTTAAGAACAACTTACATGAAACCGCAAGTCACAGAGGTGTTTAATGTATTCTGTAATAGCGTATAAACTACGTTTGTTCAAATCGTTCACATGGGGTCAAAATTTGCCTAACTCTGGAGGATATTTTTTATCTAGATTATATTACCAAAATAATTTTTATTTTTGGTTAAAGAACACGGTCCATAGGCGTAATATTTTAATGTAATATCATATAGTGGTCGTCTTCTCAGTTTGTACAAATCGTGCTTCTGGCGTAATTTAATACCACCACCGTGTGATGTTTAAAATAGACTTTCATATCGAAATATATGTTTAAACTACAAATAACTACTCTGTCCTCAAAATTGTTTCACATAAAAGTGATGAAAAGGGTGCCGGAGAACTGCGATAAAATAACGAACATAATGATAAATGTTCTGTCTTGTTCCTAGCACTCCTTTATTACCCATCGTGCGTGTCAATTCAGGACCATTCAATCATTTCATTACTTTTTGCATTACTTTGCAGTCCTTGCGATGCAATGATGTCTGCATCTTATCAGTCTGTTTCTCATGAGTCACTGCGTCCAATGCAAATGGGATCGAATAAACAAAAAAGGCATGCGTATACAGGGACTGTATTTGTTCTAGAGAGCTTATACATGTATGTAACTTACTCACAAAATGGCGTTATTTTTGCAGGTTGTTGTTTTTTCTTAGAAGAGGATGTGTATTTCCATCCGTTTAGCCCTCGTTTATCTAGATTTCTTTACCATGTATACGCCCATTCGGCTTGGAACGTTCATCAAAGATGGCTCTAAACTGGGGCATATGTGTCGCAAGGCAGACACAATATTCAATTAAGTTAAAACAGCTTGTTGAAACAGTTAGGTATTTAATATACCATACTGCCAAGAAGGGATTATTAATTTTAAACATACATCAGTGTCGTGGGTTATTTTAGTAAATTACCATATACCATTGAAAAAGGAGCATGTCCTTTTGATAACACACTTTAAAAGTATTAATTCTAAAATTGTTATCTGATGTGTCGTCATTAAAAGCCGTTGTAGAAAACTCTGACCATGTGTACAATAAAATTGTTCGTAATAATTGAATAACACGTATAGCATATTTTAAAAAGGATTTATTAAGTATTATCCAAAGTTGAGCATACGATTGAGCAACTATTTTAATTGTGATATAGGAGTGTTAATAACAGCGATCATGACATACAATATTTATTGACTTATACAAATATATAGTCAACTATTTATGACTCTTTAATCGAAGTTCCCATGCGACAACTGCCTTGCTTTTGTTGATGAATAGTATTGTTTATTTTTTTTCATTTTGTGCCGTAAATCAATATTCCTCAACGTGGTGATTAGTTTTGATAAACATCAGGCTTAGCTGAATCAGCATGCAATTATAGAGACATAAATTTAAGGAATACATGTCAATGTAGTGTTTTATCAAATAAAGTAAGGGCTATATTAATGTTTTCTGCGTTGGTATTGAATTAAAAGAAATGTATTTTAACCACAGCAACGTGTAGTTAAATTATTAATATTTTTATTAAATTCGATGATGATATGTGTGTGAATGAATGATGCAATTATCCATGTACAACGTCGTTGACCAATTCCAATTGAACAAATGTCTGCCACTGTCTCATTCAGTCTCTTGTAGTATTTTATTTCAATAAATGTCAACGAATGCCGTTTGAAAACGATAGAAAATTAATCATTATTCTTTGACACCATACAATGTCTCAAATACAAAGATAATTTCTAAGTGAAGTTAAATGTCAGAGTCAATGTCAAATGTTTAGAATACCAAATCAAGCACCAGCTTATTATTCTGACTGACACGATTCCGGTCGTATCTGTTTTCAATGACGTTGAACCGCGAAAACCCTGAATCCAAGTTGTGTTAAATAGTCACTATGTCAAGATCTACAAATGAGTCGCGCTCTGAGAACACGGAGTTAAATGCTTGTGCGTAAAGTGTCGTCCCAGATTAGCCTGTGTAGTCAGCACAGGCTCATCGGTGACGACACTTTCCGCCTTAACAAGATTTGTGTCAAGAAGAATCTTCCAATAAGCGCAAAATACCATAACAGCAGAAAGTGTCGTCCCTGATAAGCCTGTGCGGACTGCACATGCTAATCTGGGACGACACTTAACGCACACGCATTTAAGCCCCTTTTCACAGAACGAGGCTAAAATGTATACTTCTAAGGACTATTAGCCTCGGTGACTCGTCGTTTTCCTATGTATAGAAAACAAACTTTTTAATTTTTGACGTATTAAAAGGCTATCATTTTTTGTAAATGTACAACTATTATCATTTATGACAATTTTGAAGGTAACGTTATATGAGATATAGAGGACATGTGTTTTCTGTCATAATAATACTGAGAAAAAAATTGTTCAGAAAATGCTGCAATTATATTATTACCAGCGCTAACGCGTTCTACTCAAAGTGTCAATTTGTATACAGTTTACAGTCCACATGGATTGAAATATGAAAACAAAAACGATTAAAGCAAAATATCGAAAAACTTTCATTTGAATCTATAATTATAACGTGGTTTTAACTACGGCATATTCTTGCCATGCTCGTTCCACGTCAAATCTTAAATACGCCGCAATAAGATATATTAAATCCCAGACAGTGATATAAGAAAGTGAACATTATGTTATAATATGTCAGATAATAAAACAACGTCCTCTTCTTTGATGAGCATTTAAATATTTAATATGGTTTTGAATTCCATGGACAGGTTCAAAAAATTCATAGACATATATGGTTTTAAATTAAATTGACTGGTTCAAATAGTTCATAGACATGTAACAACGTTCAGAATTATCCTAACTTCCCATTAACACTTAAGTTTCAAGAACCACGACAGAGGATTGAAGTATTATTACATGTGTGCTGTCGTCATTTGTTTGTCTAAAAGGTCTAAAAGGTCTAAAAGGTCGAATATAAGTAATTTTGCTTATGATTGTACGTCAATATTTTTTGTAAACAACCAGCCATCGATCGATTTCGTGTGCACAACGTCGCGTGCTTTTTGTAATTCCGTTTCGTATTTGCATATCTGGACCGTTTCACGAGTATTTCTAGAAATTATTATTTTGTTGATTTTTGCTTTTGCCCTTTATGTCAATTCGACGGCGTCATAAATAATCATAACACTATAATTGTGTTCAATAGTGTCTTAGTAATAAAAAACATACGCATTAGTCAGTAGACGGATTATCTTGCTTTGATTTAAATATCACAAACAGATAGGTTTGTTGATTTATTTTTTACCCAAACAGATTTTATTTTGCTATACGGCAACCGGCCCTTGAATATGCATAAACCAATAAAAACTGTATATAGGTATAATTTCAATGTGAACACATATAATTCAATAGTGGTACAGCAAAACAAGTGTTTAAGTTAACAACACTTTTTGTCTGTCGAAGGCATAGTAAATATATATGGCAATATTTCTTAAAATATTTTCATCACGCGAAGCCATAGCGTTATTAAATGCGTTGATTGTTGGCTGATTGGAATACACCTTTCATGAAGATCTTCCTTAGTAAGAAATGATATTCGTTTTCAATATAAGTCTTGCACAAGGGACATAACCTTTTGTTCGTTCTAGATTTATATAGTGTCCATGTACCATCATGAGTTGAAGTAATGATGTTATCGTATCCCGTAATGAGGTGTACACGGATTTAGACTGTTCATGAATAATTTAACAGTGTTGATTACTATGAGGTTTTCGGGCGTGCATAACGTTAATTGACTACATGTATGTGTTTGCGTGTTCAATTTCAGTTTGTAAATGTTTCTTAATGTAATTTTTATTTTGAGATATTAATATGTTTTCATTATGGGTTGTCGTATTTAAAAAGAAACACGCTTTTCGTTTTTATCAATACTGTGCATACCAATTGAGATATGTAATTTAAAATGTCAGTCGAATTACAAAATATATATTATTTTTAAATTTTTATTTAAGAATGAAACTAAGAATAATCGTGCATACTCTTAACTTTGTCTATATGAGTCTATTTCAATCATATCATTGGAATTGCGGTGCTGGATTCGCTTTTGTAACAGGACGTTTGTTACTAAGAATATAAGTTCTTAACTTCAGAAAGTAGTTTCGTTACCTTGGTATAACCCATAATACTAATTCTTAAAAATAATGACAAAGTCGAAGCCTTAATGTATTTACCATATTCATGTGTTAAAATAAGCGAAATTGAACATAATTCAGTTCGTTTATAAACAAATTGAAATGTTTTCGTTTTTACACGCTAATTTACAATCAACAATACAATTTAACAATATATGCCAGCACTGCGTTTAAGCTCATTTCTTATTATGACACGATCAAATAAGTAATAAACGCCAGGAATAGATTTGTCTAATCTTAAACTGTTCAACCGAATGAACACAACCATGCAGTACCTACTCAAAAGACTACAAACAATTCAACCTAACTTGTCTATGAAATTTGTGAATCCTCAACATTGGGTGTACTTAAACAGCTACATGCACACTCATTGTAGTATTTTCGTTTTTGTGTGTATAAACTAATGCAAGGTTGCTCATAATTTTGATATCTGGTATTATGTTCGATATATTGTCAACCCAAGACAATTCATTATTCAATTTGACAATATAACATATTGCGAAACATTTTGAAAGCATTTATGATATGTGTTAAACGTTATAAAGCCGTTTAAAAGATATTGAACTCGTGAAGTGGAACAAATCTCAATTAATCTATTTTTAAATATTGCATTATGTAATATTTGTATCAATGCGTTAACGTTTCTTCGATAAATCTTATCTATTGCTCTGGCAAGGTCGCAAAGCCACAATACTGAACCGCACACACTATGAATCGAAATTGATTTGAATTGGCATTGTCAGCCAATCGTTGATCGACCTACTGAACATGTGACTTTTATCAATGAAGTCACATCAGTTATGTAATAGCCATGATGTCATGCTTAACTGATGAATTGATGAAAATATCAAAGCCCACTTGACTAATAAATCATTCAGACATGAAATACGGAGCGACAAATTTTCGCACCACGAATTTAAAACTATGTATAGTATGGTAAAAATGCATTGATTTATTTGCTATGTGTTATAACCAAACATTTAGTTCTTTGAGATAGTTCAACATTAAAGAACACGAGTTCATTTTTTTGTAATGGCAATGCGAATGCGGTTACACTGTTGTGAAAATAATTGCTGGACTCTATATAAGCATATATTTCGAATCAACACAAAAAGCGTTATACGGTGGTATTTAAGTGTTGATATACACGCGTTATAAAATACTATTTAAGAGACATAGGAATTCTGTTGGATGAAATACTTTAAATGTTTACCATATTCGTTCAATACAGAAACATAATTTATTTGCTATGTGTTATAACCAAACATTTAGTTCTTTGAGATAGTTCAACATTAAAGAACACGAGTTCATTTTTTGTAATGGCAATGCGTATGCGGTTACACTGTTGTGAAAATAATTGCTGGACTCTATATAAGCATATATTTCGAATCAACACAAAAAGCGTTATACGGTGGTATTTAAGTGTTGATATACACGCGTTATAAAATACTATTTAAAAGACATAGGAATTCTGTTGGATGAAATACTTTAAATGTTTACCATATTCGTTCAATACAGAAACATCACTCCCATAGTTGGGTATGCAGTCCTATGGGTTTTGAAAACGATTATGCTGGCCTGGCACCACAAACGTAGGCGTAATATGAATGCATACTATAATATGTGTTAACATTTAAGCCTAATTATGTATAACATATGTGTTTAGTGTACGGTTGTAACAAACACTGATTGGATGTGCCATAAAATAATTGTGTGCACGTAGAAGAGGTATGAGAAATTTCTGTAAACATTTTCAAAGAAAAGAAAACAATGTCTTTTTTAAAAATTCAACGTGTATTAGTTTAATATAAATTGATTGTTTACGTTTAAAAGTTACAAAATATAAAGCTAGAAAGCTCGCCTTTTCTTAACGCACAAATGATGCAACTAAATAAATACGCGTGAAGTATCATCGCTGACATTGCAAGTATTCCTTTGACTTTTCTTTGTCATTCCAATGCACAAATGATGCATCAAAATCAATACGCCTAAAGTATCATACTTGACATTGACATTGCAGACGGATTAATGTCGCTTTTTAAATATCCATGCCTTAACGATAATTGACGGGATAGCTGTTTAGAACAATAACAGTTTGAGTTGTTTATGAGTATTATATTCCAATCTGTTTTCAATTTATTTTAAGTGCAATCAGTTTATGCAATATTTGTGAATAACCTAATCGGAAACGTGAATATTGTCGTGAAAACATCAACTTTAAAAATCACATATAAAAACTGTACAATACTTTACTAAGAGATAACGATTACGGTAAAACAATTTACCCACTTCATATGGAGCAACTATCATGTAAATAAACACAATCTATTCGCCATTGTTGTTTTGGCTTTGTCCTTGAAGGGACTTGTTCACAGTTTATCAAAATGAGAATTTTTCAACTTTTTGTCACAGATTCAAGCAATAAATGAAAAATGTACATCAGTTTGCGAAATAACACTAATGCCGCAGACTTATACTGAAAATACACTTTCGTTAACGAAAAATCATCGTTAGAAATTGATAAAATTATAAAGCGTATCAGACACTAAACGATTAAACATTTCGATTTCTCGTGTTATCGTTATATATTGTAACAACACGTGGATGGTTATACAAAGTATCAAATAAATGGCAACCCATTAGAAGACGGATGGTCAGGTCCGCACATAATGTAGTCGTAAAGACTCAACGATCAACTTTGAAGTACACACACAAACGTGAAGACGGATGGATAAGTGGTTTCGGCGCTTGGCTTTTACTCCATGGGTCAGTGGTTCGATCCCTGGTGTTGTTAACTTTGATTTCTCTTTTTTTATTTTTTTTACTTTCATTCTTGTTTTTATATTGGAGCTCTTTAGTTCTGATGTTTATATTTATAAATATAAAGCATTTAATTACAAACTTCAAAACATGCACAATTTGTGAACAAGTCCCTTTAAGACTGTCCTAAAGACTGAGCAAATGATTGTTTAATTGCATTTCGTGTTATTTTATTGTTTTTGATCTTCGGCTCTCATGCTATTTTGATATGACCATTCAAGAAACATGCACACGACCTTACAATGAACTCAACAACCATCATAGTTGTTATTAGTTATATCCGTAGGAGATTAAAAATACTATTTGAGATTGTTGAACTCATAACTACTGCATAAAAGATGAACTGTAAAAGCATGTTATTTACATAGAAAACATGTCGGACGTAACTGGTGTCGATATCACTTAGGATCTTGGAATTGTATATGCACTTTGGGGTAAAAAATATAAAGGACAGTTTTATAGGAAATATCTGTTTTTCATATTCGGATACAAGTACATCGTATTTATGCATATATCATTGTATACATTAATACAAGTTGTTGCTGTACGTTTGTCTTGTTAAATAAAATGACGTTATTGCATGACATCTTACGATGTTCATCTCACACTGATGATGACGTAAGAAAATCATTGAAAAATACTAATTTGACGTACATTGTAAACCACTTTGTAGCTTTGATCTTTTTTGTATTGTGTGTACTCATTTTAATTGCTAATAAAGCTTGCAATATAATCGCCATCTAAAATGGTAACGGAAGAAAGCATATGTGTTATATAAGGCAATAATCCCACGGAAGTCATACGCAAATGATTTGCGACAGGCAAGTTGTAACTTCTCCTGACGGATTTTCTCATAACGCGTTCAAATCTAGTTAATAGGTAATTATTATTACCGATTCATCCTCATCCAGTCACAATAAACAGCACGCGTCCATAAAATTGCGCCGCAGAGAAATAAACTCCGAGCAGAAACCTCGTCAATACGCGAAATTGGACATTTGTCATATAATAATATTCTGCCTTGACCTGCTGATAGTTAACCAGTCCATGAAATAAGGACTTCCAATCACAGACATACAGCATTCTTATCTCAATATCAATACAAGAAACGCGTTCAGTAATACAACTGTTAAAGCCACGTTTGAACATTCACACAATCAACGAATATTTCGTAAAATATTTCGTTAATAAAGTTAACCCATAAAAATCGGTGTTTCTTCTAGCAATAGTCGAAATTTCAACGGCAGTTGTGGTCTGGTTACATAGACTAAACGAGATACAAAACGCTCGTTTTGTTGTGGTATAATATATTCCATTTTTATTTCCCGCAACGCTATCTATTCATACGACACACGAACACAAACATGGTTCATAAACAATTTGAATATATTGTTTCATAAAATGAGGATTGTGTATCTTGTTAAATCTATGTTACCAGACCACATCTAGCAATGAAATTTTTTATTTAAACTATGAGTGCACTAGCCTGAAACGTAAAGGCTAATCCAAATAATTGGAGTAATGCATTTATCAATTATCATATATAGTATTATAAACTGTTTTTTCGAAATATCATACTTAATGACTTATAAGTTCAACGAATGCGTTATCAATTTAGTTTATGAATTATAACCAATATGTTATGCAAATAATAACACGACTCTGTCACAGTTTTTACTGTTCAAACCATTCGGCTACTCCGACGGATTGCCTTATACATTCCTTATTGTATCTATCATGATGTGATTTAAATTTGGTTAAATGCAGAGCATATCCTCCATTACGCCGGAAACCTGCGGTATTTTAACGCTTCCATGTAAACAACTCATTTTAGTATTCATGCTTTAACAGTTGATGCAAAACAATGCGTTATTCCATTATCACGCTAGCCATACATACGACACCCACCCAATGAATGTGCATGAATTAAGCACACAAATGAAGACCAACAATGTGAACGGACCCAGGGTGCTTTAAATGTTCAGCTCGATGGTACACAGTTATCAGAAAACAGTTTCATATAACCGTTAAAAACATGGTAACATATTGATTTCGATCCATCGCAGAAATCTGTTGTTGTTTGTGCGTGTGTGAATATTCATTCTTTTATAAATGCCTGAATGAACTGAATATCTCACTATCTTTTCAAAATGTATTAGATGTTTTCATAATTTATTATTATATTATATTTTCTTGGGGAGAACAACAAAGGCGAGAGCAAAAATATAAGTTTATATTTTAAATCAATAATATGGAGACTGAACTCCATGCAAACAGACCATAACAGAACAGAAGCTTATACAACTGCATAACTTTTTAAATACCTATTCTCAAAGCTACCAGCACACATCAGGACGCTCGCCTATTGCATTTTTTTTGCAATTAGAAAGCCAATATATGGTACAGGCCCGTGTGAATCGAAGCTTGATCAAACCATATGACTTCTCGATAACATGACAATTGTGCTTTAAAAGTACTAACTTGAAGGCATTTAAATGCATTGAACAATTAAATTAAAATATTATTTACTGCCGGTTATTGAGTAAGAATACACAATTTTCAACATAAAGTAGCTTAGGCTTAAAATATAATAAACACTGTTCTTGTAAATGAACTCCGCATTATAATAAACTTAATCACATTTTTGAATGTTGAAATCAGAGCCCTTTCAATATTGAAAAAGTACTCCATTGATATTTCTATTGGTAACAAAACGGTCTAAAATATATAAAAAAAAACAGTTTCAATAGTATCGTATTCGAAACAACTTTTTAAGTATTTAAAATTCAGATAATATTTCTTCACTTTGTTTCACAAGAATACATCAAATGTAAAACCCATAAGCCTGCTTTTTGTGTAAAGCATCTCATCATGGGGTTTCAAAGTGTTGGGAAAGTTGATGAACTCATTGGACATCGGAAATTGTTTCATTACTCGCCCATATAATAGGCTAATGTTCAGGTTATCGAGAAATCATCAAGCTCCGATTCATACGAGCCTGTTCCTCATGTTGGCTTTTTCATTTTAAACCAAATGCAATACACTTTGTTCACATGTGTGCTGGTAGCTTTGAGAATATGTATTTAAAAAAGTTATGCAATTGTATAAACTTCTTTTACTCTGGCAACTTTATTTAAAATGTAACTAAATGTGTGTCTTGTCTATAGAACGAGATGAAGCGGAAGTCAACGTCATTCTTGCATAACGATTTTAGAAGCGCACCATAGCAGCAGTTGTCATCTTCTGCGATGTTCTGTCACCGGTACTCACCGAAAATTCCAGACATGTCTGACTATTCCGGATGGCTGAAACTTCAGAAACATATTAACCAGCGAGGGAATTGGCGCATCTCCATATTTTGGTTCAGTTTTTGCCGATATAAGTGGATGTTTTAGACAAAATCGGAATGTTGGGGAATATGTGTGCTCATACGGACACAGTTTTACTGATCATTTACACGTTAATCAAACCTTGCTACACAATATTATATATGATAAACATATATTTACCCAGTTTGTGTAAATCAAAATGGAAAATGGACACATCTGATAAAAAATGTATATGAAATGTTTGCGTGTGCTTAACCCAACTGCTCGGATTTTTTGCTTCTTGCAGACATATACTTCCCAGGCTCCTGCTAACCAACACCAAGCTTATAGTGCCTGTGGTATTATTTACACGCCCCCTGAAGATAAACTTTATACCCAGTTTGACCTCTTTGATTATCCGTGTCAGTAAACTAACAGCAACGCTCTAATTAAAACTATTCTGACAACAAAATATATTAACCATCGGCATGGAGCAATGAAAGTTATGATAGAATGATCGAAGGATATATTATCATGCATAGCACAAAAGGTGATCATAACGAATTCGCAGTAACTCTATTGCAAATATGTAAGTATTAATCATATGATAGTTTTAATGGCAGCTGAACACAAGAATCCAACACAAGAAGTAAAAAGCTTAAAGGGAAGTGTTCACAGATTTTGACATATTTTGAAATTTGTCACTAAATGCTTTAAATTGATAAATGTAAACATCATGACTAAAAAACTCCAGTATAAAACAAGAATACGATTGAAACAATGGAAAAACGTGGTCCAAACCTCTACTCGAACCACTGACCCTTGGCTTACACCACTCGACCATCCGTGCTGCTTCAGTTCATGGTGTATTGTATACTGTTTATAAGCAATCTAGGTAGTGTCACAAAATATTACGATAAAAACAGAACTATTCAATCGTTTCGTTTGATCACGCTTTATAATTTTCAGGTTTTTTAATCGTCAGAAGATGCAAAAAAATCTTATTCTAGAGCATGGTAAATGTTCAGTATTATTGTTTCCTATAAATAACATAATAACAACGAAAATTTGCAATCTGAAATAATTTTGTTCATTTTTGTCAATTTACCAAACCGTGAACAGGTCCCTTTAAAGCTGAAAATGAACAATTGAAATTTGAAATTAAAACATTTCGAAAATTTAGAAAATGCGTACATTAAGTTAATAGGTTGTCTATAACTTTATGAAATGATCACATGAAATTTGAATTTAAAAACACGAATATCTACATTTATTAACAAGGCTGTGTTTGAATTTGTTTGACTATGGCTTTAAATATGCTGTGTGTTTGTGAGTGTATGCTGTGTTGTTTTGACTGTGACAAACACTCATCATATCATCACAAAAACACAGCATATCATCACAAACACACAGCATATCATCACCAATACAAAACATACCATCAGTATCACAGCATACCAAAACGAACATACAGCGTACTATGCCAACTACACAGTATACTATTATATGCACATACCCTGTGATTTAAACCCACATCATTTCAATGAAACAGTAAATATAAAAATAGTAAACAGAAGACAGACGAGGCGTTCCATACATAATAATAGCCCAACTCAGTGTTTGCATGTAGGCGTACAATGTTGGAAAATGCTCATCAGCCTGTGCAGATTTCATCATACGACACATACACGGTCTTGGTTTTGATACGAGAACACGTGTCGGTATCGGCATAAACTTGTGAGATATAAAGATAATTGAAGAATAATTATTAATATTTGATACATGAAATCATGTTAAGATTATTATTGAAGTGTATATATCAATCGTTCATCGTTCATTTTCACGTTGACATTGAAATCGTATATACTCGCTTTAAGATGCAATAGTAAATTATACAGTATGGGTTGTTGTCAGCCTAATTCGGATCTTATACAATTAATTATTTACAACAAATGGTCAGATAACTGTTACAGTCAACATTGAAACTTCATCTACATACATATTCATATCCGTTAGAGTAATGTATAGACCATCTACATACATATTCATATCCGTTAGAGTAATGTATAGACGACTGGTCATTGATAATGTGTTTGGATTTTCGCTTTTCCTTTATTCGTAGGTATGAGTGAATAATGAAATATAATATTATTTTGTGTAGAGCATCGTTTAAAATGAGGAAAGGTAAATTATGAAAAAAGAACAGATAACATCTCAGTAACTTTTTCGTGCAATTCACTCATTAAATGATATTTTAGTTGTATTATATACATTCTTAATACACATCCAGACGACTACTTTGTGTTCTGCGTGTGCAATGCAGCTCTTCCACTTTTGTATTTCTATATGTAATCCTGTCCTGTGAATGATCTTCTACTAGTCTGAAAACCTATAATAAGCAACATCCGATAATGGAATCAAGTGGAATAATAATTGGTTTTATTTCCTCCCGACCTGCCGATTTATTGCAGCATTAAACCAATTTGCTTTCCAGAATAACGGCATTCCCGACAGCTTTCGCAACTGATAAACCCGGTTAATGAAACCTGGCACTCAATTAATTAATCACAAAGTGCAAATGACTCAACACTTCGTATGTATCTTCAAAATGATCACGAAAGCGTGTTGAACTGTTTTATATAACAGATTAACATTTAAATCATTACCATCAATGCAGTAACTTAACAACGCCTTATACTCCCTTAACGGGCAGAAACGGGAATCACGTGATCTAAGTTTGGGACAACGTTATGTAAAGAAAGGTAATACAGTTGTTCAAGATTTTCTTTGTAACAGATCTTAATACCTACAAAGATACAACGTATCTCGATGCTTCTCCGGATATGCTAGGCAGAAAGTACGAGATCTTAGCAAAGTGGTTCTTCTTTAATACCACTGTGAGGTCCTTTCTGGTAACGCATAGAATACTCTGAGTAATAAAAGAGCAATACGGTGGTTTTCATTGGAGATGCTTGAAAGGTACATTTTTAAATCATTGTTTGTGTTAAGATGCCTATAAAACAAAGCTCTTCTAGATGCCGTTAATCGTAAATTCATACTTTGATGAAAAACAATCTTTAATTCTTTGTTTGAAAAATGACAAGAATACATTTTTTGTCCTTCCCCTTGGTGTATCCATACCTCTACAAACCCTAAATTTGACAACAGTAGATGCAACGAACTTACCCAGCTTTTTTTAGACGGTTTCAATTCCAAGTCAGGTTTTATCATATTATATGTAAGGTTAATATACTTATTTTCTTTGCTCTCAATTATTTTAAACCAGTATTATTATTTTTTATATATATACTTTCAATAAGTGAATGTTGCCCTTACTAAAAGTAAACGAAATAATTTTGAGTTGCCCTTTTAACACCTAAAATATTTTTTCATTTGAAGCGTAATACTGGCCGGATTAACGACGTATTTCTACAACAATAAAATATTAACTGATGCAAAATCAGCATACATGTCACATCAAGAAGTGTTATTTCCTCTAATATACACAATAAAGACCGTACGATATAAATGGTTAAACATGAGAGGTGCTTTGATAATAAGACCATAATGTGTCCAAACGTGTTTTTTCCATGCAATTCATAAAATGTATTTTTTTAACAGAAACAGAACTAGAATAAAACATAATTTACAATATGTGATATTTTATTAACAAGTGCAACTATAGAAGATGAAACATTCCAATCGACTTATCCAGGATTATGTTAATGTAAATTTGAATGCTGTCTCGCATTTATATCGATCAAGCCGATTAATTCAAGTGTCTGAAATGTCGGGCAATCCTATCCTTCTTAGACTGATTGCATGCGTAGACACGACTTGTAAATAGTTGCTCATACTCATGCCCGTCGTGGACATCATTCTGATTAATACAGGAACCGTCAGCTGGCTATTAGTCGCCTACCGGTTTCATGTTTGAATTATGTACCAAATTACATCGTAATAATAAAGTGACAAATGACCATTGAACTTATTTTCGAAACTGTACACTTATACATATAAATGGCAACTGAAAGATAATGCACCGGTACGAGAAACTTCTGTATAGCTTGCAATAGTGTCAAAGCCGTATTTCATTATTAATCAGGTAACAACAGCTATTTGTTTCTCTGATCGTTTTATTTTCTGTTTTGCATTTGCCTTATTTTTACTACAGCTTCTCCATGTGAAACTATGAAGACACATTTGTGTCGCGTTCTGATAAAACTGAACAAAATGTATGTGCGTAAATTGTCATCCCAGATTAGCCTGTGCAGTCCGCACAGGCTAATCAGGAACAAATATTTCCGCTTTTATGGATTTTTTCGTTTAAATGATGTCTCTGCTTAGCGAAAATAAAATTTAGGCGGAAGTTGTCGTCCCTGATTAGCCTGTGCTGACTGCACAGGCTAATCTGGGATGACAATTTACGCACATGCATTTTGCCCAGTTTTCTCAGAACACGACACATTTAATCTAGTATCTTATCTATGGTATGAAGACGCTCGCTTACTGTCTCCTCGTAAGTATCATATTACATTAGGATGTCCCTACATTATTGTAAAATAACAATACCACAAATTAGCAAAGTATATTATTTAACGAAACAAAATCTAAAAATATTCAAACACTAAGGAATGCAGATAACCCATTATTAAAATATAATATTCGTTATTGGAAGAGTTATGTTGTGCATTGATGGTTGAGCTAAACTACTAAAAACATATATTTTCTTTGCTGATAGAGGTGCATTAGTAATAATTTCGGAATACTGCATGGTCCGATGGCTTGCCCCCGTGCATGTAGTGGTGTTCCTAATGAGAAACGTCTAGTCAGTAATAAGCATCCTGAGTGAATTTAAGAACAAGCCTTGCAAACCAATGATTATATTCAATCGTTTCAGCTGCCCAGGTGGCCTAATATAACAGAACATTCTGTCCATGTGGTCTTATATAACAGAACATTCTGTCCTAGTGGCCTGATATAAGACAGCAATCTGTCCTAGTGACCTGATGTAAGATAACAATCTGACCTAGTGACCTGATATAACAGAACATTCTGTCCTAGTGGCCTGATATAAGACAGCGATATGTCCTAGTGACCTGATATAAGATAACAATCTGACCTAGTCACCTGATATAACAGAACATTCTGTCCTAGTGGCCTGATATAAGACAGCAATCTGTCCTAGTGGCCTGATATAAGACAGCAATCTGCCAAGCGTAGACGATCCTTTGACAGACTTGGCGGAAAGACATAATTATTATCGTAAGAGATTATTTCAATAGGACTCATACAATGCCATATGATGACAAATGAAACATACGTTCTATTGGGTATGAATATTCTTAACTGACATTAAATATACGTTACGTATATTTAAAAGATACGGTATCTTTGAAACACTCTATGCAAGTAAGAAACGTCTCGCTGTAATAATTGGAGTGACAGCATTTTACTCTTTGTTGATATGGCATCAAGATCATTCCACATGCATATGGTATCGTGTGCAAACAATACATATTCATTGAACATACGATTAAAACATTAAAGTAGTCACTTACTGAAATTTTAGACAATAATTATTACACCGCGCGATAAGTAACAACATTACGAAAATAAACTTACGCCCGCATAATGACACAAAAGGTTTTGCGAAAAGTAACTAAAACCTACTCCAATCCACCTAAACACACATAAAAAGAGATTACAAATGTGAAACAACTGCCGAAATTAATTAAACAATGGGATTGCATCAACCTACCCCGAACACACATAAAAATAGATTGGACAATGTGAAATAAATACCAAAAATCATTAAACAGCGAGATTTCTATATTGTATTAGTATGTTTTATTTTATGTAAGTTTTATACGAATGGTCTTAAAAAACAGAAACACACAATCATCGCTTAGTGTTAAGTAACGTTTTGAATTTATAAATGTCAAAGTACAATCGGTATTTTCAGTTTTTTTTCAACGACCGTACTGTTTCTTCTCTCCCGTGTATACACTAATCTCAACTGTACAATTATGTTAGAAAATCATCATTTCGCTGTTAACGCCATTCCCAAGGGAATTGTAGAAATGTTCAGAACCTTGGAATTGTGGGAGTGGTGAGGATGGGTTACATCGTCTGTTAACCCGTCTCTGTTGGACTACTACCAACGGAGGAGAACAACTCTTACGGACTTCAAATACCTTGCACATATGGTTGCAAAAAGTGACTTCTCGTGCAATTACATGACATTAACTGGCCGACTTAATTGGATTGCTTGGGAAAGGTGTTTCTTCGGGCAAAGAATCTTATTAGTGTTCATACATATTCAAGCTAAAGTGAAATACTACCATTTTGATAATGTCAAAGCACTTATTTACTAACTTTAAACAGTCGCGATTTAGTATATAAGATCGATGTGAAAATATGTTTAACAATTATATTATTTCGAACTATATGTTCCTTATAATATATCGATATATGTAACATAATTAAAAGGTTCAAGATTAGTAGCCATTAAATAGTAAGAGTTGCGTGCCACATAGGAATTGTCCAGTTTGATTCCTCGGAAGGTGATTACATGCGTGCTGCTTAAACAGGAATTTCTTTGAAAAACAAACTGTGGTTGTATGAGTTTTACATCTAGAAATTGTTTGGAAAATTATATCAACATAATTCACGAAGGACGCGGAATTTATGAAGTGTTCAGGCGCTACATATCGTCCAAATACCGCGTTTTTGCACTCGTATAAGTTACTGTTAAGTTTGATATCTCGGTGATGAAACGTTGCCTGTACAAAAAAGCTCAGAACCCAAACGCATATCACAGGTATCGGTAGTGAAGCAACCGTAATGAAACAATGCTGACTAAAACCAAAGTCCACATCTATTACAATTGTTCAACAAATAAAATACTAACAATTATGATCGAGGATTGAAGATAAAAAACATTCAAGCATACGGGTGTATACATTTTATGTTTTTACATAGGTGACCTATAAATGTGTTAATACAACACAGATGCCCCCGCTGTTTGTCCCTGGACACCAATATGAAAGTCTATTTCAAAATTTTGATATTGAGCTTTCAGCGAGCACCATGGTTGTTGCATTCGGCATGTCGGCTTGATATGATGACACACTTAGCAAATATATTCCAAAGTCCAATCTTGCACGATAAAGCAATAGACCTGACATGTACACAAACATATCAATATTACCATATCATGCCTGTGTTAAAGCGTCAAGCGTTGATGTACGTCGTCTTGGTATGATAAAAGTGTTGGCCAGTTTGTTTTTGAATTCCCATAATTCTTGACGAAGTTTTTGGCCGGACAAGGATTTGTACTGTCTCGATACCCATACAAAAATATGCGCAAACTCCAAGTTACCACTGCAATATCATTCTGTAATATTCAAACCAGAAGCCCGGCTGGACCAAATTAATTTCATGCTGATTTCAACTACAAACCCATCATTGTTATTAGAATACCATTCAAAGACATACACCATCACTTTCTCCCACTATTTATACCCATAAAAGTTGCTTTGTAAAAACACATTTTAAAATATTTATTTATGTGTACTGTTAACCCACATGCATATGGAGGGCATTGTATATAATATTTTTGAAAAAGTAATTTAAAAATGGCATGACGAGTACCCACTGCACCTTGACAGCGAGCGATATGGTTGGTGCACGCGACACGTCAATTTGACGTAATGATCATTGATACCAATTCATCTTGAAATCCCATTATGCACGACTCCGTTATGGGCCTGACACGAACATGTCCTTTTACTGTGTCCATATAAGTGCCATTGAACACTCACGTGTCCACTATGACAGAAACTGTAAAGCAAGCAGTATAGTTATTGCACGCGAAACGTCGTCTTGATATGATGATGATTTGTGTATATTATTTCGAAATCGAATAATGCACGACAACGTTATAAACCGGATACCCCCTCCCACAACACACACATATACTCACACACACGCATACATACACACATACAAATAAAAAGACTTGGATATGAACGTTTGTAAAACGAAATACTCTAAACACAGTATTACCAGCAATTGTGTACGTTTTAGTATGTGTTAAGTTTACAATGTCAATGTCTATGAATTGTTAAGGGACTTGTTCACAGTTTATCAAAATGAGAAATTTTCAACTTTTTGTCACAGATTCAAGAAATACATTAACAATGTACATCAGTGAGCGAAATAACACTGATGCCGCAGACTTACACTGAAAATACACTTTCGCTTACGAAAAATCATCGTTAGAAATTGATAAAATTATGAAGCGTCTTAGACGCCGAACGATTTAAAAATTTCGATGTTTTTGTGTTATCATTATATTTTGTAACAACACGTGGATGTTTATACAAAGTATAAAATAAATGGCAACCCATGTGAAGACGGATGGTCAGGTCCGCACATAATGTGGTCTTAAAGCCTCAACGGCGACCCGAACATTAACTCTGATTTACAAACACACACACACGTGAAGACGGATTGCTGAGTGGTTCGGCGCTTGGCTTTTACTCCTTGGGTCAGTGGTTCGAGCCATGGTGTGGTTAACTTTTTTTCTTTCTTTTTACGTTTATTCTTGTTTTTATATTGGGGCTCTTTAGTTCTGATGTTTATATTTATCAATTTAAAGCATTTAATGACATACTTCAAAACATGTCAAATTATGTGAACAAGTCCCTGTAGAAGTTATGAAAATTATTACTAAACGTGAATTTGCTAACTACCATAAATGTAATGACTTTCAAATGCAAATTCCCATTTTATGATCATAATAACTTGAAGGAATTTATAAACATTGTAATCCTTCTACTGAAGTATTATAAAGTATCGTTTTTAAACAAAACATGAAGCCGCAATTTAGTTTAGAAAGTCAGAAAAAATCTGAAGGACTAAGAGTGTTGTAATAGAAGCATTCGATTAAAAACTCCGGTTGTTTGTATACTGATATAACATTAAATTCAACAGCTGTTTATAACTTCTTTTATTGAGACCTATGCAGACCATTGAGTACACGTGGACTAAAATAATGACGATAAATAACTTATTTTAGGATATAGATAAGAAATCAATGAAGATAGCTATGGTAAATGGTCGCGGAATAATGAATAACGTGTTTCATTTGACGCTACAGTTATTTGACTATAATCAAATATAACCATATCAATGAAATAAATATGAGACGTAGCATTTCAACAACATAGCATGGGAAGTGCACTGAATTGAATTCCCAGTGTTCATGCATTATTCAGTTATAACGTGGCTTGTCTGCATTCAAACTGTCAGACTATCGTTTCATCCTTCCCACTACTTGTATACGAGATTGGGAGGGGCAGCGTTAACAATGATGCAAGCGTTAGTGCGAAACTAATCGACTCCAATAAAAACTAATACATGATTTAAGCACACCTAAGTGTATATAATGTATAATACGATATTATTCGTGAAACATTTTAACAAAAATCAAGAATGTATGAACGTTGGTGAAAACAATACGAGAAATAAAATGCTTTTGATATATACTATGTCGTTTTGGCTTTCTTTTCTATGTATGGTGAACTCCATCGCACTTAAAATGTGGGAGGTCCAAAGGCGAGTTTCTTCTAATTATTATTTTTTGATATGATTCACGGTGAATAAATTAGTAAATGATAAATAACAAATCGACATTGAAAACTTCCAAACTAGTCCTTATACATTTTTTTATATTTTTCAAAGATGTCGGATAGCGCGTATTGTCGTTGTTTAAGTGTTTCTTGTCTACAATAAATTATAATGTTATACGGTGCGTATTTAAGCGTAGCCTGTTAACTCTTTAGTATTTAAACTGATAGTTCCTTAATCTAACGGCAATACATGATTGAAAAATTAACCACAAAATAACGATCTGTCAATATACGCGTGTGTTCGTTTTTGAGCGCTTTTTGATGAATATTTCTTTCATGACGATTTCTCTGTTACTACGTTTTTTCACAGTGACAACTTTTAAGAATATTATAATAGAAAACTAAAATCAAATATTTTACTCAACGTATATAAACACGCGCCGTAAATGTGTTGGCAATAACTTTTTGAAAGTATTATACCGAATTAACAGACAATATGATCATTTCAGTGAACGTGATGTAAATATGGGAAGTTAATTAAACAGCATGGTAGCTCTTACAGATAAAAACACAGAAACATTCACATTTCAATTTACATGATACGACAGTGTGCTTTCTTTTATTTTTATTTTAAAGTTATTAAATATGAGGCTCGATTTGTGAAAAGGGGGTGCAATGCATGTGCGTAAAGTGTCGTCCCAGATTAGCCTGCACAGTCCGCACAGTCTAATCAGGGACGATACTTTCCGCTTAAACTGAATTTTTGTCAACAACAAACTTCTTTTAAACGAAAATGCAATAAAAGCGACTGCACAGGCTTATCCGGGACGACACTTTATGAACCTGCATTATATCCTCGTTTAATTCAGAATAATTCAGACTGTATTAGAAATAAATCGTTTTTACTTATTCTTCTCCCAGAATGCACCCATTAAAGCTGAAACATATCTATAATACATTAACCGTTCATTGAACTTACTTTTAGTTATTTGTCAAAAAGTGCAACCGTGTCATCACAGTTTACTATACTTGTAAAGATACTATTTCACTATTTGTTCTAAGGAGAACACCGTTGAACTATAAACGGAAGAAAAGTGTCAAATAAAACATGATGTATGTTGATTAATTAATACAATTTAAACCAATTATTTCGAACGCATGCGAAAATGATCAGGCATAAGAACTAAACATGTTAATAAACACTGTTAAAGCTGGAATGTTTTCATAAATTATCACAAAAGAAACACAAACTTCAACGCAGGTGAAGTCCGTAAATCGTTATAAATTGTCGGAATTTGCTGTATAAACGGCTCTCATATATGTCAACATCTCATATACGTACCATAATTATTATTTTTATTTTTTCACCGAGTATGACACTTTCTGTTAATAATAATGCATACCGACACTGTCACATTTTACGACACATTACTGAGGCAATAATACACCTATATAATACACCTACATTAAAACACCTCACTCAAACCTTTTTAAAAAGTCGTTTAGTCACTCTGGTATGGAAAAATGGAACCGCATACCGGTAAGTATTCGACAATCTCTCACTCTCAACACTTTCAAGCATAGGCTTAAAAAATAATTCCTTATTTAGGCGCAAAATGAGTCTCACGCGTAGTAACATTTTCTGTCTTTCTCTTATTCAAAAGTCAAATACTCCATAAGTGTTGTAATGATTACTGTAAATTTAATTTCGGCAAACAAATATATACATATTGCTTTTTCTAACTATTTATTTCGCAAGGAGGTGCAGGCTATTCTTTATAACAGTTGTGTGATTTCATATCCTATTGTGAACACTGGTCATGAATGTTGATTTCTGTAATTATAATATTCGTGTATATCATCCACTTTCTGTCAATCGTAAACTATTTCAAAAATAATGTATTTCACGTTTGTAAACTCTGACTTTGTACAATAATGTACGCGGCTGTTCTTGTTTACTTCTTTTTATTGTCATTTGTTGTGTTAATTAATATATAGGAGTTGTCATATCATACCATATTTTATTAAACGAGTTCAGGAATTTTGTTAGTAAGCGAGCCTTTGGCGAGCTTACTAACGAATTTCCTGGACGAGTTTAATAAAAATATGGTATGATATGACAACGAGTGTCAGATCTTTTTTATCACATGGTTTTAAATGAGCAAATTAAATAAATATTTACGCAAACATAATGATAAATCCCGAATAATGTTTACATTTCGTGACGTCATTTGACGTTGCAACGTCATTTCAGCAAATAAACAAAATGCGATTGGTCAATAAACGAAAACTAAGCCAATGAAAACGCTTAAAAAGTATATTACACATGTGTAATATAAAAATATATGTAATGGTTATATTACATGGGAAACAGGGTATGGCATGTGATAAA
>VMBQ01000500.1:189165-219062 GCA_007657795.1 Dreissena rostriformis | reverse complement strand
GTAGTAGTAGTAGTAGTAGTAGTAGTAGTAGTAGTAGTAGTAGTAGTAGTAGTAGTAGTAGTAGTAGTAGTAGTAGTAGTAGTAGTAGTAGTAGTAGTAGTAGTAGTATCGATAGCGTTACAAAACATTCAATCAATTCACGTTTATAAACGCTTTAAATTTTAACAGATTTGCAAAACCATTTATGGGATATTAGAATAGACGTAGTTTTCATAATTACACTTGTGCAAATCTGCAAATCGAATGCAAGCATGACCAATGTGCTCAAGTGATTTTGTAATAAAATGCTTGCAAACATACACACAATAAGGTAACAATATACGAGTTATTACATTTATCCCATTAAATCCGTATTTGATTAGTAATTATTAGAAACCAGAGCCATATTTACTTGAGTGTCGCTCTGTGAAAGGGGTTGAATGCATGTGCGTAAAGCATCGGTTACAGATAAGCCTGTGCAGTCCGCACAGGCTAATCAGAGACGACACTTTTCGCTTGTTTGTATTTGTCGTTTTAAGGAAGTCTCTTTGTTAGCGAAAATCTACTTTCGGCGGAATGTGTCGTCCCTGATTAGCCTGTGCGGACTGCACAGGTTATTCTGGGACGACACTTTACGCACATGCAGTAAACCCTTTTTTTCTCAGAGCGTGTCTCATTTGTATCGTAACAACTTAACAGAGGAAACGAAAACTTCAAACTGTGTGTGGCTTCATCGACACATTGTTGCGTTGAAAATTAAATGCATTGAGCTTGCATGCATAATTCAAACTGAACTAGAAATCATGCGTCAGCGAATGCTTTTACTAATTCTTCTCCACAATACACGCATTAAAGCTAAATATAACGGTAATTTATTAAGAATCCATTGAACTTCACATTTAATTATTTGTGAATTACTGCAACCGTGTCAGAACAGTTTACAATACTTGTATTGGTACTATCTCACTAATTGAGTTCGGCAATGCCACATATGAAATTCTTGGTTATTGCAAAAAAGTATAAAATGTCACGCATTTAAACCTATTTTAACATGCATTTTCGGCATCTGCGTTGAAATAATAAACAAACAATCACATAATTTTATACAATAATCTGCACTTGAAAGAAGTAAAATACGTGTATTTGTATATATGTATATATTATATATACATATATAATGTACTCAGATGTGAATCAAGATACTTGTTCCACTGATTTCATGATAATTGAATGAAGAACCAAACTTAAGCAGGTACTTTAAGTTAATTAAAGGATGAACTAAATATATGTTATTTCCAAGACATGTACAGTAAATATATAATAAATAAGTGTTGAAATAAGCGTTTTATAATTCTTTACAGCATTTAAAAATATATCAATTGCGACACAAAAATTAAAATTTAACGTTATTATGACCACAGACCTAGACACGTAGTGTAATTAATTGATCTAAATTGCTTCAATAGTATTCATGTAAGTAAGATTATACATTGTACTGAAGTCAGAAACCAATCTTCCTTTCGTCTGACAGGTTACTCAGTTACTTCCAATCTATATCATCTCCTCACATGGAAAAAACACCCGTGCTCTTTGTGTGATTTTTATATTTCCAATAATTTCTCTTCCAGTCACATTTTACAACACGCTTCCATTTCAGTTTCACATCCGATAAACTAGCGCCATCTGGGTTATCCGATCAGGAACATTACCGCTGCGCTGGTGGACATTTTTCTATTAGAAGACCATTGAACAATAACCGGAAGAAAAGTGTCAAATAAAACATGATTAATATTGATTTATTAATACAAGAAAAAACAATTATTTCGAACACATGCGACATGTATCACGCATTGGAACTAAATATGTTAATGAACTCTGATAGTGTACGGTTTAGCTGGGAATGGATTTTCCTGTTTTCATAATTTTTCATAAAATGACAACCAAACTACAACGCCCATTAATCATGTTTTGAAATTCTTGGAAGTTTAGGTATAAATGGCTCATATATATGTCAACATCCCATATGCGTACCATCATTTATTTGATAGGTTTTCACTGAGAATGACACTTCTTTTAATTATACATTCTTTATGTTTAATATTATTTATCGGATTTTAATGTGTCATGGAATTTCCTACGATCCGTGAAATATTATCTGAAATCTGTTGGTTAATAATTCATACCGACACTGTCACATTGTACGACACATTACTGAGGCATTAATAGGTAGCGTCGGAGAACATTCAATCAATACACGTCTATAAACGCTTTAAATTTAAACAGAATACAAACCATGATATGTGATATTAGAATAGAAGAAGCAATATAATAGCACATGTGCAAATCTTCAAACAGAACGCAGACATGACAAATATCAACAATTGATATTGTAATAAAATTCTTTTAAAAGTATCACATAATAAGCTTACAGCATACAAGTTATTGCATTTATCACATTACATCCATATTTGATTAATTACAAGGAGAAACAAGTGCCACATTTACTTGAGCCTAGCTCTGGGAAAAAGGGTTTAATGCATATGCGTAAAGTGTTGTCCGAGATTTCCGCTTGTATTGTATTTTTCGTTTAAAGGAAGTCTCTACTAAGCGAAAATCTACTTAAGACTGAAAGTTTCGTGATATTCAACACGGCATACTTTCATCATCATTATATTAATGTAGCAATGTTCCAATTCGAATATGTGTACACGTAAAGAGTAAGCATAAAAAATATGTCATATAATCAGGAACGTTAATAAACGTATAATAGAACAGATATTTTTTCTATTTCGATTATTGGAATGTGCCAAAACGTTATTCACAACTGACATACGTATTAAGTCAGATCAGTGTGTAGCCGTCGTGTCTGCATAAGTATCATGCACAATGGTTTACATTAATGACATTCAGATCCGCAGTCTTTTGATTAAGTAGTTCGGTCAATACATCTTGGGGACAATCATTCAAATGTCTAACGACAGACGACTTCATGTTTTACACAAGTGTTCTATTGTTATAATTAGGTTTTGTAAAAGCGGTGTTTAATTATTGTGTCTTCACTTCAATTTTGAGTACTTATTATTGCTTAAGGTTACAATCTGATCAAATCAATAACATTAAAACAGCTTTTGATTGTTACAACATTTAACTAGTAATTAGTAAGAAAATGATTAATTTCCTGAAACTTATGACAAAGAATCTAGTTTTTTTTATTTTATTTTTCCATGTCACATTTTTTGTATTCATTTTGCACAATATGTCTTTTCCCATGCATAGAGGGGAGCTGCGTCTGACGATGTTGAGCGACTAGAAATACGGACATCTCTTTCCTGCGGCCACATATCTGTACACTCTCAGCCGCCTGATATCATCACCCACTGCTTGCGTGGAACGAATTATCAGTGATATGAGCAATCTCTCCACGTCATCGAGAAACAAGCTGAAAGAAGAAACCCACCCTGGATGGCCTGCTTATACTGTACGTGTGAGCAGATTTGACTGTAACAGATGTTGAAAACATTTGTGACATCTTTAGAAGAAATTACATAGACTTTAAGTTGTCGTGGGAAGTATGAAAATTATAATATGTGTCAGTAACATTAGTGCATGTATAATCATGTTATACATGTACATATCAGATACCAGTTTGGGTAAAACATGTTTGTATACTGAACTTCAGGTTGATGTAGGGTTATTAAACAGGTAATTCGTTGTTTTATATTATGGGAAGTTAATAAGTGTTATAAAACGAAAATAAAAATCCAACACAAGAAGTCGACAGCTTAAAAGTTGAAAATTAACATTTAGAAATTGAACCATTTTTTAAAATGTGTGACAAGTTTGTCTTTTACTTTACGAAAAAAGCACAAGAAACTTGAAATTAAAAACTTGCACGAATGTCTACATTTATTAAACAGGCTGTGCTTGATTTTTTTCTAAACCATGGCTTTAAATAATGTGTACACTGATTAAAAGAACAGTCTCAAAAAGTTAATTAAATTATGTTGAACTAACTGATAGAGCTATCGAATATTATGTGCCAAAACTAAACGAAAAGAATTACACCACTCAAAAAATCTCGCAAACAAATCAGAGATGAATGAAATGTTTTATGTATTAGTGACTTTGAAGTGCCGAAAGCTGATTCAAGTTAACACGATCTTCAGGTTTCAACAGTTCACAGTTTAAATTTATAACAGTCCTTAGTACCAGAAAAGTGTACTAAGTCATGAGTGTTTATTAACATTAAATGGTATCAATCATTCCACAAGAATAGCCCAATTCAGTTATGGCTCAAGATTATCATAGTAATATAATTGCGTACATATACGATCGTATTACATTTTTTTTGAAACAGATAAAACGTTCATAAATAATTTAATATGATAACAGTTGTGAATAAGTATAAACTGATAATAAACAATACGAGAGTTGTATTCAATTGCAAATAATTTTCTGCTGTACAGCAGACAACTCCTTTTTGTAAACAATACATGTACACTTTTCGGGATTCCCCGTTTGACTGCGCAAATTTGATCACACGACTCCTAGCCATAATGTTGGTTTTGAGACAAATACGAGTAAACGTTTCGGTATCGTCGTTAACTTGTTATATATACATTTCGTTGAAGAACACAATATTTGATTGATGGAATCATATAAACATTATTATTGAATTCTATACACAATTCCTCGTTCATGTTCATATGTTGGATTAAGATTTTAAAATTAAAATGTTGACACTGAAATCGTATATACGCGCTTTAAGATGCAATAAACATTATAAAATATTGGTTTTTGTAAAACAAAATATAATCTTAATGTTGGGATTTATTAGTAAAACGAAGAATGCGTGATCTTCTTATTATCGTGTATGTGCCTTTCAATGAAAAATGAGATTTTAGCCTAATTATATACAACCGTCTTAAAACTTCCTGAATAAACATCTAATAAACATCAAGAAGACCTACTACTTGTGCAATGCAGCTCTTCAGATTCCACTTTTGTAATTCAATACGTTAAACTGTCCTGTGATTGAGCTTTCACCCATCTGAAAACCCATATTGAACTACATCAGATGATGTAATCGAGTGGAAGAATAATTGGTTTTATTTCCTCCCAACCTCCGATTTATTGCAGTATTAACAAATTTGCTTTCCAGAGATGACGGCATTCCCGACAGCTTACGCAACTGGAAAACCTTGCTAATGAAACCTTGCCCTCAATGAATTAAGCACAAAGTGCAAAGGATTCAACATTTCTCATGTATCTTCAAAATGATCACGAAAGAGTGTTGATTAATATATCAGATAAACAGTAAAAGCATTACGATCAAGTCAGTAGCTTAAGACTCATTTTGCCTAATATATTCAATTATGTCGGAAGCCATGCAACTCTTTATGTCCAAAGGGAGAGAACCATATAAGACTTTTTCTTTAATTCTAATCCCTTTCGAACAAAAATATTTTATTAATATTGTATAATATTCTATGTATAAATGATGAATATTTATTTGCAGTAAATATGTTAAAATTAATCCCCCAACGGACAGAAAAGGGTATGATAAGTTTTGGACAACTAAATGTCAAGAACGGTAATACACATGTTCCTGATTTTGTGTGTTACAGTTCTTAATACCCACAACGAGACTACATACATGAATCACAATTTTACCCCTGATATGCTAGGTCGAAATAACGGGTTCATATTAATGTGGTTTTTCGGTTATATCGCTGTGAGTCCCTTTCTGGTAGCGCACATGCCATATGCGGGAATTATAAGCAAGTTAAGTCATGTACATGTAATGAAACATAAGAAAGAAAACCTGAATTTTGCTTATATAAAGATTAGGAGACATTTTTTGTTGAATGACATTGTTAAAATATTATTTTGAACATGGTCTTTATTTCTGTATAATGATGTTTTTTTTCCAAATTCATCAATTTCACAACTTGAAAATATCAAACGAAGGGATTGAAACAACACCTTTCACATAGAAAATTATGGTTTCTGTTATTTTGCTTTAATTTAAGAAATGTAGTACACATGTGTTTCTTTTTCATCAGTATTCAATTGATAAATTATGTATATGAACTTTAAATTCATTGCTGCATTTTTGCAACATAATTTTTATAATGGCTTTTTAGTGCATATAGTGAACCTATTATTCGCAATTTACACCATTACAAATTGTATCATATGATGCAAGGTAAAATATAATAAACGTAATCGAATACATGTACAATTAATTATTTTTTTTAGAATACAACTTCATATATGGAGTCTCAAAATGCATTGTTATGAAACGATATTTGGCACGCAAAACGCTGCATGTGCGCCCAATTATTTGATAGCTCGTGGAGATGATGGTTTTGAAGAAATATTTCAGTCTGCTAAATTATTGATATATATATATAGTGTTGTGTTTTTTCTGGACGGAATTAAATTCATCGACCATAGTTCATAGGAGTGGTTTCTGCATTACTTTCTCACATTTGTGTGTCTGAAGCAATAAATCACACGCAGGCGAATCAGACAGTTGCGTCGTGATGCAGTTCATGATATGTTACGGAATATCAGCGGTTTCATGAAGTAATATCGAATCCATCTTGGTGAATAATTTAGTGTAATTTTAAGACATCTTTTCAGTTAAAAGATATTCATCTGGACTTGTTGATCCAGGCATTTTTATTGGTAAAATACTATATTAATACAAACCATCCTCCACCATAATATGTTCAACTTGTGTTTATAGTATATAATAACAAAATAACCCCGTTATTGGCCACACAATCAAATTTGAGTATAATTTAAGGTGCAGTTGCACGATGTTGTTGTTCTTTCTGTACTAAAATACATTTCTAAATTGACCTTTTCCTGATACATTTTTATATATGACACATCTGTTGTTAATAAAACAATGTTTGGCGAACACATTGTGTGTTTATTAGTCACTAAAGAATACATGGCAAATTAAATATCAACATTGTTCCGTTCTGCTATAAAAATGAAACAAACTACAGACAGGTTTTAAAGTTAAACTTAAATTTTATGTTCCATGTTTAGATTAATATATATATTAATATTAATAGACTGTTAAACAGACCTATCGAACGATGACATGCGCAGAAACGACGGCTATAACACTAACTAAATTCTACATACCCTTGACCGTCTTTAACTACATTGTGATTAAAACAGGCACCATCAGATTGCTTTCAGTCCAAGTTTAATGTTTGAATTATGCACACATACAATCCAAATACTAATGTGACAAATGGCCATTGAACATGATTTTTAAATTGTACACTTGTACATATAAATGGCAACTGAAAGGTAATGCATCGGTATGAGAAATGTTACAGCTTGCAATAGTGTCAAAGCCGTGTTTGATTATTAATCAGGTAATTTATTTTTATTCTGATCGTTTTAACATTTGTGTTACAGTTGCCTTTTTTTGTCTACAGATAATACATATGTAAAATTGAGTGCACGTTGAATCTAGTATCTTATCCCTGGTATGAAGACGCTCGCTTACTGTCTCCTCGTAAGCATCGTATTGCATTTGGATGTTTATACATTATTGTAAAATAACAATACCACATATAAGGAAAGTAAATTGTAAAACAAAACCAAATCTAAAAAAAAATCAAACACTTTTGAAAATAAATTACCCGATAAAACAATATAATATTCATAAGTGAAATAGTTATGTAGTGCATTGATGGTTGAGCTAAACTACTAGAGACATATATTTTCTCTGCTGATAGAGGTACATTAGGAATAATTACGGAATACTGCATATTCCGATGGCTTGTCCCCGTGCATGTAGTTGTGTTCCTAATTAGAAACGTCTAGTTAGTAATAAGCATCCTGAGTGAATTTAAGAATCAGTCTTGCAATCCGATTATTATAGTCAATCGTTCCAGCTGCCCTGGTGGCCTAATATAACAGAACAATCTGCCCTAGTGCCCTGCTATCAGACAGCAATCTGCCAAACGTAGACGATCCTTTGACAGACTTTGCGAAATACATAATTATTATCGTAAGCGATTATTTCGATAGGACGAATTCAATGGCATACCATGACAAATAAAACATACGCTCCATTGGGTATGAGTATTCTTAACTGACATTAAATATACGTATCTTGTAAACACTCTATGCAAGTAAGAAACGTCTCGCTGTAATAATTGGAGCGACAACATTTTACTCTTAGTTGATATGGCATAATCATGTTAAAAAAATCATTCCACATGCATATGGTATCGTGTGCATACAATACATATTC
This sequence comes from Dreissena rostriformis, assembly GCA_007657795.1. Taxonomy (NCBI): domain Eukaryota; kingdom Metazoa; phylum Mollusca; class Bivalvia; order Myida; family Dreissenidae; genus Dreissena; species Dreissena rostriformis. The sequence goes on along the minus strand of VMBQ01000500.1, from coordinate 210,793 downwards.
ATTGTACATACGATTAAAACATGAAAGTAGTCAATTACTGAAATTCAAGACAATAATAAAAACACCGCGCGATAAGAAACATCAAACAAATTATCATAATGTGAATGCGAAACATGAAGAAATGTGCTTTATTTGTTTTAAGTATATGATTAAACTTTACAGAGTACAGTTCTAGCATAATGACACAAAAGGTTTTACGAAAATAAACTAAAACCCGATCCCACCAACCCACCCCGAACACACATTAAAAAAGATTGGATAATGTGAAAGAAATGCCAAAAATAATTAAACAGCTTTCTATATTTTAATAGTATTTCTATTTTATGTAAGTTTCATACGAATGGTCTTAAAAACAGAAACAGACAAACATCGCTAAGCGTTAAGTTACGTTTTGAATTTATAAATGTCAAAGTACAATCGGGTTTTTCAGGGTTTTTTCGACGGCAAGGCCGTACTGTGTTTTTCTCTTCCGTGTATACACTAATATCAACTTTAAAGTTATGTTAGAAAATCATCATTTCGCATTTAACGCCAATCCAAAGGTAATTGTAGAAATGTTCAGAACATTGGAATTGTGGGCCTGGTGAGGATGTGTCAAATATTCTGTTTACCCACCTCTGTTGAACTTCTAGGAGTTTTACCATTGTTCGACTTACTACCAACGGAGGAGAACTTCTCTTTCGGACTTCAAATACCTTGTGCATATGGTTGCAAAAGTGTCTTCTCGTGCAATTTACATGACATAAACTGGCCGACTATATTGGATTGTTAGGGAATAAGTTACTTTGGGCATAGAATCTTATAAATGTTCGTACATATTCAACTTATAGTGAAATACTACAATTTTGATAATGTCAAGGCACTTATTCATTAACTTAAAACGGTCGCGATTTAATATATAAGATCGATGTGAAAATATGATAAACAATTATATTATTTCGAACTATATGTTCCTTATATTATATATCAATATATATAACATAATATAGATTTTCAAGATTAGTAGCCATAAAATACTAGTATTAGTTGCGTGCCACATAGGACTTGTCCAGTTCGATTCCTCGGAAGGTGATCACATGCGTGCTGCTTTAACAGTAATTTCTTTGCAAAACAAACTGTGATTGTATGAGTTTTACATCTAGAAATTGTTTGGAGAATTATATCACCATAATACACGAAGGACGCGGAATTGCCGATGTGTTCAGGCGCTACATATCGTCTAAATACCGCGTTTTTGCACTAGAATAATGTACTGTGATCTCTGGATGAAACGTTGCCTGTACAAAAAAGCTCACAACCCAAACGCATATCACAGGTATCGGTAGTGAAGCAACCGTAATGAAACAATGCTGACTAAAAACAAAGTCAACATCCATTACAATTATTAAACAAATAAGATAATAACACTTATGATCGAGGATTTAAGATTAAATACATTCAAGCATACAGGTGTATACATTTTATATTTTTACATATGTGACCTATAAATGTGTTAATACAACACATATGCCCCCGCTATTTGTCCCTGGACAGAGAAATGGAAGCCAATTTCACAATTTTGATATTGAGCTTTAAGCGAGCACCATGGTTGTTGCATTCGACATGTCGGCTTCACTTCTTTATATTGATATGATGACACACTTATCAAATATATTCTTTCGTCCAATCTTGCACGATAAAGAAATAGACCTGACCTTCACACGAACAAATCACCTTTATACTATTACGACTATGCTTAAACTTCAAGCGTCCACTGTGATCTTGACTTGTAAGCGAGCAACACTTTTGATGAACATCGTCTTTGTATGATATATGTGTTGGCCAATTTATCCTTTCCCATACAAAGAATACGAGCAAACACCAAAACTTAGAGTCGTGGAGTCCAAGAACAAAGTTCAACTTGAAAGCAATCGATATGGTTGGTGCACGCGACACGTCAGTTTGATGTGATGATCAATGATCCTAATAAATCATGGAATCACATTATGCACGACACAAGTTTGGGCCTGACACGAACATTTCCTTTACTATGTCCATATAAGTGACGTTTGAACACTCACGTGTCCTCTATGGCCGTGACTTTAAAGCACGCAATAAAGTTATTGCACGCGACACGTCGTCCTTATATGAAGAGTATTTGTGTTTCCAAACCGAATAATGCACGGCCACGTTATTAGCACGACACAACATACCCCCTCCCCGACACTCACAAGCACGCATATATACACACAAATACAAATTCCCATATTCACCCCCTGTACGTCGATAATCCAAACTGAGTGGGATAATTCAAACTGAAGAAAAAAAGGCGACATAAATAAAGACTCCAGTCATTTATTTTTTAAGAACACGTGTATTTAAGGTAAGTTGTGACATAATAAACGTTTATTTTTGATAAAATGTTATTTGTCGGATACAATGCGCTTATAAACTCATAACAATTAAAAACAATTACGTCAAAATAACATGAATATGTTTGAAAATCTGGAAAAAGTAAATGAAATTGTCGAAAGTTTTAGGCCAAAAACAATTATAATCGAATGTTTTTAATGTTTTAATGCTTGGACTTATGTATTAACCTTTCATATATGTATGTACAAAATTTGATTGGCGTAAATGCTCGAAAACGCAATATATTCGTATTTGTTTGGGACAAGAATATACAAATTGGATAATGACCTAACTAGTGTATGGATAATTCCAGACTATTTTGAGTTTGGTTATTATCCACAGAAATGTTCATATCAGTTTGGATTTATCCATAAACTTTTATACCCGTCCTGCAAACACATGATTTTAACACAGAAACACACTAGGTGTTAAAAGTAAAATTTTAAAGGACATTCATGATATAATTTGGCATATCTCTGTTACAGTTTAGTTCGCTCTTTTGTCAATAAACGTGTAAATAATTTAACACATAGGTCGCATTTAATGAAAATTAGCATTTTCCGAAGACAAATTTATCGTTTTTTACTAGAAAACTATTAAATCGTTGCAAAACTCAAAACGCATGTGTGCGTCAGACATTCATTATCACATGTGTAGAACAATTCCGTCCTTATAGTTACTAAATTATAAAAAATGATAAAATAATCAACTACCTTTCAGTTTCAGTTTCAGTTTCGGCCAACATTTTTTTCTTCAGTTTGAATTATCCAACGCAGTTTGGATTATCGACGTACAGAGGGTGATATTATTTTATGATTTATCAGACATGGTAATCATTCCACTGAAGAAGTCCAAATTATCGTTTTTAAACAATATATGGCGCCGAAATTTAGTTTAGCAAATCGGAAAAAGATCCGAGGAAGGATTTTGATTTGACGCTAAACTTAGACTCAAAGCAAATGCAGCCATATTTCAATGAAATATATATGAGCCTTAGCATTTCAACAACAAAGCGTGGGAACTGCACTGAATTGAATCCCTAGTGTTCATGCATTATTCAGTTATAACATAAAGTCTGCATTCAAGCTGTCAGACTATCATCCCATCCTTCCCACTACGTGTATATGAGATTGAAGTGGAAGCGTAAACAATGATGCAAGCAAGCGTAAGTGCGAAACTAATCGACTCCAATAAAAGCGAATACATGATTTAAGCAAGTTTAAGTGTATATAATGTACTATTTTATTATAAAAACATTTTTTTTTTTTAATAAAAAATGTACGAACGTTGCTAAAAAACAATACGAGAAATTAAAAGCTTTTGCAATATTCTATGACGTTTTGGCTTTCGTTTATATATAACTACATGTATGGTGAAATCCATCGCAGTTTACACAATGTTCTTAAAATATGAGAGTTCCATAGGCGATTTTCTTCTAATTATTAGTTTGCATATGATTCACGGTGAGGAAATAAGTAAATTATATCCCAAAACCCGCATTAACAATTTCAAAACTAATCATGCTTCATTTTTGATATCTTTTAAAGATGGCTGATGGCGCGTAATGTCGATGTTTCGGTATTGCTTGTCTACAATAAATAAATAAAAAATGTATAGGGTGCGTTTATAAGCGTAGCCTGTTAACTCTGTAATATTTAAAGTTATAGTTCCTTAATCAAACGGCAAAACATGAGTGAACAATTAACCACAGTATAACGATCTGTCAATATACGTGTGTCTTCGTGTTTGAGCGCTTCTTGATGACTATCTCTTTCATTACGATCTTTCTGGTATTTTATAATATTATAATAGAAAACTAAAAACAAACATTTTAATCATCGTTAATAAAGACGAGCCGTAAATGTGTTGGCAATAACTTTTTGAAAGTAGTATACCCAATTAGCCGACATTATGATCCTTTTAGTAAATATTGGAAGTTAATTAAACAGCATGGTATCTCTTACAGATAAAAACACAGAAACATTCACATGTCAATTTACATGATACGATAGTGTGCTTTCTGTTACTATTATAGGTCGTTGGGCATAATAACGTTTTATTTAAATATGTGTCGCAATTGATATATTTGTATATGCTGTAAAGAATTATAAAACGCTTTTTTCAACACTTATTTATTATATATTTCCTGTACATGTCTTGAAAATAACAGATCTTTAGCCTGTACAGTCCGCACAGGCTAATCAGGGACGACACTTTACGCTTAAACTGGATTTTCGTCAAGAAGAAACTTCCTTTAAACGAAAAATGCAATAAAAGCGACTGCACAGGCTAATCCGGGACGACGCTTTATGCACATGCAGTATACCCTTTTTTAATTCAGAATAATTCAGACTTCATTAGAAATCAATCGTTTTTACTTTTTCTTCTCCAGAATGCACCCATTTAAGCTGAAACATAACCATAATACATTAACCGTTCATTGAACTCACTTTTAATTATTTGTAAAAAAAGGGAGGGGGGCAACCGTGTAAAGATACTGTTTCACTATTATTCTAATGAGAAGATCGTTGAACTATAAACGGAAGAAAAGTGTCAAATAAAACATGATGTATATTGATTTACTAATACAATTTAAACCAATTATTTCAAACACATGCGAAAATGATCACGCATAAGAACTAAACATGTTAATAAACACTGTTAAAGCTGGAATATTTTCATAAATTGTCACTAAATGACATACAAACTTCAACGCAGGGGAAGTCCGTAACTCGTTATAAATTGTCGGACTTTGCTGTATAAACGGCTATTATATACGTCAACATCTCATATACGTACCATCATTATTTGTGATATGTTTTCACCGAGTATGACACTTTCTGTTAATAATGCATACCGACACTGTCACATTTTACGACACGTTACTGAGGCATTAATAGGTAGCGTTGCAGAACATTCAATCAATACACGTCTATATATAAACGCTTTAAATTGTAACAGATTTGCAAAAACAACAACGTATATGTGATATTAGAATAGACGTATTTATCATAATAACACTTGTGCAAATCTGAAAACCAAATGCAAGCATGACAAATATGCACAAGTAATTTTGTAATAAAATGTTTGCAAAAATACACACAATAAGGTAACAACATACGAGTTATTACATTTATCCTATTAAATCCGTATTTTATTAGTAATAGTGAGAAACCAGAGCCACTTTACTTGAGTGTCGCTCTGTGAAAGGGGATTTAATGCATGTGCGTATATTGTCGTCTCAGATTAGCCTGTGCATTCCGCACAGGCTTATCAGGGACGACACTTTTCGCTTTTTGTATTTATCGTTTAATGGAAGTCTCTTTGTTAGCGAAAATCTACTTTAGGCGGAAAGTGTCGTCCCTGATTAGCCTGTGCGTACTGCATATTAAAATAAAACGGTATGATGCAAAAAGACCTAAAAACGTAGTGTAATTAAAATATAATTGATGTAATTGATTTCAAAAGCATTCATGTTAGTAACATTATACATTGTACTGAAGTCAGAAACCAATCTTCCCTTCGTCTGACAGGCTACTCAGTTACTTCCGATCTGTACCATCTCCTCACGGGAAAAGACACGCGTGCTCTTTATATGATTATTATATTTCCAATTATTCCTCTCTCAGTCACATTTCACAACACGCTTCCATAAAATTCCACATTCGATAAATGAGCGCCATCTCGGTTACCAGAGCAGGAAGATTACCGCTGCGCTGGTGGACATTTTTCTATTAGAAGACCATTGAACTATAACCGGAAGAAAAGTGTGAAATAAAACATGATTAATATTGACTTATTAATACAAGTAAAACCAATTATTTCGAACACATGCGAAATTTATCACGCATAAGAACTAAACATGTTAATGAACTCTCATAGTGTACGGTTTAAGCTGGAATGTTTTCCTGTTTTCATAAATTTTCATAAAATGACAACCAAACTACAACGCCAATAAATCATTTTAAATTCTTGGAATTTGCGGTATAAACGGCTCATATATATGTCAACATCCCATATGCGTACAATCATTAATTTGATATGTTTTGACTGAGTATGACACTTCTTTTAATTATACATGCTATATGTTTAATGTTTTTTTAGTGGATTTTAATGTTTCATGGAATTTCCTACGATCCTTGAAATATTATCTGAAATCTGTTACTGAGGCAATAATTGGTAGCGTTGCAGAACATTCAATCAATACATAGAGGATATTTGTTGGATTTGGTTGAATATCTATTTTAATTCACGAGTGATCACGGAAAATAATATTTCACGATTGGCGCACTCACGAGTGAAAATATATTTTGTCTATCATCAGAAGTGAATTAAAATCGATATTCCACCGAATCCATGATATTACATGAATGAATGAAATTACATGAAACAAATACGATACCGTGAGAAAAAGTCAATTCCCCCAGTCAATTTTTTTTCCCTGACTACCATTATGGAAAACGTTTTTTTGAACTCCAATTTTTATGTGAGTAATTCCTTCTTGATCTGTGTAGGTACCATGCAAATATATTGTTTGTTACACTCTTAGCTGATTATGAACTATACAACATGTTCACATATTGAAATTATAGAATGTACGTATTTATATAGGAACTATGGCATTCTGAATATCATATCTTAGGTCAGCAATATGAACTGAGCAATATGAACTATTTAATGTACAATATACAAACAATGTACAACATTCTATTTAAAGTTGTAAGCAGTTTAGAATAGTTGTATATGCAATAAGTTATGTTTCATAAGTTTACTCTAAAACTATAAAAGTTGCATGTGTAGCATGGTCATGGCATATTATTTTATGGCAAACGTGGGTTCCCTTACAAGTGAAGCTGGAACTGTGTGCGTCGAAACTTAAATATTGTTTTATCTTTCAAGGATACATCATATACAATTTATAGTTTCAAAGTTTGTATTTTTTCGACTAATGACAAGAGATTGGTATTTTGTCTGTTTTTCCAAGGGGAGATAACAACACTTATGAGCTTAGATTTTCTTTATTTCACTTATCACACCTTACTTACCATCATGAATGCATGTATAATGAATTTATTTATAAATGTATACATTGTGTATCAACAAAGTTTTCTTGATTAATATGTATGTTCTAAAGCGTGAACAAATGTAATACATGGTTTAGAAAAAAATGGGGTACACAGATGAGGGTTTGCAACTTAAAATTTCTGAGAATCCTTAATTGTGCGGTAAATTGTTCTTAAACTTTGATTTTGAATACATAATACAATGAAGATATAAACATGAGAAGAAAGAACAATCAAAATGTTGTATCACAGTTCTTAAGTTTTAACTTGAAATATCCCATAGAAACGAGTTACGTCTAGCAGCTCTTATGCTGTATTTACTGTTTGAATGTACCGAGAGTAAGTATCACCAAACACAACGTTATAGTGCTGAAAACATAAAACCGTTCTGTGCATTTGATGATGATAACTATAGTTCTTGCAGAGATTTTAATATGCATGTCACTACTTCAAATTGTGCTATTTTAACATGTTTTAAATTGTTTTAAATGCTAAGTGATGAATATTGATAATTATCGTTGCAATAATTCCTCACATCATTTCTTACCAGCCTGACAAGGGACTGTGCTTATAAAACTTTAATTTTATTTAAGTTCGAGAGTCTTTTCACATTCATTAGAGAAAAAAATCAGAAAGAAGTGTAGATAAAAAGAAGTTTACGTTAAAAGTACTGTTAATGCTCACAATTACTAATTATATAAAAGAATCAATCGGAAAACGTAACATACAATTATTTAAAAGACAAATGTAATCCACTCTACTTCCTCATTCGCCAAGGTGATTGATTATCAGACAATGTCTCGAGGGTATTGATGAAACCCATTAGGCATTGAAGCTTGTACTCTTGGTAAGAACGCTTTTTTAAGATCCAGCGTATTTTCAATCCTAGCGTGTGCTTTCCAAGCCGCATTTCCAATATAAAGAAGTGAAAACTCAAGAAGCTGCAGCAGTATTGCATTTATATCATACACACCTTCGTGGTCCTTTATTTATGGCAAGGAACCAATTGCCAAAACGGTACAGTACGGCACAAAACGAAACTACATATACACATAGTAGAATAAAGCTTTGGTCACCGCCTTGGAACTGTCAATTCTAAACACTGGAGCCTTAAACCGGTTATAGAGCAAGTCAGTTAAGTTGACATTTGACATAAATATAGAAGAAAACAGAGAATACCTATCATTAATCCTGTTAAGAACACTCTGCTATCGTACATCCTCTGTACCTTTTAAGGAGCATAACATTTTATCTATGTTGTATGCATTTCAATATTGTGACCGAGGCTCTCTGCTGAAAAAACTTTGTCGATACCGCACTATAAATTAGCCTCGCTCTGTGAAAAAGGGGTTTTATGCATGCGCATAAAGCGTCGTAACAGATTAGCCTGTGCGGACTGCACAGGATCATCTGGGACGACACTTAACGCACATGTATTTAACCCCTTTTTCACAGAGCGAGGCTCAAATGTTAATGTATGATACTATTGTATGCATTGTTTCTTACACGCTCCAAGTCATTTAGACTCTTTGTAGGCCCAGCAGAAGCCCCTACATAATACGTTTGCAATCCAACATGGCGCTCATTATTTTATGTCTTAACTCAATTACTACGTTCAATAGTGCGGATATAAAACGTTTAACAAATAAGTATCAATAGAATAANTGTGCAGGGAAAAATTCAACCGGCTGAGAAAACGGATACATATTTTTACTAGGCACGAATTTATGTACGGAAAAATTATCACACAAAATTCATTTTACAATATCTTTGGCTGACACTGATCTGTTGATGGGGCAACAACACCCCATTCCCGTCAGTGAAGTGATGGCTACAGATATTCTAGGTATTTTGTTCAGGTTTATTTTGATTATGTCCGTTGTATAGGATGCTGTGGTTCATCCAATTTAACGGTTAAGGTATCTGGATGCTGTGGTTCATCCAATTTCAAAGTAAAGGTATGTGTGGATGCTGTGGTTCATCCAATTTAAAAGTATGTGTGGATGCTTTGGTTCATCCAATTTTAACAATAAAGGTATGTGTGGATGCCGTGGTTCATCCAATTTAAGGTTTGTGGTTGTGGCCCGTGTTTTGGTAGCAACCTCAGTGTGTCTGGATGCTGTGGTTTATCCAACAAGTTTAACATGTCACAGTCGATGCAATTTAACGTTATCTCAGCTGGTTGGATTTAAGCGACCTACGATACATTCACGTAATCCCGTAGTGCGTTAGCCCGCGGCCTTATTATCTCCACTCTGCTACAATGAAGATATAAACATGAGAAGAAAGAACAATCAAAATGTTGTATCAAAATTCTTAAGTTTTAACTGGAAATATCCCATAGAAACGAGTTACGTCTAGCAGCTCTTATGCTGTATTCACTGTTCGAATGTACTGAGAGTAAGTATCACCAAACACAACGTTATAGTGCTGAAACATTATTTGTTCACTTGCAGTTCAACTGTATACATCACGCTGGAATTAATATCAACTAAACCTACTGATTAAATGTGTGTATGCAGAATATCACCTAGTATAAACGATTTATGTGGCCAGTAACAGGAGAAGATTATGCAGCATGTGTACACGTTGATATAAATATGAATATTCGCAAGTTTTGAAACAGGTTTCATGTTCGTTAGATATAAAGAATATTGAGTCGAAACTTTTGATTGTATGGAATGTTTTGACTGACAAGTACGTGAATTGGTAGTTTAAAAAAATAGCAAGCTGACACTGTGTGTGACTATAAAGCAGATATAACGTGTATAAATTGTCAGAATGATGGAAACGCGTGTTTATCGAGAACATTCGGTGGTGACTCCATAAATAATCAGCTTTATATTTCTAAGGTGTATAAGATGTCATGTCATTTCCGTTATGTTGATTTAATGGAACCACCGAGAAATCAAAGAGATGATGATCAAATTTGTCGTGTTCTAAGAAAACTGGGCAAAATGCTTGTGCGTAAATTGTCACCCCAGATTAGCCTGTGCAGTCCGCACAGGCTAATCAGGGACGACAATTTCCGCTTTTATGGAATTTTTGGTTTAAATGATGTCTCTTCTTAGCGAAAATCTAGTTTAGGCGGAAAGTGTCGTCGCGGATTAGCCTGTGCGGACTGCACAGGCTTATCTGGGATGACACTTTACGCACAATCATTTTGCCCAGTTTTCTCAGAACACGCCACAAATTTCATTCAGATGATTTATGGTAATAAAAATAGAATCAATATATTTTCTGCTAAACTTTTATAAGAAAAGAAAGCACCATTTGTGTGAAAAGATTATGTGATTTCTGACTGAAATGAATGATCACATATTTGACACATTTTTGAAACGTGAAAATCGAAATCTAAACACATATTTTGGATGCGTTACTCACTTGAATAACAACAACTAAAAATCTTAAATCAATCTATAAGATGAAGATCAGTTTATTCCCAAAATACCCTCAAACGATCAGAATTCCATGCTGAGAATTTAATGGTATAGGTTATTGTCTGGCCAAAGGCTCGCTTACTAACAAAATTCCTGAACTCGTTTAATAAAATATGGTATGATATGAAAACTCATATCAGATCCTATATGTCTCACTATGCTGAAAAAAATAATTCGCGGTTTTAGCCCGACAGCATACAAATATCCTTTTAATAGTTAGTCTTAAAAAGTTCCGATTTATTCGCATACTGATGCTTAAAGAATGCTTTTCCAATCCCGTTGTGCTCCGCTGTTAGCGTTTTATGAATTCATTTATAGTTCTACTACGAACAGTTTAATATATAAACGCCATTACTTAAACGGACGTTTTTACAAATTTGAAAAATAGCATGTGTTGGCAAAAAGTGTAATTGATTTATAAATTAATGACTACATTATATGCAAACATGTAAATTAATAATACTGACTAAGACACGGTTTAAAATTATCGTTTCATTCATTGATAATCATCACTCGAAATCGACCAAATGATAAAGCCTTTGAAACGGTGTTAACGGATAATTGGAAAAATCTTTATCGGAAACATATAGTTTAAATACGCTTTATAATTCAAAATACTACATGTGCCACTTATAATCATTATTCAAGATATAATAGTTATGTAAGTTAAGGAATTTAATTAAGTTCTTATCAAAAATACTAAAATTGGTTATAGTCCTTTTAAGGATAAGTTTAATAATAATAATGATAATATGTAAGTATAATCGATGCAATTATTGGTAAAACGGATTTTTTTTTATAAACACCCTTACAATCGGATGATTTCGATCCGATTGCATCTTTATAAACGTGGTTCAAACGGTTATATGTGACAAATATAATGAGATGAATTTTGATAATGTCAACTATCATTTTTTTGAATTGTAATAATCCTTAAAGCTTTTCGTATTGCATTAAAGGGACATTTTCACGTTTTGGTAAATTGACACAATTTAAAACATTTTTTTTCACATTCAAATATTTTCGTTGTAGTAGACTTTTACTCCTAGGGTCGGTGGTTCGAGCTTCTTTAGTTGTATCTTTGCATTGTTGTATTCTAGCACCAAATAACGGCTTCTTCATAAAATGCACGACTGTGATATGTTATATGTATTTTATAGTGCTCGGTCGTGCAATTTTGTCAAAAATGTATCTTCATTTATTCATTTCGTCTCAATTATATTGCTCTGATAAACAGTAAACAATTGAGTAATAAATTGTAATTAAAAAAAAACTATTCAATAGCGTTTTATTATTTTTGATTGTACACGTGTGTGTCCTGTGATGAATGTTTGAGTGGCCTTCAGACCGGTTTAGCCGACAATATTTTGCATTTACTGGACCAAAGCATTGAACTATGCTTTCGTCATTCGTACGTGTTTTACGCTATATATTGTCTGGAAGGTCATTTGCATTTCAGAGTATCGGATAGTAATATGCCTATGTGACTCGCTCTGTGAAAAGGGGATTTAATGCATGTGCGTAAAGTGTCGTACCAGATTAGCCAGTGCAGTCCGCAAGGCTAATAAGGGACGACACTTTCCACTTTCATGATAATTTTTCGTTTGAAGATTGACTCTTCTTCAAACGGAGATCCAATTTAGGCGGAAAAGGTCGTCCATGATTAGCCTGGGCGGACTGCACCGCCTAATCTGGGACGACATTTTACGCACATGCATTAAACCCCCTTTTCATGGGGCGAGGCTCACTTGTTTGAAACGATAGCAACAACTCATTGTAACTCTAGCCAGTATATTCACCACTTGAACAGTTATGGCCATGAATCTTTTTTTTTTNTTTTTTTTGGGGGGGGGGAGATACACTATTTCCAGGACATTGGCCGGTCAGTAGTTTGGCATTGTTTATCTTCTTTGTAAACATGCCTCTTTCTCATTTCAAGGTCAACGGCCTCTTAAGACGCCAATTAATCTCTGAACCTCTTGGAAACTCGACATTTGTAGGCAAAAGTCTTAGCTTGAGGTTCTGTTGTGAGTCCAATTACAGATAAAATACACACAACTCCACACGATAACATGGCAATACATGTGATACAAATATCTTTGGAAACGGAAAATTGTTTCCTGTAATCACCATTGGAGAGGCAATACATGTGACAAAGAGACCTATTCCGCTCAGAAAATGCCTATAGAAAAGATATGGGTAAAGGAATTGCTTTTAACTTAAAAAAGAATGACAATAACGCTATAATAAAATGTTTATTTAGTATGAATCCACGTGTAAGAGTTAAAACCAAGTATATCCAGTTTCCCCTTTTACCCATGGTATGTTCTTCGATTACGCTTTTTAAATTGAATAAGAACAAAACTTTATCAAATCGAATATTACCTTTTTGAAGTAGTGAATCAATAGTTAAAGTCGTAATTGTTTATATACCTGAAATAACGCGTCACGGTAACGCAAAGGTAACTTATACGTGTACATCTCTGCCAAACATGGTTGGCATGCCTTGTACGCATGTGTACTATGTATTAATTTTAAGTACAGAATCATGATCGCCAACCCAACGATGCATAAATTCGTATTGCTTCCATTAAATAAGCGTCTATAGTTTTTAGAAAAATACTAATAATGTTCGCTTCGCTTTTGTTTTGAATCAGTCGCACTTATAAAGGATGGTCATGTTATGTTGAGTGTAAGCAACGGATTTTTAAGTGATCAACATATTGTCACATCCTATCTATGAAGACGGTTGTTAGGTAGCTAACTGTTGTCTCTCATGGATCACACGAATAACTTCTAACATGTTTTCCTCTTCAATGAGTATTGTACAAATCGGTTAGTCATGGTGTATTCTCTGACAAGAAAGTTAGGATTCCGTACAAAAAAAGTCATCGTTGAGCCCGATGCTACTAAACCAAAATGTTCTTAATGTCAGACATGAAGACAATGTATGTTCGCTTTTAAGCAATTAAAAGCTCAAGTGATATGAATGGACCGTCCCAGCTTTTATTATAATTTACGTGTGCTATTTGTTGTGTTTTAGGTTGTGTCTTGTAATGTGTGTCGTGTTCTCAGAAAACCGGGCAAAATGCTTGTGCATAAATTGTCATCCCAGATTAGCCTGTGCAGTCCGCACAGGCTAATCAGGGACGACAATTTCCGCTTTTATGGAATTTTTCGTTTAAATGATGTTTCTTCTTAGCGAAAATCCAGTTTAGGCGGAAAGTGTCGTCCCGGATTAGCCTGTGCGGCCTGCACAGGCTAATCTGGGATGACACTTTACGCACAAGCATTTTGCCCAGTTTTCTCAGAACACGACACATATATACTACATGCTGACTAATAACAAGACGTTCTCTCTTAATAATATTTCAGTAGTTTTACTATAATAGTATTAATTATCAATGATAATGGTAATTCTTCGCACGTATACTAACAAAATGCATAACACTGACCATACGTGCGTATAGAACATGCAGGCACTTTTGAGTGATTTTATGTTTGTTAGTAACAATAACATGAAGAATGCAGACTTGATTTGCATCGTTGTTCTTGCATGGGGCCATAACTTCTCACAAGTTTAAAGTGTTCACGTATATCTTCATTACCAATCCTAAATAGTAATGCGTAAGGATCTATTTGCAACTCGTATTCGAAATAAATAATAAACTTTAACTTTCCTGAAACTATATTTGTACTTATGTTATACTTCTCTGCATATGCTCAGTAAATGTACAGTTCTGTTCCCTCCAGCAGAGGATCTGCAATACCAATGATACTACTCTAGATTGTATATGAGCCTCGCTCTGGGAAAAGGTGGTTTAATGCATGTGCGAAAAGTTTCGTCCCAGATTAGCCTGTGCAGTCCGCACATGCTAATCAGGAATAACACGTTCCGCCTAAAATAGATTTTCGTCACGAAGGTTCTTCCTTTAGACGAAAAATTCAAAACAAGCGGAAAAGGTCGCCCCTGCTTAGCCTTTGCAGATTACACAGGCTACTCTGGGAGGATATGTTTTACAAACATGAGTTAAACCCCCTTTTCACAGAGCGAGACTCATATGTATGCGGCATACACTCAGAAGACTACGCTCAGAAAAGTGCTCAAGTCTCATAAAGGAAACCCGAAATATGTCAAAGAGCATTTTAACGTGTGTTAAGTTTTTATTAGTTCACTAAATTTCTTGCATTATCAATATTTCCGTTATTTCATTATTTTACAAACTGACTCTTAATTATGAAAGTGCGAGTGTTTCTGACATTAGCATTTATGTATCCAGAATGCATATGCGATGTATCTCGTCGATTCCCTTTAATGCTTTAAAATAACCTAAACGCTTGATCGTTCAAAACGTATCTTAAACACGTAAAACATAATTATCGTCCACAAATTGCTCGTTATCGTATGTCTTTGTAAATAAAAGTCCATGTACATGCTAGAGAATTCTTCGTGTTCTGATATAGCTTATTTGAATAGAGTAGCTTATTGACATTTAGTATTCAACAAACAAACAACCTTCACCTTCTGATAACTTTAATGTTCTCGTTATTTAGATTATGCGCAGTCTTACAAATCGTGAGAGTCGTTCACGGAGACAAACGCTCGTGAGTTCTACAAATTGATCACATGTGACTAAAATGGATATGATACATACAGCTGTAATAAAGGTATAGCATACATAAGTTTTTAGTTATTCAATACAAATAAATTCGGTCAATTAATCAAATAAGCGTTCAGATGTGGATGAGTACACACACATGTATGTAAGATAAACATACCAATACGAAAATGTGCTTATATTTTACATAAAAAGTTTGGCTTGAATAATAATTTAAAATGTTTAATATATAATTGTCAATAAATGCTGTTAACTTTTTAATCAGTTCAAATTTTTTTTATCTCGCCTAACACTTTAAGTTTAAAGGGACTGTAAACCACGAATGACGAAAAAAGAAAAGTTCTAAAATACCGTATTTTTTTAACAATTGTTAGTTTATATTGATTAAAATATCACGACTGGTATATAACATTACTAGAAAAAGTTNGTAAAACATACGGTATTTTAGAACTTTTCTTTTTTCGTCATTCGTGGTTGACAGTCCCATTAAGCGACATTTTCACAGATTTTGCCATGTATTGAAGTTTGTCATTAATTGCTTTAAATGTGATAATAACAATAGTACAATTAAAGAAGGAAAAAAAAGAAAACCTCATCTAGGCTCGAACAACTGACACTTGGAGTTCAAGTCTTAAACCACTCGGTCATCCGTGCTCATGCAAAAAATGGTGTATTTTATACATTATATAAGCAATCCTCGTAATGTCATACAATAGAACGATACCATCAGAACTCTCCAAATTATTCAATCGTTTCGCATGTGTACCGCTTTATAATTTTCAGGTTTTTAAATCGTCGAAAGATGCATATAATGGATATTTTAGAGCATGGTAAATATTCAGTATTACTGTTTCCTCGAAAATATCATGAATACAACGAAAATGTACAAATTTGAAACACTTTTTTCAATTTTGTCAATTACCAAAACGTGAAAAGGTAATATGGTAGTGTAAATTTTTAATATTTTTAATATTTAATATGGTAGTGGGGATATGATTACCACATTGGATAACGTAACGTGAGCCTTTGGGGAGAACTTGTCAGTGCACAAGACTGTAATGTCTGATGACTTTTTGCCTTACTAACAAGAACATATCACGCCGATGACTCGTGCTTGAAGCGAATGCACTTCCTGTAACAAATTATGTAAAGACTATTTGGAAATATGTGTCATAGTAATACAATCGAAAATATTGTGCAGTTTATTATGCAGAGCACTGCCGTTATAAATATCCCATCAGTAATTCATGCATATTTGGAATGCATTTCAAAAGGGGATATAAAAAAGCATAAGGTTGAAGTAACACATTGACCATAGACATATAATGTATATCAATGTAGCCTGTGATTATGACATATGTAGCTGTGGTAGGTAATATGCGATGCGACTAGTCCCGAGGAAAAGAACAGAAACATCAGCAGGAAATCTTCCGAATCCCGGGTTTTACACAAAATATAAATGGAAGCGCCATGTCTGAAAGAGTCACATTCTTTAACGTTGACAATAGTTTGACATTTTTAAGGCTGTCACACGTAGAGTGACTGAAACGCGCAAATAAACAAATATGTGCGTTAAACAAACTGTGTTTCGAATGCTAAATGTTTATACGGACCAATGAACTCGTGATGGATTAAAGAGGCGTATTAATTTAAACGAAGGAGCGTAACCGTATAATAACTTGGCATCAGGAAAAAAGAAACGATAATTAAACGAACATTATTTCTATCATGTCATGTTTTAACATATATTTTGTTATTTAGTTCTATTCAACAATGCTGCAATCATTTTCGTAACTTGTGTGTTGCTAATGGGTAGTTTAACCTCGGTAATTCGGTATATGCTTGACTAAAGGAGCATCAAAACGGTTCATGTTCGTTTTCAGATGTTAAATAAGAATTAGTGTTATAGAAGCTTCCATGCACTTCTTATTTATCAGATATTTAAAGATGCCAATGCTTATGACAACATGTGAAATCTTGCAACCATAAATAGGTTAGGGTATTGCCTACTGTTTCCTGTACTTGTTAAGGTAGTTTTTCCTTATGTTTTTGACATATTTATATAACCAATTATTTTATATCGATATAAATGTTAAAAGCAGATGCGACTGACTGATTCAACTGACAGCTGACTATTGCATTTCGTACATTTGGTTGTCAGACATGGGCAAACTTGTCAATACCACGCCTCATTGGTTTTATAAGCTTATGTTGCTTTCCTTGGAACAGACACATACAGCGTCATTGATACATAATTTGGTACATTTGACCTAAGATTTATTAAGAAGATGCATCAATGTGTTATTATTCTCGTCAGTACGATGTTCATACTATACAGTATGGAGCGTTTGCTCAATAAATAATATTTTTCTATGATAGTTTCTTGTAGAATAACCTAAGGCATAGAAGCGTTGCATTTACATTTAAGCTGATAAACACGTAGGTTATTCAGCAACAAACTTTGATCTTAAATACATATTGTTTCGATTTATTACATATGTAATTATACATATCAACATTTTACGTTGAACATCAAGCCCTTTGCCTTGAATTCTACCCCATAATACCGTATTCGCATCCTTTTGCGCAGTCGTTGAGTGTGCCAAACAGCCAAAATCAGGGACTAACAATGTTATCAGATATTTTTGAGCCGCAATCTCGGAAAACTGTGATTTAGGCATGCGTCTAAAGTGCCTAGACTGGATTCTCGCTTAGAAAAGACTTTCTTAAACTTTTATAATCTTTATCAAAGAGAAGTCAATCATTCAGTTTAAAATATCATGAAGCCCTTGTTTTTGTATCAAAACAAAGCCGAGTAAGACAATTGGGTGATCGGATTTGAAACATGAGTGTCTTGCGTTTCATTGTTTTCTGTTAATCACAATTCCTAATCCTAAATAGTTGGTACTTTTGCCGCTACAAGATGTATCCTCTGCCTAAAATTGGCCGAGACCGATTTGTCTAGTTTTGTTATCATGATGCATTTCTTGCAACAGTGTTATGCAAACCGATTTCGGTATTATCCAAGTTACAACTGTTCACGTTTATTTTTGCAGTTGAGACCCATGCCATTAAAGGTGCACATATTTAGACTTATCATGTTTTCCAGTGAACTGTTTAGACTCTGTTTTCGATATATCAATCATCATTACATCATTACACTATCCATATAATATGTGGAGCGTCGTGAGAAAACCGGGCAAAATGCTTGTGCGTAAAGTGTCATCCCAGATTAGCCTGTGCAGTCTGCACAGGCTAATCAGGGACGACACTTTCCGCCTAAACTGGATTTTCGCTAAGAAGAGACATCATTTAAACAATAAATACCATGAAAGTGGAAATTGTCGTCCCTGATCAGCCTGTGCGGAATGCACATGCTAATCTGGGATGACAATTTACGCACATGCATTATGCCCAGTTTTCTCAGAACACGACACATATAATTTATTTAGGAGAATAAATGAACAACATAAAGTCACATTGGCATTTTTGAAAGAAACAAAGGTGTTGCTTTCTGTTTGTATAAACATTGTGGAGTGTCAAGATTATTTGAGATGTAACCACAAAAGCGGTTAAGCTTGAAAAACTTTAATACACTGCATATTATTTATATATTGTCCAACATAAAAGCATGCTTGTGTATATAAGTTGAAAGTTAATGAGAATATACATTATAAACTATGCTATGAGCGTTTAAATACAACGCTATTCAACTACAACCGTTTACCATTGTAAAATAATCTTAAATAATATATCAGAGACAAAACACCACATGAAATGAATGTAGTATGTGAGAGCCTTTAACTGCAGTTGTAGATAGTATATCATTGATCTGTGAAACACCGAGCGCATGCTTGAAACATCTATTGAATGTCGGCATTATAGAACTGCAGACACAATCGATAAAGGTCACTTTTTAAAAGGACTCGTTGCATATTTAGTTTATTTTTTATTTTTGTATTTGAACAAAACTGATGTAGTTAAATAGCCTAATATAACACGTCTAAGATTAACCTAATATAACGCGTCTCACATTTTCATTACTCAATCTGAACTCTTCAACTTTTCTGTAGAAAACTGTCATGCGCACGACGCCTCTTGCTGAGCACGAAACCAATTGGTCCGCTCCTTCTTGCTCAAATAATCTCACAGACAGGTTTATGTTAGTGCAATAGTTAAAACTGAACGAGATTCGTTTTAGGTTACGCAATCGGTTGGCATTTATGTACACGAAGGGCAGGGCACCTTTCGCCGTCGGAACATTATTTATTTGTCGAAAACTTACCATATACTCATGTTGAGTTTGCTGATTTGATTAACCCTTTGAGCGCTGGAACCGGATTTTGAAGGCCTTTGCAAACAGTTTGGATCCAGATGAGACGCCACAGAACGTGGCGTCTCATCAGGATCCAAACTGTTTGCTATTCTGGTAGTATTCTTTGAAAAAAAATCGAAGAAAATGCTTATTTCGGAAATTCAGCAGACGACATTTTAGCAGACGACAAATTTCCCAGCATGCAAAGGGTTAAGACAGCAAGTTTGCATGAACACTAAACTCAAATAAGTCTCAATATATATATAATACACATGTATATACATATGCAGCCTATAATTATTTATATTTGAGTTAATTATTTAGGCTTGTTTTATGTCTTTTAAACAAAACAACAAAAAAACGTGAAAAAAAAATATACACTTCTGTTTGTGTAATATTTTTGTAGGAATTGGAGAGATGTAGCAGAACGTTTGATGTTTCGCAGCGCTGGTTAACTCAGGATGTTAGCCCCGTTCATATTGTTGATGGGTCATCAAAAACCTACGGAGGTTCGCCACTAAATTCAGAGTTTTCAGAATTTAGGTACCCAGTGCAGTTCAGTGAAAATTCCATAAACCGATGTTTATACATCCGCAGTCATATTGTTAACACATTCAAACCCATTGATTTTAAATTTCAAACCGGACATGTGTGTTCTAGCGGAATAGTATGTTGTGGAAAATACGGACCGAACAGCGGTTCTGTGGGTATTCCTAACACATGCGGGTTTCCGTGTGGTTCTTGTAAATGGTCAGGGCAGCCGTATACGGCGTTTTCTGAGCAACATACACATCTTCGAAGATATGGCGAACATCAACCCATTTGTTCAAAGGCCGAGCAATGTAAGTTGTTGTATATTTATAGTTTTCGATCGTGTTGCTTTGGTTTGCATCTAACTATTAAATAGTTGAATAATTTAAAAAATATATAATGTTTTATGTTTATGCATTTTGAAGTATGATGCCATGAGATTAATTGTTATATACACTCACATGTTTTGTGTTAGCACGAGACTGTCTTCTGTTATCTTTTCACTGACAGTTTCATGGCATTGATTCTTAACCCATTTTTGCCTAGCGTCTAGAAAAAAGGCCTTGGCAAACAGCGTAGACCCAGATGAGACGCCGCATGATGTGGCGTCTCATCAGGGTCTGCGCTGTTTGCTTAAAGGAATTTCTGTAAGAAATATTCTAAATAAAGAAATAAATATACTAGACATCCCTAATTTTGAAAATAAATTGATCCAAATTAGAAGGATGGGAGAGTCCACTAGGCATAAATGGATTAAGGCTTGTTTCAAGCTGACGTCGCAGGTTTCATTTTAATATGATTCTGTTTGTGTGTGCATTTTCCGCCGGAAAGTTGCAACAGTACTCGAACACTGATTTTTTGTGAATCGACTTAGTTTAAACATATTTATTTCTTTTGGCAATTACAATATATCAAAATACACAATACAATAGATATCAGAAAAGGATTGAAACGGAAGAAATAATTCTTATAGAGTTTCTCTCCTTTGGATTATATTTACACATAATTGGCAGTGTATCAAAATTTCTGAACGTGGACTCGATCCGCAGATGATAAACAATTAGACGTTGATACTGCAAAGACTTACAGAGCTTAGGCCAAAAAAAAAATAGGTCCGTTTCCGGTCGCCCGACCGTGTCTCCAGAATCGGCGCCGACCCTCAACTTTTTATTGGGGTCGCCAAAAAAAAAAATAAAAAAAAATTTGTTCATTTTCGTTTATTTCGGTTCATTTCTCCATTCTAGTACCCGAAAGACAAAAAAAAAAAAA